>JBAMAV010001061.1:0-600000 GCA_037043315.1 Amiota communis
GTTGTTATTTTATCAACCTTTCGTTTTGAGTAGAGAATTTATGAAACATTTATTTTGTTCTCATTCTCTTAAAAGAAGTAAAATTTTCATAGGTGTTGACTCACTTTTGACGCTATTTGTATGTGGCAACTCCAAATTAGGAATCTCACCACGATCGAATTTTGTTTGTGCGGTCTCGTTGGGTTCAGTCGAGTGCGGTGAAAAAAATATGAAAGTGTGGAAAAAAAGACAACTTAAAAAGGAAAAAAAGTCCTTCTTAGTCTTTAGTGCAAATCAGAAGCTCAAAGTCTCAAGAGTTCCAGACACGACTTATAAAGCACAAGATCCGCGCGTGTCTTCGTTGATTATCAACAGAATAATTAATGTCTATAGATATGTGGCAACTCCAAATTAGGAATCTCACCACGATCGAATTTTGTTTGTGCGGTCTCGTTGGGTTCAGTCGAGTGTGGTGAAAAAAATATGAAAGTGTGGAAAAAAAGACAACTTAATAAGGAAAAAAAGTTTGAGCTTCTGATTTGCACTAAAGTCTCAAGAGTTCCAGACACGACTTATAAAGCACAAGATCCGCGCGTGTCTTTGTTGATTATCAACAGAATAATTAATGTCTATAGATATGTGGCAACTCCTAATTAGGAATCTCACCACGATTGAATTTTGTTTGTGCGGTCTCGTTGGGTTCAGTCGAGTGCGGTGAAAAAAATATGAAAGTGTGGAAAAAAAGACAACTTAAAAAGGAAAAAAGTCTAATGGGTTACCTTCTTAGCCTTTGAGCTTCTGATTTGCACTAAAGTCTCAAGACTTCCAGACACGACTTATAAAGCACAAGATCCGCGCGTGTCTTCGTTGATTATCAACAGAATAATTAATGTCTATAGATATGTGGCAACTCCAAATTAGGAATCTCACCACGATCGAATTTTGTTTGTGCGGTCTCGTTGGGTTCAGTCGAGTGCGGTGAAAAAATATGAAAGTGTGGAAAAAAAGACAACTTAAAAAGGAAAAAAGTCCAATGGGTTACCTTCTTAGCCACTGAGCTTCTGATTTGCACTAAAGTCTCAAGACTTCCAGACACGACTTATAAAGCACAAGATCCGCGCGTGTCTTCGTTGATTATCAACAGAATAATTAATGTCTATAGATATGTGGCAACTCCAAATTAGGAATCTCACCACGATCGAATTTTGTTTGTGCGGTCTCGTTGGGTTCAGTCGAGTGCGGTGAAAAAAATATGAAAGTGTGGAAAAAAAGACAACTTAAAAAGGAAAAAAGTCTAATGGGTTACCTTCTTAGCCTTTGAGCTTCTGATTTGCACTAAAGTCTCAAGACTTCCAGACACGACTTATAAAGCACAAGATCCGCGCGTGTCTTCGTTGATTATCAACAGAATAATTAATGTCTATAGATATGTGGCACCTCCAAATTAGGAATCTCACCACGATCGAATTTTGTTTGTGCGGTCTCGTTGGGTTCAGGCGAGTGCGGTGAAAAAAATATGAAAGTGTGGAAAAAAAGACAACTTAAAAAGGAAAAAAAGTCTAATGGGTTACCTTCTTAGTCTTTAGTGCAAATCAGAAGCTCAAAGTCTCAAGAGTTCCAGACACGACTTATAAAGCACAAGATCCGCGCGTGTCTTCGTTGATTATCAACAGAATAATTAATGTCTATAGATATGTGGCAACTCCAAATTAGGAATCTCACCACGATTGAATTTTGTTTGTGCGGTCTCGTTGGGTTCAGTCGAGTGCGGTGAAAAAAAATATGAAAGTGTGGAAAAAAAGACAACTTAAAAAGGAAAAAAAGTCCAATGGGTTACCTTCTTAGTCTTTAGTGCAAATCAGAAGCTCAAAGTCTCAAGAGTTCCAGACACGACTTATAAATCACAAGATCCGCGCGTGTCTTCGTTGATTATCAACAGAATAATTAATGTCTATAGATATGTGGCAACTCCAAATTAGGAATCTCACCACGATTGAATTTTGTTTGTGCGGTCTCGTTGGGTTCAGTTGAGTGCGGTGAAAAAAATATGAAAGTGTGGAAAAAAAGACAACTTAAAAAGGAAAAAAGTCTAATGGGTTACCTTCTTAGCCTTTGAGCTTCTGATTTGCACTAAAGTCTCAAGACTTCCAGACACGACTTATAAAGCACAAGATCCGCGCGTGTCTTCGTTGATTATCAACAGAATAATTAATGTCTATAGATATGTGGCAACTCCAAATTAGGAATCTCACCACGATCGAATTTTGTTTGTGCGGTCTCGTTGGGTTCAGTCGAGTGCGGTGAAAAAAATATGAAAGTGTGGAAAAAAAGACAACTTAAAAAGGAAAAAAGTCTAATGGGTTACCTTCTTAGCCTTTGAGCTTCTGATTTGCACTAAAGTCTCAAGAGTTCCAGACACGACTTATAAAGCACAAGATCCGCGCGTGTCTTCGTTGATTATCAACAGAATAATTAATGTCTATAGATATGTGGCAACTCCAAATTAGGAATCTCACCACGATCGAATTTTGTTTGTGCGGTCTCGTTGGGTTCAGTCGAGTGCGGTGAAAAAAATATGAAAGTGTGGAAAAAAAGACAACTTAAAAAGGAAAAAAGTCTAATGGGTTACCTTCTTAGCCTTTGAGCTTCTGATTTGCACTAAAGTCTCAAGACTTCCAGACACGACTTATAAAGCACAAGATCCGCGCGTGTCTTCGTTGATTATCAACAGAATAATTAATGTCTATAGATATGTGGCAACTCCAAATTAGGAATCTCACCACGATCGAAAAAAAAAGTCCTTCTTAGCCTTTGAGCTTCTGATTTGCACTAAAGTCTCAAGAGTTCCAGACACGACTTATAAAGCACAAGATCCGCTCGTGTCTTCGTTGATTATCAACAGAATAATTAATGTCTATAGATATGTGGCAACTCCAAATTAGGAATCTCACCATGATCGAATTTTGTTTGTGCGGTCTCGTTGGGTTCAGTCGAGTACGGTGAAAAAAATATGAAAGTGTGGAAAAAAAGACAACTTAAAAAGGAAAAAAGTCCAATGGGTTACCTTCTTAGCCTTTGAGCTTCTGATTTGCACTAAAGTCTCAAGAGTTCAAGACACGACTTATAAAGCACAAGATCCGCTCGTGTCTGCGTTGATTATCAACAGAATAATTAATGTCTATAGATATGTGGCAACTCCTAATTAGGAATCTCACCACGATTGAATTTTGTTTGTGCGGTCTCGTTGGGTTCAGTCGAGTGCGGTGAAAAAAATATGAAAGTGTGGAAAAAAAAGACAACTTAAAAAGGAAAAAAAGTCCAATGGGTTACCTTCTTAGTGAGGGTGTGGGAATACGTGGCAACCACGGTGAGTCAGATTAGGTGACAACGCGACTCAAGGTTCCTCAAGGGTCTGAGTCGTAGAAGAAAGATTTGAAAATGAGAATTAAGGAGATCAAGTAGACAGATGAAGTGATGCTGAAGATGTTAACGGAGGTAGTGCTGTTGTATTTTAAAATAACCTAAGTTCATTAAAACATTACACTAATTATGTAATTGTGAAATAAAGAAAATACAAAAACTCCAATTATCCTTTATAATAAAAAGGATTATTTCTTACACTAAGAGTATAACTTTTAATTAATACCACCCTGTATTTTTACACATATTTGCATCATAATTTGTGAATAAGAACTAATAAGACAAATAAAGTTATTTTGTTCAAGGTATATCAGTGTTTTAATAAGTGTAAGCTTTAAATAAAAACTAACTACACTATTTTACTTAACTCACAACAGATTTAAAACAGTTGTTCAGTGAGTTATAGAAATATAACTCGTGCGACATTCAAAATTTAGAAATACTGATGCGAAAACCCGCTTATGGTTGCATCTAGCTACAGAAATGAATATTGATGGTTTGTAGTCGTAATTTCATTTAATTATTTATTTTCGTGTAGTTTATTTTCTATCCTTGTTTTTGCAGTGGAAGTAATTAAAAAGTAGTGGTCAACGATAAGGGACTACTATACTAGAAATAATCCAAAGAAAACAACTTTCATCAGTAGTGACGGTTGTGGAACCAAACCTCAACCCCCATTTGAATCCCAAGATGAGAGTGTGGATGGGAACGCTGATTTCGTCTACCCAGTGGTTATTTCGAGTTCACCAGCATCTATTCCACTGTCAACGAGAAGTGCATCATCCATGGGTGCATCACAACTCTAACCAATGAAAGATGATGTTGATGTTGGAGGATTGGAAAAAAAAACCTGTTAAAAGGAAGTAACAAGACTGAAACTGTAAAACCTATAAGAAAAGAGGGAAATTTAAGTAAAGCATAGTGAAAAAAAATCTGTTAAGTGATCGAAGAAATGAACAAAGGAGAGTCAAGCTAAAAGTAAATAAGGTATAGGGAAGAAAACAACGAATTACAGAAGGACTATTCCAGTGGAAGAAAGAGTTGCTATTGCTCTTTACACGCTTGGCTCGTCTTCAGAATATCGAGCAGTAGGTGCACTGTTCGGGGTGTCAAACGCATCAGTTTGCATGATTCTTCAGGAATTCTGTTTGGAGGTGATTAGTAAACTTGCGGTGGAATACTTGTCACCTGATGTGATTACACAAGCGAAGATCGAAGAGTGTGTGGAAGGATTTGAAGCTCTTGGATTCCCCCAGTATTTCGGAGCAATTGGTATGTAAAAAATTTTTATAATAACTGAAAACAACTGTGATGTAATTACTTAAGATGGATGCCACATTGAAATCAAGCCACGTGCACAGGAAGCCGTTGACTACCACAACTATAAGGGATGGTATTCTGTAGTGCTCTTTGCACTTGTTGATTATCGGTATGTATTTACTATGAGCGAAATATTAGCAATTTTTATATGTTCAATTTCAGTTACAGATTTCAATTATTAATGTGGGCTGTCCTGGTCG
The DNA here is from genome assembly GCA_037043315.1 of Amiota communis. Classification (NCBI taxonomy): domain Eukaryota; kingdom Metazoa; phylum Arthropoda; class Insecta; order Diptera; family Drosophilidae; genus Amiota; species Amiota communis. Next base: position 4,920 of record JBAMAV010001061.1, read on the forward strand.
TTGCCACGACTCACAAATATACAGTCAGTGTCAGCTGAAGACAGATTTATTTGATAAAAATGCGAAGATGCTTTGTGGCACCAACGTACCGGTACTGCTGAGAGACTCAGCATTTCGTTTCTCAAGAAGGCTAATGAAACCTTACCCATTTGCAATAAATGCAACAGAAGGACAAAAGATGTTCAACTATTCTCTTTCGAAATCTACTACTCAGTATGCCAACAAATAATCTGTGCGATTCTCAACCAAATGTGGCAACATATATTTCGTGGCCACATAGTATAAATCGCATGCATTATCAAATGATGAAATAGAAATATCGTCGGTATATATGTAATAAATAGAACATGGATTTAGATGCGTCTGTTTGTACATCGGGTAGTAAAATCTTTCTCTCTTTCTCGTTCTTTCCACTTCGTATACTCTCTAGTTTTTAGATACTACTACTACTGCCTTCTAACATGGCGTCTTCATCTCTCCTTCTCTTGTTGGCCGCCTTGCCAACCTTCTGTTATTCCTCGATATCACCGATGATCGATATCGCAGGCGCACCGATACCGCTCGATGATCGCCATAACCCCATCACTTCTTACATGTATATTTTATATTATGTATGAAATCATAACGAGACGACAGCGAAGGTGCGAAGGTGATTTCAAAAATTTCCAACCAGAAATAATAAAAGATCCATTGGTCGAAATTCGTTGGTAATCATTATTTAAAATTTGAGAAAAAAGATATATGAGTTTGATTGTTAAGTAATTTAAGTGAAGTGATTAAGCAATTATTATAAAATAAATTTGAATCACCCCTCGCACTTTCGCTGCCGTCCGTTCACATTCATGAGTAGCGTATTTCGGTTTAAGGATTATAGTCGATTTAGACAGGCCCTGCGTCACGATGACACGCTTTGGTGTTTAGACAAGCCATTTCGTATCATTAACAACTGTTTTTTGTTTTGAATGTGCATAAGAAGAAGAAAACGTTTGTTGAATAAATAATAATATTAATAAAAAAGCATTTTGTAAATGGAAAATGGAATATTTGAAAGAATTATTAACAATTGCAAGCACGCTGGTGCGTATAAATACAAATGTAATGATTTGTCACGACGAGGAAGAGGATATTACCAAGGCATTCATGGTAAAAAAAAATGCTATTATTAAAGAACGATTTTCTATTGGAAACTTTCATTCTACATGTCCTTGGAGATAGTTGGCTATAGCTCTGTGTATTTCCTCAGCTGATGCATCGTTATCACGATATACATTGTTTTCCTCCGGTTGCGGCCTGTTTTCCATGTCGATTTCCCAATTCTCATTGATGCTATTGTTCGCTGTATTTAGTAAGTTATGTAAAATACAGCAACACAATATGATATTCGAGCATTTGTCAAAGGCATTGTCCAATCCTTTGCCAAGTCTCCGGAACCTTGCCTTCAAATGCCCAAATGCATAAGAGAAACTTATAATGGCAGTTTACCAGAAAACTAGTATGATCCAATTTTACTACCCGATGTACAACCAGACTCCTTTAAATCCATGTTTTATTACATATATACCGACGATATTTCTATTTCATCATTTGATAATGCATGCGATTTATACTATGTGGCCAAGAAATATATGTTGCCACATTTGGTTGAGAATCGCACAGATTATTTGTTGGCTAAGAGAAACTTATAATGGCAGTTTACCAGAAAACTAGTATGATCCAATTTTACTACCCGATCTACAACCAGACTCATTTAAATCCATGTTTTATTACATATATACCGACGATATTTCTATTTCATCATTTGATAATGCATGCGATTTATACTATGTGGCCAAGAAATATATGTTACCACATTTGGTTGAGAATCGCACAGATTATTTGTTGGCTAAGAGAAACTTATAATGGCAGTTTACCAGAAAACTAGTATGATCCAATTTTACTACCCGATGTACAACCAGACTCCTTTAAATCCATGTTTTATCACATATATACCGACGATATTTCTATTTCATCATTTGATAATGCATGCGATTTATACTATGTGGCCAAGAAATATATGTTGCCACATTTGGTTGAGAATCGCACAGATTATTTGTTGGCTAAGAGAAACTTATAATGGCAGTTTATCAGAAAACTAGTATGATCCAATTTTACTACCCGGTGTACAACCAGACTCCTTTAAATCCATGTTTTAGTACATATATACCGACGATATTTCTATTTCATCATTTGATAATGCATGCGATTTATACTATGTGGCCAAGAAATATATGTTGCCACATTTGGTTGAGAATCCCACAGATTATTTGTTGGCTAAGAGAAACTTATAATGGCAGTTTACCAGAAAACTAGTATGATCCAATTTTACTACCCGATGTACAACCAGACTCCTTTAAATCCATGTTTTATTACATATATACCGACGATATTTCTATTTCATCATTTGATAATGCTTGCGATTTATACTATGTGGCCAAGAAATGTATGTTGCCACATTTGGTTGAGAATCGCACAGATTATTTGTTGGCTAAGAGAAACTTATAATGGCAGTTTACCAGAAAACTAGTGTTAAGAATACTTCAGTGGCAACATGACCAAGCTCAGCTTAGCGCCATCTAACGTTGAGCGTAGCAGCTGTCAGTGCACAAAAAGCACCACTGTGTGCGTGGGTTGCTGTTGCGCACCAAAAAATGCAACAAGGCAACACGTGATCACACGTGCTTAAATAGGTTAGTCAGTAAGAAAAGAAACACGAAAAGGAACTAGAGTAAGTCTAAAGATGATAAGAAAAAATTGTACTCATTTTTATATTTTTTAGAAATTTTAGAATCGCGATCAAGCGATTGGACTAAATAAAGTAAACCTTTTCCAACAACTAGTATGATCCAATTTTACTACCCGATGTACAACCAGACTCCTTTAAATCCATGTTTTATTACATATATACCGACGATATTTCTATTTCATCATTTGATAATGCATGCGATTTATACTATGTGGCCAAGAAATATATGTTGCCACATTTGGTTGAGAATCGCACAGATTATTTGTTGGCTAAGAGAAACTTATAATGGCAGTTTACCAGAAAACTAGTATGATCCAATTTTACTACCCGATGTACAAACAGACGCATCTAAATCCATGTTCTATTACATATATACCGACGATATTTCTATTTCATCATTTGATAATGCATGCGATTTATACTATGTGGCCAAGAAATATATGTTGCCACATTTGGTTGAGAATCGCACAGATTATTTGTTGGCTAAGAGAAACTTATAATAGCAGTTTATCAGAAAACTAGTATGATCCAATTTTACTACCCGATGTACAAACAGACGCATCTAAATCCATGTTCTATTACATATATACCGACGATATTTCTATTTCATCATTTGATAATGCATGCGATTTATACTATGTGGCCAAGAAATATATGTTGCCACATTTGGTTGAGAATCGCACAGATTATTTGTTGGCTAAGAGAAACTTATAATGGCAGTTTACCAGAAAACTAGTATGATCCAATTTTACTACCCGATGTACAACCAGACTCATTTAAATCCATGTTTTATTACATATATACCGACGATATTTCTATTTCATCATTTGATAATGCATGCGATTTATACTATGTGGCCAAGAAATATATGTTGCCACATTTGGTTGAGAATCGCACAGATTATTTGTTGGCTAAGAGAAACTTATAATGGCAGTTTACCAGAAAACTAGTATGATCCAATTTTACTACCCGATGTACAACCAGACTCATTTAAATCCATGTTTTATTACATATATACCGACGATATTTCTATTTCATCATTTGATAATGCATGCGATTTATACTATGTGGCCAAGAAATATATGTTACCACATTTGGTTGAGAATCGCACAGATTATTTGTTGGCTAAGAGAAACTTATAATGGCAGTTTACCAGAAAACTAGTATGATCCAATTTTACTACCCGATGTACAACCAGACTCATTTAAATCCATGTTTTATTACATATATACCGACGATATTTCTATTTCATCATTTGATAATGCATGCGATTTATACTATGTGGCCAAGAAATATATGTTGCCACATTTGGTTGAGAATCGCACAGATTATTTGTTGGCTAAGAGAAACTTATAATGGCAGTTTACCAGAAAACTAGTATGATCCAATTTTACTACCCAATGTACAACCAGACTTCTTTAAATCCATGTTTTATTACATATATACCGACGATATTTCTATTTCATCATTTGATAATGCATGCGATTTATACTATGTGGCCAAGAAATGTATGTTGCCACATTTGGTTGAGAATCGCACAGATTATTTGTTGGCTAAGAGAAACTTATAATGGCAGTTTACCAGAAAACTAGTGTTAAGAATACTTCAGTGGCAACATGACCAAGCTCAGCTTAGCGCCATCTAACGTTGAGCGTAGCAGCTGTCAGTGCACAAAAAGCACCACTGTGTGCGTGGGTTGCTGTTGCGCACCAAAAAATGCAACAAGGCAACACGTGATCACACGTGCTTAAATAGGTTAGTCAGTAAGAAAAGAAACACGAAAAGGAACTAGAGTAAGTCTAAAGATGATAAGAAAAAATTGTACTCATTTTTATATTTTTTAGAAATTTTAGAATCGCGATCAAGCGATTGGACTAAATAAAGTAAACCTTTTCCAACAACTAGTATGATCCAATTTTACTACCCGATGTACAACCAGACTCCTTTAAATCCATGTTTTATTACATATATACCGACGATATTTCTATTTCATCATTTGATAATGCATGCGATTTATACTATGTGGCCAAGAAATATATGTTGCCACATTTGGTTGAGAATCGCACAGATTATTTGTTGGCTAAGAGAAACTTATAATGGCAGTTTACCAGAAAACTAGTATGATCCAATTTTACTACCCGATGTACAAACAGACGCATCTAAATCCATGTTCTATTACATATATACCGACGATATTTCTATTTCATCATTTGATAATGCATGCGATTTATACTATGTGGCCAAGAAATATATGTTGCCACATTTGGTTGAGAATCGCACAGATTATTTGTTGGCTAAGAGAAACTTATAATAGCAGTTTATCAGAAAACTAGTATGATCCAATTTTACTACCCGATGTACAAACAGACGCATCTAAATCCATGTTCTATTACATATATACCGACGATATTTCTATTTCATCATTTGATAATGCATGCGATTTATACTATGTGGCCAAGAAATATATGTTGCCACATTTGGTTGAGAATCGCACAGATTATTTGTTGGCTAAGAGAAACTTATAATAGCAGTTTATCAGAAAACTAGTATGATCCAATTTTACTACCCGATGTACAAACAGACGCATCTAAATCCATGTTCTATTACATATATACCGACGATATTTCTATTTCATCATTTGATAATGCATGCGATTTATACTATGTGGCCAAGAAATATATGTTGCCACATTTGGTTGAGAATCGCACAGATTATTTGTTGGCTAAGAGAAACTTATAATGGCAGTTTACCAGAAAACTAGTATGATCCAATTTTACTACCCGATGTACAAACAGACGCATCTAAATCCATGTTCTATTACATATATACCGACGATATTTCTATTTCATCATTTGATAATGCATGCGATTTATACTATGTGGCCAAGAAATATATGTTGCCACATTTGGTTGAGAATCGCACAGATTATTTATTGGCTAAGAGAAACTTATAATGGCAGTTTACCAGAAAACTATGATCCAATTTTACTACCCGATGAACAACCTAATGTATTTAAAGCCATGCTCGATCACATATATGTAAGAAGTGATGGGGTTATGGCGATCATCGGGCGGTATCGATCATCGGTGATATCGAGGAATAACAGAAGGTTGGCAAGGCGGCCAACAAGAGAAGGAGAGATGAAGACGCCATGTTAGAAGGCAGTCAGCAGAAGGCAGTGAAGAAAGACACAGTATTAAATTTGGTCAACTATATTATTTCATATTATTTTACATTATTAAACTTATTAAATAAACATTCTTACATTTGGGGGCTCAACCGTCGAACTCGTTAACTAAAAAAGCCAAAGACTAAAGTCGATAAAATCAATAAAATAAAGGTGGCTCGCGTTAAAAGCCGATGATCTGCACGGGGCGAATAAACGTTGTGAAGTGGATGGCGTCAGCAGTTGCACTAAAGTTGTCAAGTGTCACCAGTTGTACAAACGTTGTTAAAGTTGTTAAATAACAGCAGTTACACTAAAGTTTTCAAGTGTCAGCAGTTGAACGAACATTGTCAAGTTATATGAAAGTTGTTAAAAGCTGTAAGTACTACAAGATCAACTCCTCGTACTTCAATGTACAAAAAGAAAGAAGTCTGTCGCAAAAAGAATTAGAAAAAATAGAATAATGATCACTCGCTCAGCAAAGAAGAACAAACAAAGCCACGACAAGAGTGAAGAGCAGAATATTGCACATAAGCAAGACAGTGACTTGAGAGTGAATGTGGAAGAGAGCGAATGTGAAGAGGTGATTATAAGAAAAGAAATCACAGAAGAAAACGTACAAAACGAAACATTCATAAAAATGGAAGAAAAAAAACGAAACGCTCTTGCAAATTCCAAAACAAATTACAAATATTACGCCAAATAGTTCCAATAGTTACATTTGTAATATAATGAAATAAAATTGAGTAACAAAATAACATCTGGATAAAACTTTGATTCTCAAGGAGGAAATATTTAAAGCATTAAGTATTTGAACAAGGAATCGTCTTTCAGAAGATGCATTAAGCGTGATGGTTCATTTCAAGTAACAGAAGACAACTATAGCAAAGCACCCGTAATAGCTTGCGATCATCACTATTATCATTAGGTTCAGAATAGAATGTTATGAGACAATAGAAAACGATGGCGAGAATTCGGTGGTTTTAATTGTTCGGAAAACGACGCTAACCTCAAAAAGAAGCTTACATATGTATATCCAAGAAAACCTGACCGAACGCGATCTCGTGTGAATATGTATTTTACTCGGTATTGGTTATAACGTAGAATACGTTGAGAGTCACATATTGAATAATTTAATTACAACCAAACTTTTACAAGCAAGCGAATAGAGTTCGTTAGAAACAGACGATGAAGAAGAGGATTCAGAAGACGAACAAGAGTATGTAAGCGTGTCTGCGATGAGCGGCGCCGGCGAAACAGAGATTCCAATAAAACAATCAAGACACAAAGACCCGTATTACATTGATGTGTAGAGCAACGCAGCTGATCGCCGGTTCTTCTTTGTGCTCGATAGCTAGTTATTACATTTATGTGCTATATATTTTTCATTTCGCATGCATTTGCATATATCCTCACTCTACGCAAGCCAAAAACTATGAACAAACACGAAAGACGCGAAAGAAAAGGTCTTGCTCTTCTTGGCACTGTTCGCTAATACAAAACATTTGTGCCAAATGTAATGAAAGCAGTTCATAAACGAGCAGTCATCAGTCTTTGGTTATATTTGTTGTGTTTGTGTTATATTTTTTCCAGTACGCCTTAGACGTACCACACAAAAGTAAAACCAACCTTAGTATATCCTTGACTACAATGCAAGCAAAGGAGAAGTCGATGCAATGGATAAAATGCTCTCCACATACTCATACGTAAAACATTAGGTTGGCCTTTAGCCTTCATTTTTAACTTTCTTGATCATATATTCAGAAAATAATACTACAAGAAGATAATGGAAGAATGGGTCAAAATCTCTCCTGATGTGACTACTTGCTCGCCGCCCTCTACCTAATGGAAAATGACAGATAGTTGAGCATAATTTTTGGTACCATCGAAACTTTACAGGGAACCGAGGCGCAAAGAGCAATGGAACTAGAAAATGCCAAGGATTGGAACTCTTTGAGCTCAGCAGATTGAATACAAAACCCACACACCCAACGAGGTGTTTCTGCGACTTATATTAATACATATATATATAAACGAAACGAAGAAAATGAGAAGCAAAGAAGAAACGAACATAATGATGATCACACATAGTTCTGATCGCTATTGAATCATCATTATGTTCATTGATGGTTAGCCTTGAACATGTTGGTACCTACATGTTCAAAGTTTGTTAGTTTTCAGTTATGCTTTCAGTCATATACGCAACTGCAGCTAGGGATAGAACGATACGAGTAAATACGAATACGTATCGATACTTTAGTTTCGATTCCAAGTAATTTTGGCATCGATAATTTGGTACTGAGTACCAAGTAGGTATCGGTACTCATAATTGCTTTGTTTATTTTCTCATTTTTCCCCCAACACGAACAAGCGGACGACAATCGAAATAACGAACAACAGTTCGAAATGACCAAAAAATCGCCATCGCCGTTACAGAGTGACCTTTGAAAGATACATATGGCCAAGATGTTCACCTTAATTTATACGAGCGCGTCACAATAAAGTGCAGTGTTTTAACTCAACCACACAAATAATTAATTAATGAAATAACAGTGCTTTATCTTGAAGTTTAACTTCACCTAATAAATAAGTAAAGAATAATATTATAGGTGTTTATCTTTAAGTTTAAACTTAACCAAATAAATAAATAAATACTGTGCTAAAAATTGCTATGTTTAACTAGATATTTCCAAGTTGATGTATTCGCTTATGGTTTGTGTGCCTGTGTGTATATCATTAGGCATGACAGCGAGAGAGACTTCCATCTAGGACCTCTTATTTTCAATTTGTTTATTAATGATCTGCCTCTCTCCATCTCACACTCTCGTGTGATCATGTACGCTGATGATCTGAAATTATGCCTTTCAGTTAATGTTGGCACCTCTCATCTTAAACTTCAAGAGGATATTTCTAAATGTAAGCTCATGACATATCATCGGTGTAAGCCACATTTGTTTACTTACAAGATTGACAATGTCCAACTTGAGCGAGTCTCTACGTTTATTGACCTCGGTGTCCTGTTTGATCCTAAGCTGTGTTTTAACCAGCACGTCTCTTCTGTTATAAACAAAGCGAAGGGTGTTTTTGGTTTCATCAAACGCTGGTCTATTGAATTTAATGACCCTTATACCACTATGATTCTTTTTGTGTCTCTTGTGCGTCGAATTCTCGAGTATTGCTCTTGCATTTGGTCACCGCAATATTTAAAGTATCAAGATCAAATCGAGTCTGTTCAGAAACAATGCCTTCTTTTTGTTCTTCGTGGCCTCAACTGGAATCCTAATTCCCGGTTGCCATCTTACTCCTACTTATCAGTCTTCCGTCTTTGGCGCATCGTAGAATTGCTCTAGGGATTTCCTTTTTTCATAAGCTCTTAATCGGAAACATTGACTCTCCAGAGCTTTTAAATCTTTTGAACTTTTCTATCCCTAGTCGTCCTACGAGAAATTTTGTCCCTTTAGTGTTAAATAGGTGCACTACTAACTTTGCCCTTCATTATCCTTTCAGAGTTTTATGCTCATATTATAATAAGTTCTATCATGTTCTCTCTCCTGAATTATCTCCGGAATCAATTAATTCAATCATTCTTCGTTGCCTACGGGATTCATGACCTCACTGGCTGGATGCACTGGATTTTGCTGATCAGCTGTACCGTCTGTGTAGCTTATGTGCCACTGACCACACATGGCTGTGAGGAAGAGCATAGCTCGCTAGTGTTGCAAATAAACTCCCCCATCGGGCCAGAGGCTGCTGCTTTATATTATGTTATTATTTTTTTTATTTTTAATTCTGTTTTGTTTCTCTCTTTTATAATTAATTTATTTTCATTTTATTTTTATCTCTTTATTAAGTGTAATTGTTTGATTTTAAATCTATTGTTTTTTTAGTTTTAATCTGACAGTTTTTTGTCATTGAATAAATAAATAAATAAAAAATATGCGACCCTTTAATGTGGTTGAAGGAGAAGGGTTTTTAAAGTTAATGAAGGAATTGGCTCCCTGTAACAAAGTGCCTTCATTGACACATTTCAAGAAGTTGCTCTGCGAAAAATATGACATTGTGAAGAAGGCGTTTTCTTCAAGGATATCCCATGTCACGCTTGACATATGAACAGAAACCATGAACGAGAGGAGTTTTTTGAGTGTTACGTCTCATTTTCTTGAATAAGTAGCCATTTCTACCGCTAATATTGCCACTAGGGAACTGAAATCAAACCATACAGCGGAGTACATTTCCACTGTCTTTGTTGATAATTTTAAAAGATTGGAATATTCCATTGAGTAAAATAAATTGCGCTGTTGCAGACAATGGTAATAATATGGTATGCGGCCATAAAAAGAACTCTTGGTGATTCTAAAATTTTACCATGCTTTGCCCACACTATTAACTTAATAGTAGATTCCTGTGTCGATGGCAGATGGGAAGGATATAAAAGGAGCAAAGTCGTTGAGGAGGTCGAAGTCGTTGAAGAACGTTGAAACTGTCCGTTTGAAGTTGTATCACAGAAGCTGTTTCGAGTGTTATTATTACCTTAATTTGTGTTTTATTATTGCATTGAATTATTACTTTTATTATACCAGACACTTATTATGCCGAATATAATACATTTACATTAAAACTATTAAATTAAAGAACATCATCTTTACATACATATCTTTCATAAACACGTACTGCTGTTTTTATTTGTCTTTAATTTTATGAATACCGATACGAGTATTTATCGATACTTTTGAGTCCGTACGACCGATACAGCATCGAGTAAAAGTATCAATAGTATAGTGGTATCGTTCTATCCCTAATTACAAAGAAGTTGAAAAACTTCATGATTTGCTGGCAGAGAGAGAGCTGAAGATTGTGCAAAGGAAGTGTGAACTGTTAAAACGTGCTAAAGCGTTATAAAGTTGACATATACTCTGGACATCTTTTAATTTACAGCTAAGTTTTGCTAAGTTCTGCCACGCAACGCTGCTTAATATTTGGAATGTCAAAAATCGAAAAACCAGTGCAATATCAAACTGGATTTTTGATCAGCTAAATGAATATCATATAAGCGATGAGAGAAGAAATGAAATAAAAATGTTAAAAGCTTTAAATTCTAAAGATTATATAAGTCATTCAATGAATCGAATGGGGAGCCTCCGTATGGCATACGATAATGCAGGACCACCCACGACTGCAGAGGAAGTTAGCATCTAATGAAAAACACACAACATTTAATCCTAAAAAATCAGCGTGGACAAATGACTGCATCAATATCGCACCAAAACGCAAGGAACTTTATGATAAAGATCGGCTGATATAGAAGACAACAATACCACCTTTACAATGTCTAAGTGTGACAATTGGTTTTTTTTTCTATATCAGGCACGTAGCGCAAGTATCTTTTGGCTTTGCAATCAACAATACTGAAAATATATTTTTTTTTTTCCAGGATCGCGAAAAACGCATCCAATGCACAAAAACACATAAGAGAGAGGTAGTAGCAACATTTCACAAAAACAAAATACATATCATCGGCAACATTTAATCCTACAAAATCAGCGTGGACAAATGACTGAATCAATATCGCACCAAAACGCAAGGAACTTTATGATAAAGATCGGCTGATATAGAAGACAACAATACCACCTTTACAATGTCTAAGTGTGACAATTGGTGTTTTTTTCTATATCAGGCACGTAGCGCAAGTATCTTTTGGCTTTGCAATCAACAATACTGAAAATATATTTTTTTTTTTCCAGGATCGCGAAAAACGCATCCAATGCACAAAAACACATAAGAGAGAGGTAGTAGCAACATTTCACAAAAACAAAATACATATCATCGGCAACATTTAATCCTACAAAATCAGCGTGGACAAATGACTGAATCAATATCGCACCAAAACGCAAGGAACTTTATGATAAAGATCGGCTGATATAGAAGACAACAATACCACCTTTACAATGTCTAAGTGTGACAATTGGTGTTTTTTTCTATATCAGGCACGTAGCGCAAGTATCTTTTGGCTTTGCAATCAACAATACTGAAAATATATTTTTTTTTTTCCAGGATCGCGAAAAACGCATCCAATGCACAAAAACACATAAGAGAGAGGTAGTAGCAACATTTCACAAAAACAAAATACATATCATCGGCAACATTTAATCCTACAAAATCAGCGTGGACAAATGACTGAATCAATATCGCACCAAAACGCAAGGAACTTTATGATAAAGATCGGCTGATATAGAAGACAACAATACCACCTTTACAATGTCTAAGTGTGACAATTGGTGTTTTTTTCTATATCAGGCACGTAGCGCAAGTATCTTTTGGCTTTGCAATCAACAATACTGAAAATATATTTTTTTTTTCCAGGATCGCGAAAAACGCATCCAATGCACAAAAACACATAAGAGAGAGGTAGTAGCAACATTTCACAAAAACAAAATACATATCATCGGCAACATTTAATCCTACAAAATCAGCGTGGACAAATGACTGAATCAATATCGCACCAAAACGCAAGGAACTTTATGATAAAGATCGGCTGATATAGAAGACAACAATACCACCTTTACAATGTCTAAGTGTGACAATTGGTGTTTTTTTCTATATCAGGCACGTAGCGCAAGTATCTTTTGGCTTTGCAATCAACAATACTGAAAATATATATTATTTTTCCAGGATCGCGACAAACGCATCCAATGCACAAAAACACATAAGAGAGAGGTAGTAGCAACATTTCACAAAAACAAAATACACTATCATCGGCAATTCGCAATCTGTGTGCATAGGCAATAATAATGAATAACCGTTATAATAGAGAATATGAAGAAGAAGACGGTGAGGCTATTCATTTGCTTTGAAAAGTGTGCAGTGAGTGGCCGAATTTGTGAATTTTTGAGATAAAGTTTTCGCTAGAAGAAATTCAAAAAAAAAAAAAAAAAGAGAAGCAATAGTCTTAAAAAGTGGAGATAATATACCAAGTGCCATATTTTCTTACATTTCATAATGGAGTCTTACAATACAAATTTTTAACGTAAATAATTCGAGTTTAAATACTTCTTTTGATTTACTTAGACGTTCATTACATCAACATACCCCAAGGACAAACTGGAGATGGAGCTATATTGAATATGTTGGAAGAATTGCAATTAGAGATCAAGAAGGGGGATGAAGACAACCAGAAACTAATTAAAATTTTGACGGAGGAACAGGTCGTAGCTCTTAGCGCTGAAGTTAAAGAGCTGGAAACGGTCCTTTCAGTTAAAGCTAATTTAAGTGTTACCAACCCTACCATTTCTTTCACTTGATGTGTTGAAAGAATTTCATGATAAGATGTTATGCAACGAGGAAATGAAAAATCAAGAGGTGGGTAGAATTTGTTTGTGCAAATCTATGTGTTCTTTCTTGTTCTTTAATAATATGATTTGATTTGTTATATTTCAGAAACATTTGATTAATCGAATTGGAGGTAACGTAACGACATGGCTTCTTTCCTAAGAATGTTGCTGTGAAAACAATAATTAGCGATGAGTTGGCTGTTAATTTAACTTGGCGCGGAACTGCAGACAAAAGCCGAGCATCTAAAACTTTAACAGTTTCAACATTATTAAAGGTAAAGTTGTCTATTATGAGGCAAATTTTTATTAATAAATAAAATTAATTATTGTATTTTCTTGATTTTCTAGATGCCCGTCATGCAAAATTATAAACGGTTTAAATTTTCGACATAAACAAAGTCTGCCAACAACACTTCTTACACGCCAAGTCAGGGTGAACAAACGACAAAAACAAAATTAAATTTTATTATAAGAACAAGATAACTAAAGATAATACAAAACAAAATTTCCACAATATATTTTGATTTTGTGGCGGATTACATGACCAAAGAAGGCACATGACCCGAACACATAATGAGGGTTTGGCCACCCTTTTGGGAACCTCGAAAAGACAAAGAATTCGAAAACTTTAGAAGTGCCGCCGAGAAGAGACAACAAGATAGAACATACAGACTAATAAAATGACTAATTAAATTACGCAGTAATATTTAATATACCTATGTATAATTAAAGCATTTACAATTAATTAAATTAAGCAGAAATATTAAATATATAATTATTGAATTTACAACTTTATTGTAATTGGAACTCAATTACAGAAGAGATGTCTGCGACACTTAGGCTGATGCCAGAGTGCATGAGTTACATATTATCATATGCTGTATACCTAAGTAGGGTATCACTAAAGTTACATGGTATCATATAAGTTATATACTGTACACCTAAGTAGCGTATCACTCATTCTCTCATCTAAAATTACGATCTTATATTTTTTTCAAGTTCAAGTACAAACGGTATAAGCAATTATGCTGTTCTTGTTTTTGTGAAAATAGAAGTATGTAGTTTGATAACAGCATAATCGGCAGATGTTACCGTTTGCACTTGAACTAGTCCGAAATAGAAACAATGTATAAAAATAGAAATATAAAAAAATTTAAGGGTAGTCTTGAAAATGAGTGATCAAGGATCGGATCAGATCAGATCAAAGCGAGTTCTTCTGTGTAGATCAAAGTTTACAGAAAAATTGAAATGTGCAAAAAAATAAAAGAAAAACTTAAAATTACAAACAAAAAATATATTTTTTTAATTCCAAATCCAAAGTGAAGTGAAACAATAAACTGGAATATATCATATAATTATAGGTATAACTTGCGTGAGTTATTTAACCTAACTTAACTTTGAACAATTACCTACATATATTGGCAATGATGAAGTCAGCATAATTGTTCAAAAGTAGGTATTTAAAAAACAAGAGCACTGACCAAATAAATGAAGTTTCGAAAGAATGAAATCTGAAACTGTCATAAATAAACTAAACGGATAAGCAAAGTTGCACAAACATCGACAATGTAAGCGTTCCCTTCGTTTCCATTGTTTATGTTTGCTCAGCATAAAAACATATTTGAAAGAACGACACTTGCAAGTGTCAAGAAATAATTTAAGTAAGTTAGTTCTAAAGAAAAAGTCTTAAGATGTGGGTAGTGTAGTGGTGGTTTATATTGAATAAAACTTTAATTGAATCTTAAGATTCCTGTTCAGACATAAGCACAACATTAATACAAAACACCAACACAACATTAACACAACAACAATACAGCGATGATAGAAGGAACAAGCAAAGGGGCAGTTGCAATCAAGAGGCACGGTCAGAGGACGGTTGCATTAGTTGAAGTAACTCAAATACCATAAAAAAAAAATATGAAACAAAAATAAATAAAGTGAAAATTAAATTACAAAACAATTCCGTTTTGTGTTTTTTTATTTATTCTACTAAAGGAGTCTAAGTCCGAAGACTTAAAACCCTACAAAGGAAAATACATTATTGGCGCAATCGTAAAGGAGTTAATATCCCGCAGTGAGTTTGGCTTAAGTGTTCACCATTTGAGGTACAAATTAATAAAGTAAAACATGAGACGGACCCATCTGGCAACCCTGTATCTTTTGACAGAGACGTCAGATCGCTTAATGACATACTGCGTTGGACTTCTAAAATAAATAATGTGAAAAGTGTGCCTTCTAAAAACACCATTAAACGTTTGTACGAAAGATTTTCGACTGGTGATGCTCTTTCTAATCCAAAGAGGCCAAATCAAAACTGACCAAGGTGATCGGATGAGAATATTGCTCTTGTACGGGCCAGTGTTGAAACGTCGCCAAAGACATACCAAAATCGCCGTTCTCAGCAGTTGGGCATTGCTCGGACCACTTTACAATGAATTATCCGCGTTGATTTGCATTTATTGGCTGAAGAGAAGATGACGAGCAATTTTGGAACAAAATCATCATGTCTGATGAAGCTCATTTCTTATTGAATGGGACGGTAAACAAGCAAAATTGCCGTATTTACGCCACTGAAAATCCTCACGAAATTCAAGAGGTACCCCTCTTTGCGACGTAAAAGTCACCGTTTGGTGCGGCGTTAGTGCGAAAACGATTATTGTGCCGTTTTTCTTCGAAAATGAAGATGGTCAAGCTGTTACCGTCAATCAGGAGCGTTATCGCGATATGATAACCACTTTTGTGATGCCAATTATTCGTCGAAAGCGTATGAGGCAGTTCTGATTTCAACAAGACGGCGCTCCACTACACACAGCTCGCACCACAATCGCTATTCCAGCCGAAATGTTAGCTAAAACTATGGAAAATGCTTCAAAACGGGCACAATACTCGGCCATTTGAGAGATATCATATTCAAAAAGTGATGTCAACAAATCTTTCTTGAACCAAAAAAAAATGTTTATTATCGTCAACATCAAAAAAAATTGTGTTTTTCTTTGATTTACAAAAAAAAACATGGGTCCGTCGAATATGGGCAACCCTGTACAATAATATGGTCGAAATGAAAAAGAAAAGAATAGAAAATGTAAATAAAAATCGGAAGGAATATACAGAAACAAGAGACGTTGGTTTTGTAAAAAATTACAAGAATCTCAGGCACAAAGAACAGGTAAAGTTTATAAAGAAATCATTAAACAATGTTCATGATATTAATATTAAAAGACCTACAAAATATTCTCATATTACAGATCCTATTACTATTTTTCATACACTGCCCCATCCAAGTAGCGATATTGGTGACAATAACACCGATTAAAGCCGAGCATGGATTCATTAACATTACTTAAAGACACTAGAATTGTATTAAATATTCGAAATCCAACAAGTATCATAGATAATTTAGAATTTAATATACAATCGCTTACTAATGATAAAATCATCGAACATGTAATGACAGAAATAAATACGTTAAAATCTAAAATTAGATCTATTGTACCGTCTAAAAGAAGAAAAAGGGGGACTAATAAATGCCGTTGGTACAGCTCAGAAATTACTGTTCGGCATAATGGACGATAACGACAAGAAATACTGAAAAACATACAAGACAATTACCAAAATAATCATGAAATCATTACAACTGTTAATAAACAAATAGATAAAGTAGATCAAATATTAGACAATATAGCATCCGCAAGACATAATTGTATTCCATCCTTCTATACTCACTACGGAGGAGTTAGACAAGTACAAAGTTGATTTTTACAAAATTAAACTTATAAAAATGGGAGTACTTTTTGAAAACGGATTCACTAATTTTTTGCAATAAAAATTCCTATCGACTAGACCCACATAATCCCCATGCCTAATAAAAATAATTATAATATAGATAGTAAGGAGGAAAAAAATTGTTACAATAAGAAATATAATGTAAATATATGTCGTAGTGTTATTGATATATTAGGTATACACAAAGGCACTATGTCGGAAATTGATAAAATTATTATCGAGTGTATCTTCGGTGTATAAATTCACCAAATTAGTTAAAGACAAAGCCAAACCTACTGACATGGTCTTGAGTCACCTTTGGATCCTGGTCTCCTGGTACAAGGTTAAAGTATGACAATATTATTATTATTATTTTGGGGCATACAAACACTCCTGTATGCGTTCAAACGCATACTTCAGAAGACTGTACTCATTGAGCTAACTATTACGAAAATCACCGCTCATCCCCCAATAAATTCAAGAAATTTATTCAATAAAAAGACCCCATTGAAATTTAAATAGAAAAAAATAAATGCAAGATGACAAATTTACAAAAATCTACCAGGAGAACAAATACAGTGGCTATCAACAATCTGTATAGACTGGACAAATCGCTCAAGAAGATAGAGAGAGAGCTGTCTCTTTGCGGGATATACCGAGATTATCTAACAATAAATTTTATATAATTTTTGTTGTTAAGTATGACGAAAGAATAAGAGCTCTCTCTCTCTCTCTCTCTCTCTCTTTGGGAGCGATTTTTCCATTTTATATAATTTCATAGTCTTTGCCAAATCTAACTTCTGTACTATTATCTCTATGAGAATATTATTATCAATTCTTTTATACTATTTTTAAGAAATTGATTCTATTATCAGATTACCTATATTTACTATCTAATATATATAATTAAAGAGATCCTATTACTTTAGATCAGGGCTGTTCAATTTTTTTTTTTTTTGTTTCACTGGGTCCATTTTCTTATCATTATTGTAGTTCTTCACTAGCTGTTATTTCTGAGATCTGATCAGATGGAAATCAAATCGTTATATCCTATTACATGATGAACTTTTCTAATCTCACCATGGCATAGCATAGACAATCTATTGTAGTATAACAGGTACAAGTTTTGTGTGAAGGGTATAGAAAAATATAATAGTAGTAGGTACTAGATTACAACTAGATCTAGTGTTTAGTGAATATGAACAATGACAAGAATAAGCACTTAAGAGCTAAAATTTATAGTTTATAGTATACATTATTATCATCTCTGCTAATTAGAGATGTTGTTTGACAATTCGTAGATTTATCGCTATTTAACTTTTAAACTCAACAAATTAAAATTTAAAAATCAATCTATCTGTAACAAGAATCTTTCTTGAATCATCAATCTATCCTATCCGGTTACAATTTATATCTTTTTATAAATAAATATTAAGGTACTACATACGTTAAGATGCTCCGTGGTGGTTGTGTCAATTATTCTGCATCATCGATGTTTTTTTCATTATTTTGTAGAAAAATCAATATGGTATCCTCGTCAGTACCATAGGCTTTACGAGCTGTGTCCATGGCAGAGCTATCACTGCGGCAAATGTCTATAGAATATATAGGTATAAAAATTTAAATTATATTTTTGAATTTTTATTGTACGAGTATAAAACACTTACGACCATCATTTACTTCGGGATTATGATAGTATAGTTTATTCGTTCTCATGTCATAGCCACAGAGTACGATATAATGTCCGGCATAGCTATTGGATGACGGCAAGCGTGTATTATCAACGATACAAGTTAGATTGAAGCAACTTTGTATTTTGGATTTTTGGTATATAAAAGAACATAAGAATAAATAATATTTACACAAGATGAAATATGCAATATGTATGATTTTTATTATAAAAAAAAAAAAATTAAAACAATAGCAATAAAATAGGTGAAATTTTGCGGAAATGACAACAAAATTAGTTGACAGTATATTAATACAAGGAGTTATTTTACATATTTATTAAAGTGCATACCCATATTAACTATACACTTAACCACGAGGACTGTACGAGAGCATTCTTATATGTTCCATGTCAAAGCTCAACATCCATCAGGCACATTACTCCAGCAGAGATTCGCGAGCAACTAAAAATAATTAAAACGAACAAAACGCCTGGATATGTTGGTATAGACGGTAAGGTTTCTAAAGCCCTTCCTAATCATGGTATTATCCTCTTTCTTGATCTACTCTTTAAAGCAATTATCCGTTTTCACCATGACCTGAAACGTCATGGTAGAGTACTATTTGTATTGGGCAACAGGTGTGCTATCCCAAATCACCAGTATGGGTTTAGACGCGAACATGGTACCATAGAAGACATTCATATAGTTAATGCCATCCTCCAGACTTTTAAAAGAAAATGTACTGCTCTTTGGTGTTTATGAACGTACATTCCAGTCCATTCTACTTTATTAAAACGTTCATTTATGGTTGAAGTCGAGTATACGCTACATCAGAGGTATTCCACACGGTAGTGTTCTTGGGCTTAAGCTTGTCCTGTAATGACTATTCTCTAGTTGCTACTTATGCTGACGATACAGTATTTTTAGCGTATGACTTCTTGAGTCATCTAGCTGCTACTGCCTCGCAAAGAGTTCTAGACAACTTCGAAACTTGGTCCAAATGATGGAACATTGGTATTAATAGTGCAAAATCACAGCACTGTTACCAGTTACTCTGAACTTGGGCATGAACTTGTATCGACAACTGAATTGGTCTAAAAATGTCAATTCTATTACAGCTACTTATAAAAGCAAGTTGCAAAAATAACTTTGGCTTATTCGTCCCGGAAGCACTCTCAATCTTGCTGCCAAGGTTACGCTTTAAAAGGCAATAGTTATACCATCTTATACATATGTATGGCATCCAGCTTTGGCGCCTAGCTGCTAAACCAACAATCAACAGAGTTCAGGCTATGCAGAATAAAGTCCTTCTGCACATCAGGGGTGCTCCTTGGTATATACCAGAGATGTGCAGAGTGAAGCAGGATAAGTAAGTTCGCGAAGCTTATTGTAATAATGAGCAAACGTTTCATGAAAGAAAGATTTGTTGTCTCTATCGTTCTCTTGCATAACGTTGTTGGTTTCACTTGAGAGTGAAATGTTTCCTCATTATTACAATAAGCTTCGCGAACTTAATTATCCTGCTTCACTGCACATCTCTGGTATATACACCGTGACCTTGACAGGAGAGGATCCATCAAAGAGCAAATTAATCGCCACACTAGCCTTTACAATGATGCTCTGCATACGCATATCAATCCTCTCGCTTTGGCTCTTCTTACCAATGATTGCCCAAGAAGGCTTAAATGGTTCCACTCTTCAGACCTATGTACGTCATAGATTTAGTTATTAATAATATATCTCAGTCAAAAAAAAAAAGTCATTTAAGCGAAATATGTTCAGGACGGTTGTATATAGCAACGGTTCCTAGATCTGAACCCAATTGAGAATCTGTGTTGCGAGGTGAAGAAGAAGGTAGTTACCAAGAGTCAACCTATAACTCTCTAAATCTCTACGCTTGAAGCTCCATTCCTCCCCAAAGGTGTCAAAATCTTGGGGATTCGATGTCAAAGTGATGTGTTGCAGTTATAGCAAACAAATACTAATTTTAGTCTAATAGTCGTAATTTCAATCATTTTAATAATATCTGTATTGTTTGGATCGGTTTGTAAAGGCAGGAGACCTTAAAATGATATAATACTATTATTTGAACTGACTAAATTAATGAAGAGAAATTAAAATTAAAGAAAACAGAAAGAAGTTTATCATTGGCTAGACTTAAGATGTAAAACCCTTCATGCTACTCCGGGTTGCAGCCAACCGAACGGCGTCAAATGCCCATATCAGAAACGCTTTCTTTCTATATATTCTCTATGTTATAGTTTGATGATCAACAAAGAACACAGTGAGCACACTTTGAGTGGCACTTTACAGCTTTGTACTTTTACGCATTATAAAATTATTATTTTATTAGGGTTTGTATGGGAGGTACCCCTCCTGGTAACTCTAGGATTTGAAATTTATATGGTTGCTGAAAATGGAACAGAAATTTATAATGTCCAAATTTCAGTTCGACAAGTCAAAAAATAAAAAAGTTTTTCTAATAAGAACAATAATTTAAATTGTATGGGCGGTCCGATTCGGCTGATTCCGACAAATATGCAACGTATGGTAAAAAGAAACCTTTCAGATCTTTAGCTCAAAAACGGAGAGACTAGTTTGCATATACATAAACAGAGGGTCATGATTAAATCAACTCATCAACTGATCAAGAATATATATATATACTTTATGGTGTCTCCGATGTCTCTTTCTGTTTGTTACAAACCTCATGACAAAGTGCGTGAAGAGAATAAAAACAGTAGCAGAGGCATCAGTGAGGGCACGCGAGGCAGGCGTCTGTTAGCAATGCCAACAATAAATTCCGAAAATGTTATTAAAAGAAATTAAGATGATAAGAGACATAAATACACATCCATCCAGAAATCTTTCAATGATGATTCACCGAAAAAGTTATTAAAAGTGAGATGAAGTCTCTGAGGCACAAAGGCTTTACATATAGAACTTCCAATCACCATTGAAATCATGCTCATACGACAATAAAGCACACCACCATCCAATCAAGTTTCCAGATATCGTATCATCATTCTGGAATGGATCTGGACATGCTCTACTACTATGTTAGGGAAGAATAGAAAAAATAGGAAATCTTCTTAAACTCAATCTTTTTATACGAAACTGTCATAGAGATCGTCTAAAATAGTAGTATCCCAACTAATTTGTCGTAGTATGTAAATTCACATGTATAACATACATTCTGATGATAGTGTGGTGATTGGTCAACAATCAGGATTTTTACTCAAACACAACAAATCCTCAAACTGAAAATGTAAGACTTTGTTTTCACGCACTTTTGTTTGTTGAAAAGGGGAAGACAGACGATTCCGACGAGATAGTCGAGCTGCTCATCATCGTTCAGATGGCGTTTTTCTTTGTGTTCTTTCGCGTCTTTCGTTGTTTATTACTAGCGTTCTAACGCTGAATTGCAATCAACGAATGGCGTTACCAAAGAAGAATCCACGACTCGAGCAGCTGATCATGATGCTGCATGAAGACAAAGACTAATGAATTCCAGTTGGAGAGTGTGTTAGAGTGTGTGTGTAGTGTAATGAAGTTTTTTTAAACTGACAATACAAT
This sequence comes from Amiota communis, assembly GCA_037043315.1. Taxonomy (NCBI): domain Eukaryota; kingdom Metazoa; phylum Arthropoda; class Insecta; order Diptera; family Drosophilidae; genus Amiota; species Amiota communis. The sequence goes on from JBAMAV010001061.1 coordinate 27,204, forward strand.
AAGAAGAATAAGAATGGTCATGGCTTAATGCTTGTTTCGTTGATAAACTACTATTGTAGTATGTGTGAATCTTAAAAAAAAAAGTAAAAGGGAACGGGAAAAGTAGTAGGGAATATACGTATAATATATGTATGTATTTATGTATGTGTCGTGTTAACTCACCCAAATTTTTCCAGAATATTTTCTTTGCATATTTCACAAGTTAATAATGATGCATTGGTTAGCAATATTACTGGACCATGCCGGGCGAGATGCCTTAATATTGTTATCATTTCAACAGTACGTTGTTCAACGCGCAAACCATGTGCTTTAGCGTCCTTAAACTTGCGCATTACACGTTTCTCATCCTTGTCAATGACCTTCGAATAATAGCTTTGTTGCGTATAGCTAGGATCAATGCCAAGTGTACGTGTAAAATACTCATGGCGCACTTGATAGCGTTGCAACAAATAACACAAATCAATTGTCCATGTGCTTGAGCCAAAATCTTCTTCCTTGCATATTGCTTCGAAATTTTCCAAAAATTCTTCACGTTGCGTTGTTGTTAGGATCATTAGAATGCAAGAAATGCCACAGTCCCAATTATAACGTTGATGGTAATGTGTTAAATTATAATGTTTTTCTTGCAATAATCCATTCATTTTTCAATCTTTGTATTTCTTTATTAAAGAATTTTGTTTTAATTTCGCCGATAGATAATTCGCAAATGCTTTCAATGCAGAAGACTTTTTACCGCGTAGGTGTTCGGTGTTCGTACGCCATCCACTGCATACTTCAATTCTTGTTTTACCCAATTTGAGAGCGTAATAAAAAACATGTAGTTTTTGAATTTTGAGAGAGAGAGAGAGAGAATGTGAAAACATGTTGCTGTTTGTTGGAATTTGAGAGAGTCAATCATTATTCAACACTGTGCATCATGCATTGCATGCAACCTGGCAGCACTTAAAACCGTGTATTCACTTGTCATCGAAAGCAACTCTGCAAAATTTGTTTCACACTTTTATTTTTTTTTTTTTTTACTTGGTTTCTTGCTAGTTCATCTTATTCTTCTTCTTTCTCTCTGTTCGTTCTGTTCTTCGTTTTGTTGATTTGTTATTCGGTGCTTGTTGTTAACTACCATGTTTCCTCATTTTAACGGCACCAACGAGTTTACTGTAAATTAATAAAGCTATCGGTGTTAAAAACTGTGTAACACCAACAGAGAAAAAAGAAGTAATAAAAACTTGATTTTTTTTTTTCTATCTTAAAATTAAACAAAAAGCATAACAAACTATTGCCTAAAACTGCTGCGAAATATAAGTATAAGCAGTAGTGTGTAGGGTGTTTATGCTCGCTCTTATGTACATGCAAATGTTAAGTGGTGAATTCTGTGATTTTTTTTTTTTTTTGATTTTGTTCTTTTTTGTGTTTCAACAAAAAACAATATTTGAATAACAACAACGTTTTACTGCGCTCAAGAGCAAATAAGAAAAAAGAAACGAAAAAAGTAAGATAAACCAAGGACTCAAATTGGCACAATATACATACATACACACACGCACACATACATGTGGTTTTTTGTTCACTGTTTCTTCGTTAACTTATAACAAGAAAAAAAAAAAACAAACTGTAAATTCAACAATGTTGCAATTTAATGAAACAAATAATAAGGATCAGTCGCCCATAATGCAGCCGCTCAATTTTTTCCAAGTAAGTACATATGTACACTACACACTTATGTATAAGTATATAAAAAATATACATATATGTATGTATAAATTAAATACAACAACACAACATAGATAGGAGGAAGCACACATTACTTGTATTTCCAACCATTTAACACAAAATTAAAAAAAAAACATATATGTACATATGCATACTCACTCAGAATTTTTGTTGTTCCAAGTTTCTGTTTTTTTTTTTTTAATGCTATTCTTATTATGTTGTGTGCTCCTTTGTTATTGTTTTACTTTAAGTTAACCTTCTCCACAGTTGTTTATGTTATTGTTATTATTGCGTTGTGAATATTATATTTATTTATTTACTTTTTGGTTTTGATTATTAATTTTAAACGCAAACTGTGTGTGTTTTGATAAGACGCGATCGACCGACCGCACCGCTCTGCCATCACCACCGTTACTTCGTCAACAAATCAAAAAATAAAGAAAAATGTCGTCGGACGTGATTAACATATTGGCATCCATATACATACATGCATACATACATACATAAGTAGTATGTGTGCATGTATGTATATACATACATTTGTAGAAGGAGGCACGCCGTTTAATGATAATAACAAAATCATTAAAAAATCAAGTTTATTTTGTTTTATTTTGTTGCTGCACTGTCAATAGTAAAGTGAAGCTCACGATTAAAAATTCCATCCCAAGCATAAGCATTTCGAAGATTCTTATTTAGTTTTGTTTATTTAAGCACGTAATATTTGCGATCTGCGATTTGAGTTATGACTGTTTCTGATTGTTGGCTTGCTTGACTTCGCAACTACTTGTCAGCCTTGCCATCCTTTTCTCAGTCCATCCGTCCACAAGTCAGAGTTATTCTCTTTGACCTTCATTAATTTTTATGCACTACCACTTTACATACACATGCAAACTCACTCAATGCATCTATCGACGTAAGATAATGCCCCTCTCTCTCTCTCTCCCACTGTCATGCTCTTGATCACTCTCTCTCTCTCTCTCTTCATGTGCCTTCCTCTCTCTTGTGCTTACACAAAACTCACCTTTATTGTTATTGTATGCATATGCAAAAGATTATAACAGTTTGCCTAGTGGTGGTTGGTCATTGCTAGACATTTCCCCTCACACTGTTTTTATTTCTTTTCCTCACATTGTTGTGCAAAAATCACAATTCACTTTTCCTGTTGTTTGGTTATGTTCGAAAATGACAGCCAAATGGTGGTCAATCATGATAGAATAAAAGAAGGTAGCGACACTAGTTTACAGTTATGTGGTTCTCTTTCGAGAATATACTTACGCGTAACAGGCCAAATTGTCGCTACCTTGTTGTATTGTATCATGGTGGTCAACAATGTATCAATTTAGTTTAGTTGTCTCTGCCCTTTCTTTGCTTTATACCTTCTTTTTGTGTGTTATTCTTCTTACATAGAGAAACGAGCGGTTCTTCTGTTTTTTTTTTTTTCATTCAAAACAAAAATTGTACTGTATATGATTGCAAAACACTCGAGAGTTCATTCGTTCGTTCTCTCGGCATCGTCAAGAACACTGAAAAATAAAACAAAATTGTTCTTATACCACTACACATATTAAAAAACACAGCGAAATCATCGAAACTGAAACTCTCTGTTGTATATTTCTTTGTTTCCATTTTGTTGTTGTTGTTATCATTCATTGTTTAACACTTTATTGTACCTACTACATGCATACAGACATATTGTATATTGCTGCTCAGCACGACACACAGTTCAGTGTTCTTTCTGTATTCTCATTAACAATTTAAATTTTTGTTTTTGTGTTTTTTTTGTGTTCTGCTCTTGTTCTTGTGTCGTACATTTTGATTTGTGATTTTATTTAAAAGAAGAAAAAAACAAAACACATAAATTATCCTTTAATACACTACTGCATAAACTCTTCACTAATCAACAGCTGGTTGAGTGAGCTAAGTTGGCTGCTGCATACCTAACAACCGTTAGTTTTCTTTAACCGGCAGCAAAGTCTCCAAACATACTTACTTGTATATACACAGCTTCACTCATCCATGCATGTGTATTAACATCACTAGTGTGTGTGTGTGTGTGTGTGTGTGTGTGTATTGAGCGCGGCGTTTTTAAGTGATTTTTGTGCAATTTTTATCTTTATTTCTCTCTTTACTGACTGCTTCTTTTGTGATTTTGTATGCATATTATATTATTATATTTCTGTATTACTGTCAGTGTTGACTTCTTTCTTGACTCTATTTTATGTGCATAATCAGTGACTAATTAAATAAATAGTAGTCATTTAATTGAGTCTCGCGCGATTTCTTTTGTTTTGAAATCAACAGAAAATCATCAAAAATTGAAAACTAAAAAAAAAAAAAAAACCACAAAAACAAATAATTTTTCCATTTACACGTAAAAATTTAAGAGAAAAACAAAAACAAAACACACATACCTATGCACTCACACGTCATGGCGAGTTTTTGGCAAAACAACTCGCCATTTTTGGTTTCAATAACTGAGGTAATAATCTAAAAACCCATACACATAACAGCTGATATTGCCGCCATATGACTCACTTAAATATATGTACATATGTGCATATTTACATTTATGTATTTAATAGTTTATTATTATTTTTAATATTTTTTTTTTTGAATTTCTCCTGTAGGATGAAGCTCTTAAACCGGATGTAATTAATGAAGCTGATTTTAAATCAATACCATTTTTGTCAACAAATGATAATGATTCCCTTACTCCCGGACGTGGTTTTCTCTTTATGGATGGCGATGAACAATTGCATATTGCAACATCGGAATTGTTTTGCAAGAAATTGAAATGTGGCGAAAATGATAAAATCAAAGTGATCTCAATCTTTGGTAATACCGGCGATGGTAAATCCCATACAATGAATAATGTGTTTTTCGATGGCAAACCAGTGTTTAAAACATCAGAAGAACAAAATTCATGTACACTTGGTGTTTATGCTGCTATGCAACCAGAATTGGGTGTATTATGCTTGGACACTGAAGGTCTATTGGGTATAACGACAAAAAGTAATCGTCGCATGCGTATGCTACTCAAGATACTTGCCATATCCGATATTGTTATATATCGTACACGTTCGGAACGTTTGCGTAGTGATATGTATGATTTTTTGGGATATGCATCGAAGACATATTCTTCGCATTTCGCAAAAGCATTAAAACAAATGGGAAATGGCGCCGTACTTGGACCAGCTGTCATCATATTCCATGAGACGCATTTCACAAAACCATTGGAAAGTTGTAAGTATCTACTAATATATAGGTATACATACTATAATTTACACATATTAAGATTGCTATAGTACTTATCTCATTCCACTATCAATTCCACTTTGTGACTTGTTGATGATAAATTTTGTTTCATACAAGTTTATGATGTGCTCTGAGGAGCGATAGAGATGACAAGATGCAGTTAAACTTAGTCTTGGACTTCTGTAGTAAATCTGAAGATAAGGAACAATCAGAGAGTATTCTTGGTAGACGAACACGTTTTCTCGGGAAATCATTGTTCGATGAGTTGAGCAGCTTGGCAAAATATTAACTGAGGGTCTTGGCTCATGGTTCCTGGACTCCTCAGATTGGTTTTAGAGGCTTAGGGAGACCTCTGAGATCAACTGCCAACACTTCAATTATAATCAGGCAAAACAATAAACCGCAAAGCTTCAGTCCTCATGGACATCTAATCGCATTCACTTCTTAATATATTTTCTTTCGATTTTTACTTTATTCAGAATCGGGTATGAAAATTGTTGGTCTCTATTGACTATATTAGCAGTATATGGTATACGAAAAACAAAGAAAACGAATGTGGAACAACCACCTGAGTAAGTTGAATGGCTGGGTTTGATTAGATGTTTAATAGAGCAAAGGCGGAACCTACACACTTCATTAGTCCTATTGTAACCAAATCCATAAATGCAGTTCATTCACGATTATTCTGGTATTCAAGATTTTCTTTAAAAGTGACTCTTCTTCTAAATATTGGAGTCTGGTCCAAATCACACTCAAGTGCTCTATTGTTTCCTCTTCTGTATCAGTGACACATACATTGATTATCAAGACTTATTCGTATATTATGTATGGTAAATGTTTTATAATTCAACAATGTGTCCTGTTAAGAAGAAATCTAAGAATGAGTTAGCCCTAGTATCTCTTAAATTCTTTTGAATGGTTGGATTAGGCTAAACTGATTGGCTGAAGTCCCGCTTATATGTATAACTGATTGAACAATATCCCATCACTCTTAATCAGTTGGGAAAAGTGCATATGTATCTAGTATTTTCAATAAAAGGAAGCCCTTAGCCACTTAGACTAGACATGCGATCCTCCTATTATTTTTTTCCAAGCATCACTTGACTTCATTTGATAGTAAAGATAAAGAAATATAATACAATGTATGTACTATCAATTTTAATTTGTGTGTGATGATGATGATTTTTATTGAATGTGAAACTATAATAATTTTTGTTTATTTTATAAAAAACTATAGCAGTTGAAGAAAGTGCCGAGGATAAGCTTCGTGATGGCTTTAGATTTTCTCAACAGGAAGCAAGTGCGTTTAGTTCATTGCGTTATATTGGCATTCAAACTGCTCCCGGTAAATTAACAAATTTTACAAAAATTATCGCTGCCTTACGTATGGAAATTGAGAATACATCGGTGCGTTCGCCACGTCAACCCTATGTTATATTTCAAGCTTTGAAACTATTAAATAAGAAATTTGATAGTGACATTATTGAAGAGGCAATCAATCCATTTCCGGAACAATATTTCTCGTGTCCAGTGCAGTGTGAGTCATGTAGTCGGCGTTGTCAACGTTCGATGGGCCATGAAAGTGATGGTGAAGACCATTTAAATGATCATCCATGCAATTATCAGCATCAATATGATAATAAAGTATATTTATGCAAATTCTGTTATAATAATGGCAGAGAAAGTGTCGTCAATATGCGTGCTCAAACACAAGCCGATAGTTCATGGCTAAGTTCATTGGCTTCATATGCATGGAAGGGTGCCGTCATTGAGTGTCCACATTGTGGTGAAATTTATAGAGCCCGTCAACATTGGTATGGTAATAAATCACCAGAAGCCGAATCAGTCAGGTTGGTTGGTTGCGTTGCGTTGCACTCGAACTCATTCGAAAACAAAATTTTTAATTTGCATATTTTTGTTTTATAGACCACTAATTATACATGTTTGGAAAGGCAGCAAGATGGTGAATAAAGGCGTATCTCATTCAGCACAAATGGTAGTCGATAGTGTAACATATATTACTGATGCCATATCCAGTATATCAGCTCCATCAGCTAAAGCTTTAACCGGTTGGGTAGCCGATAAAGTGGCGCCAGGTTATTGGAAACCAAATTCTGAACTAATTGTAATTACACAATACATAAATTATTTCTATGATTGATTGATTGATTGATTAATTTTATTTTTTGTATTCAGTTTTGTTATGCTTGTAAGCGTAATTTTGACAAGACTGGTCTACCAAGACATCACTGCCGTGGCTGCGGCGAAGGTTTCTGTCATGCATGCAGTCAACGTAAAATTCCGGTGCCAGCTCGTGGTTGGCAGACACCAGTACGCGTTTGCAATGATTGTTATCAGCAGTTGCAAAATAAATTGGATGCAACAACAGGTACAAAATATAGTAAAACATTTACGTATATAGTATCTATATACATATGCATGTCATGATTGTAGTCTTTTAGTTTAACTCCCCACATCCTCATCTCATGTAAATTGTCTATGCCCTATGTCTATGTAAATAATTGTTTTGTCTTTTGTTTAAATTTGTACTTGTATGTTTTTTATGTTTTTTTTTTTATTTTTATTTGTTTATCATTTTCATTTCTTCATTCTTCTTTTCCCCCCTCTATATTATAATGAATTGGTTGGTTCCTCTTAAAAATATTACACAGAAAAAACAAGCCAAACTCAAGCAAAGGCTTCAATATTAACAAAATGCAAATCCAATCCAAATATCACAGGATCGCAACCTCCAAATGATGAAGGCGATATATTGGTGCGTAAATATGGCGAAACAATATATAATACACTAAGTACTGTGGCAACAGTCGCTCTAGAATATCCAAAAGGTAAAATTTATACTTAAACATGTAGTTTATAAAATTATATAGGCACACGCGATACGCACACGACGCTCTCTCTCTCTCTTTCTCATCTTTTTTTATACTCTACACGGGAGTGAATAGTATTATAAGTTTGTCATGAATGTCATGTCACACACAAAAGGAGACATCTTAGACCACATAAAGTAGGTATATATATTTGTGATCAGCTCTCGATGAGAAGAGTTGATTAAGCCATGTCCGTCTGGCCGCAAACTAATCCCTCAGTTTTTGAGCTAGAAAGCACATAGGTTTCTTTTAACCATACGCAGTTCATTTGTCGGAATCAGCCGAATCGGACCACTAGGGGGAGTACCTCCCATACAAACCCCTCCTTTAAACTAAAGTTCTTATTAGAAAAAGTTTTTTGTTTTGTGACGTATCGAACTGAAATTTTGTCATTATAAGTTTGTGATCCATACTTCTCAACAGTGTAAATTTCATGATCCTAGGGTTACCAGGTGGGGTACCTCCCATACAAACCCCCTTTTAAATTAATGTTTTTATTAGAAAAAGTTTTTGTTTTTTTACTTATTGATCCAAAATTTGGACACTATAAGTTTCTGAACTATGTCCATTAACCATGTAAATTTCATGGTCCTAAGGTTACCAGGAGGGGTACCTCCCATACAAACCCCCTTTTAAATTAATCTTATCTTATTAGAAAAAAGAGAATTTTGTGATGCTAAGAAAGGAAGGTTGGATGCAAACCGGTGGAGCGTGAAGAGTATGTTCTTGTAGCCTTCGTAATTTCTGATTTTCTAGTGTATTATAGCATTTAATTATGGCAGGGAACAGGAAACACTTGAAGTTTACATAAGTCAGATTTTTGAACTTCAAGATTATGTGATTTATGAAACAAAGTTAGAGCAAAGAGTACTATGTAAGACCTTTCAGATATAAACGGTATGTGGCACACCCCTAGGCACATATCGATTTGTGTTGATGACCAGGCTGCAATCAACACTCTGTCTGCACAAAGCATCAATAGCAAAGCTATCCGTAGTACAGTGTCGGCTCTTAAACAAACTTGGCAGCATTCCATCACGCTGCCTGTCCATTCTGGTTTTATAGGTAACGATATGAGTGTGCTGGAAAAAGTTTGACAATGACTATTTCTCTACCAGTTGCCGATATTCATAGACCTCAGACAGGACTGAAAGCCAAAAACAAGGAACTAGCAGGCATGAAGTGGGCGAATGGACTTTATGTCTTTGCTACCAACCGAAACCTACACTTTAACAAAAAAAAAGAAAAGGATTTGGATGATGGCAGGATGGCTGATAGAACAAAGAAATTACGTTCCACTTCAAGACTTCTGTCGTAGCGTTGATGCTGGAGAAGAATTAAAGAGTAATCAACACTTTGTGAATGCCCTGCTCTTCTTGGTAGACGAATCTGTCTCAATGAGGGTATAAGCGGGGTATAATTGATCAGATAGACGAGAATTAAAATACATTTTTAGAAATTGTGCATTCAAATGCTTCTAGTGTTTCAAGAGACATAAACATAGACACAGATCATGTATGTTTCGGTAGAATATGTATGTATATATGTTACTATTAAAGTTAATGAAAACAATACTTTTTTCTTCCCTAGAAATGTATTTCTCTATATACTATAGTGTAATATAATACTTACAAAGGTTGTTAAGTGTTGAACGATAAACATATGTATATACTTCTCTAATGTATGAATACATGAAGTTACTTTCGTGTACCAACAACATTGAAAACATCAATTGTATGCAATTTCTTAAAAGAACAAAACACTCTTAAATCACATAATCAATCATATATGCTAAGCCCAATCAAACCCAATCCAAAATGTCAAAAACAAATGTATATTTTTAAATTTTCCTTAATTTTAATAATCACTTTTGCTTTGAAATGAAATTCTAGGAGGTTGGTTGCATGCAGCAATAAGATAGAAGGTCCATGGCTTTAGCTAGCTCCCTTAGGTAAGGCTAGGATAGAATAGACGTGATGCTCTGGAGTTTATCATTACTTACGACTCATTGTGATGCATTGCTTGGAAAATGAAGACCCATTCCATAGTCAACCTACAGGCTACATAGCTCTCTAGGTGCATGGTGTCCTTTAATTTTACTATTGTATATTTAAAGTGAATAAAAAATGAATTTAGAATTCATTGTATTCGTTGAGAGTGTGCGTAGTGCGTGTGGGTATTATTGATATAAGATACTAATTTTTTTTTTTTTAATTTTTATACTTTATTTAGAAATCATTAAGGATAGTGCACGTCCTTCATATTGGGTACCAGATGCTGTGTCACCAGAATGTTATATTTGCAAAATGAACTTTGGTACTGCTGAGGAATTAGCGACAATTGCTTATCAAACAAATAAATTAACAATTAAAACTGATCATGGTGTAAAAGCCACTGCAAATGCTAATGGAAGTGATGGTGCTGGTGGCACCATATTTGGTGATAATCGACGTCATCATTGCCGTCGTTGTGGTCAAGCTGTGTGTGCATCTTGTTCAATGGCACGTTTGCCAGTACCAGAACGTGGTTGGCAGACAGATGTACGTGTTTGTGATTCTTGTGCTGAGATACCAACTACAACATCAACATTGCTAGCAATTGATATTAATGCAGCTTTAGCATCAGCCATAAATGGTTCAGATACTGATGATGACAACAAGGATAATAATGTTAATGTTGGTGGTGGTGCTGGTGCTGTTGTTAGTAATCCTCAAATCAAAAATGTTGAGAATGTTAATGACAAGAAAAAGCCAAAAAAGAAACGCAATAATAAATTGGACAATAATATTCAACAACAGCAGCAGCAGCAACAAAAACAACAGCAGCAGCAGCAACAAATGCAACAAAAACAACAGCAGCAGCAGCAGCAACAACAAGTGCAACAGCAACTGATGGAAGCGAAGGAAGAACGTAATGATATTAACAAGAAACAACATAATAATAGCAATATTAGTAACCTAAGTTCCACTTCCTACTATTCAATAGACGGAAGTAACAGTAGCGAAAGCCTCAATGGCAGTTCTAATCATCTCTCAATTGAAGCCAAAAAAGATGTTTGAACCTTAATTTGTTTTGTTGTTATTGTCGTCTTTGTTTGATATGACACAAAACAAGAGAAGATCAGCTCAGCTCAGTTCAGTTCCGGGTGGGAGGAATACACAGAAAGATGACAATGACAATGAGAATGCTACTGATTATGATGATGCTGCCAATGGTGATGATGATGCTGGCAGCTGTTGATTATAATGATTGTATAAATAAAAAATAAAAAAAAAAAAAATGAAACCAAAAATATATAAATAAAATAAAAACAAATCCCTTTTAAAAGCATTAATACTAATAAAATCTTTAAACACAAATTGTTAAAGCTATTAATACAATCAAAATTTAATTTTGTCATAAAATAAAAATCCAAATAGAGAAACTGATTCCAAACATACACATAATCTTCATACACAAAGTAATAATAATAATAATAATTAAAATAATAATCATTGAACATGAAAATCCCAAATGTTTGTTTGCTTAATAATAGTAAAGAAAAATAGTTAATAAAGAAACAGAAGAAATAGTTACAAAATTATAATTATAGAAATGAAAAACGATATGATATGATACGATACGATTGATGATGTTGATAATGATATGATGATGGTGATGATGATGATGGCGGCGATTGTGATAAATAATCTTGTGTATATAAAATTGTTGTATGCAATTCTTAATTCTAAAACAAAAGTATAAAATAAATTGAAACAATTATAAATTATGCTTTTATTACATTTACGTTATAATATACAATACTACATACAACAATATATAAGCAATAATACAAGATTTATTTTTATTATTAGATTTTTAAATAATATATATACTTACATACACTATAGATACATACATACATACATACATATATAAAGACTTGTTGGTATTTTAAAATTTTGTTTTTTTTTTTTTTTTTTGTTTTTGTTGTGGACACAAAGCAATAATAAAAATACAAAATAATGATGACGATAATGTTAATTGTGTATGAAGAAATAAAGAGATAAATTTATGAAATGTTAAAGAAAATGTTTTTGTAATTTTGTATTTTAAATTGATTTATACTTTTACAGGTTAAAGAGCGTTAGCTACAAAGCCTTTGGTTCGTCTATTTTATAGAAAGAAGAATTAGATTGAAACGTTTGCTACCGAGAGGTAAATGAAAGTTGGTCAATTAAGACCACAGATTATTTATTATTCCACCCTGGAAATATGTACCTATATTCCTATGTAAAAAATGCTGTTTTCGCCTGCAGACTAAACATTTGTACGAACGCTTAGCATAACTGAGTACCATTGAATTTCGTACTCTATTTTTTTGGAACCACACACAATATGAATGATTTCTTATTCATTTGAGAGAGAGCGTTGCCATAGCAAACGATTGGAACAAGAAAAGCATTCATTGCATTCAATCGCATTCATTTGGTCATTAGTTGTTTGGTTGTTATGCCTTGTACGAGTAATATAACAATAACGACAATAATCCAAAATACACACACAATTGAATTTTTATTCCCTTTTACATTTTTATACTCTTCATGCAGTGTATAGCATTATAACTTTGTCATTAAGTTTGAACACATAGACGGATACATTGGAGACTCCATACAGAAAAGGAGGCGAGTTCACAATGTCCGTCTATCCATCCTGAACATAAGTCAAATCAATAACACAATAATAATAATTTATTTCTGTATGCTTAATTACAGAATAGTGAAGAGTATAAGAACATCAGCATAGCCGAATACAATCTTCTTGTCTTGTTTCGGACTATGTATCATATATCAAAGACCATGAAATGTGTATAATAGACTATACAATCCTCGCACAACAACAACCCAGTTGACCAAGCATCGTATGTCGTGCGAACCTCTCGCCGAAACTATCTGAAACGGGCTCAGAAATGAGTGTTTCGTCAGTACAAAACGGATGTATGAGAAACCAGAAAGAAGGCTATCATTGGCTATGCCAAAGTTGTAATACTCTTCACGCTCCTCCCAGTTGCATCCCACCTTCCTTTATTAGCATCACATCAGTTTGTGTGGCAATTTTATTGTACTTTTATTCTTAATAAGTTTCTCATTTAATTTGGGTTTGTATTGGAGGTACCCCTCCTGGTAATCCTAGGATCATGAAATTTACACGGTTGATGGATATAGATCAGAAACTTTTATTGTCCAAATTTCAGTTCGATACGTTAAAAAACAACACTTTTTCTAATAAGAACATTAATTTAAATGGGGGCTTGTATGGGAGTACACTGCGGCCACAAGTAGGCCTATTGTGACAAACCCCGTCCGTAATCACAGTACCTCCGAGATTCTGGTATTCATTAGGAAGAGGATTCACAGACAGATCTGCAATTTCAACTGGTTTCCAAGGTGACGGAGTCTGGTCCAGATTAGGCCCTCGCAGTGACATAGTCTCTGCTGACTCCTCTTCTTCATTACATAATCTACATAGATTGCTGCCTCTGATTCGCATGTTATGTAGGTGTTTTAGTACTCTGCAATATCCTGTCAAGAAACCTGAGACTATTCGAATAGCTTACCGCCACAGTCCCAGTAATTCCTATGTTTTTTTGCGAGATCTAGTTGTCAAGAAGATTTTAACCACTGTGGCATTCCTCGTATCCACCCAATGGCGATGCGTCGTCAAACTCCAAGAAAGTCCGCAGAATGGCTCTGGTCCAATGATGACTTTAGCAGATCCCTTTCTAGCGAGTTCATCAGCCTCTTCATTCCCAAGATATCCACTATGTCCAGATTAGGTTAACCTGATTGCTTGATGCCAGTCTTTTGAGTAGCACCAAGCAATCACAAACCAATTTCAACTTGAACTCCAAAGCATTGAGTGCTTGTAATGCAGCCTTGCTATCAGTGTGAATGTATATGTGCTTGTTAGCAGTGGAGCACTTTTCTTCTCTAAGGCATATTTCTATTGCATGGATTTCTGTCTGGAACACTGAATTCACTTGGCCCATGCTGCAGATTATTCGTTTTATAGGGTTTTCCCCGTAGACACTTGGTCCAACGGGTCTTGAGTCTTGTCTGTTCCCATCTCTGGAAAACTAACAACCAAATTTTGTTGAATATTTAATTCAGTCAGACATATAGTATTTAGAAAGAACGTGATGAAAAAAAAATCCTTCTATGCAAACTACTACTAATTGGAAAGCATTTAGGCATTCAGATTTCGTTAAGTATTTTCACCAAGTGTACGAGTATTCACCTTCATTACTATTTTCTATTTCAGAAGCTTGTAGAAATGCTTACATTGCAATACAAGAGATTTATCACCGGAAAGATATAAATATGTAATTCGGAACCCTCGATAAACATTCGATCGATACCAGAACTAAAGATACTATAAAGACTTTCATAGGCAACTTAGGTATTGATTGAGCAAATGAATAAATAAATTGTTTCTAAATCAAAGCAACCTGGTAATACAAATGAGTATTCAAATATCCACTAGAATTTTCAATCAAAAATCCTACATTATAAAAAAAGTATCTAAAGTTAAAAGAGTCAGAAAAAAAAAAAATTTATATAATTTTTGCTTTAAATAAGATATAATTGAGAAAAACAAATGGGTCGCGTAAAAATAGTTAAACCGAAGAAAAAAGCGAAACGTTGCCTTAATGTTCCTCCAGACGACATCATGTCAATTCTCCAGCAATACCAGCATATTACTGGAAACCCATACACCATCTTCATGCATGATTTTTTTGACACCTACCGTCGACGATCACGTGTGAAGAATCAAAAGTTCTTTTACTTTGACACTTTTTTAAAGTACGCAAGAATAAAATGGGAAACATTGTCGGAGAGGAGAAAAGACATCTATCGTTTGAAAGCGAGTATAAATTGTAAGTACGGTAACATATATAAGTACATATGTACGAGGGCGGTTCATTAAATACCCGTGTTAGAAATGAAGACACCATTTTTTTCAAAAAATGTTTTAACATATTCCCCTTTAGAAAGATACACTTCTCCCAACGTTCCGGTCATTTTTTTAACCCCTCCAAAAAATAGGATTTGTCGAACTCTCCAAAATACGCCTCTGTTTCGGCGCTGACTTCCTCGCTTGAGCTTAAATTTTCCCGCGAGTCATTTCTTCATGTTTGGGAACAAGAAAAAGTCGCAGGGAGCCAGATCGGGTGAATATGGGGTTTGCGGCAGCGATTCATAACGCAATTCATGCAGTTTGGCGAAGCCAACACCAGATGAATGTGCTGGTGCGTTATCGTGATGAAACAACACCCTTTTTTTCGCCAAATGCGGCCTTGTCTCCTTTACTTTTTTGTCGAAGCGCTCCAATAACTCAATTTAGTATTGTCCAGTGATCGTTCTTCCTTTTTTCTAAAAAATCCATGAGGATGACGCCCTTCGCATCCCAAAAAATCGTCGCCATGACCTTACCAACCGATGGGACCGACTTCGCCTTCTTTGGTGCAGATTCACCGGGAGAAATCTGATTCACCTACGGCCTTTGCTACTTCGCGCATTTCCGTTCGTCGATCAGAGAGAATCACGTCGTGGACTTTATCAATGATTTCCTCGGTAACCACGTCTGCCGGGCGTCCTGGTCGCTCCTCATCAAAAACGGATATTCGGCCACGTTTAAATTCTTTGAACCAATATCTAACTGTGTTCATAGATGGCGACGTGCCCCCGTGTCCTACGATAACATTAACTTCACTCAGGAACGTCCTCTATCGTCAAACACGGGTACTTAATGAACCCCCTCGTACTTAGTACATATGCAACTGACTGTTATTTCTTAATATTGATGGTCTTCTGTTTAAATTAGTGAGTCGACGAGATCCTGACTTACGTGTCAAAGCAAAACACAAATGGGATTATTTTTCTTAAAACTGTTTTTTTCCATTACCTCGAAATTCTCGTGTTAAAAATTCTTTGTTATTGGATGGGATTTATTTGTTGAACTATGCATTTGTTAATTGGTAAGAATCTCTATCAAAAATCAACACATTTTTCAAGTTTTTATAGAATTTATTTATTTAATTCCTGTAGATATTTCTTTGTAATCTCTATAATTAGTCCTATATCCGGGTAGTGCCATCCTTTACCAACAAATTGAGTCCTTGAGACCTATTTACTATCTGGAACTCACTATGCTTAGGTAAGTTATCATCTCTTGACTTTTTAACCTTTTAATAATTTATCGATGTTTTTCATCAAAGCCATTTAAACATCCAAAAGTTATATACTAGCCGTATAAACCGGTTTTAATACCTAGTCGGATTTATTTCAGTATGCTCTAATACATATTTATCATACCAACAGAGCTGAGGATGTGTACTTGAAATGCTTGAGCATGTTAGTATATAACTGTAAGAGTATGGTATTGGAATCGAATGATTCCAATTGCGACAGGGTCTACAAGAAAATATGAATCGAGTCGAAATGTTAATAACGGAAATCACTGGATACCTGAGGAGAAAGCCGATCCCGATCTCGATTTTATAATCAATCTGTGGCAGTTGATTTACATCATTTACATGTTGTCAACTGTGAAACGCGTCCAGGCTCACTAGCAGTTTACATATAACAACCATGCCTAATATGCCTGATACACAAGTTTAGCGCTTCAACTCAGCTGTAAACTGTTATTCGTGTGATTGATCCCCAATTACATTGACCATGAAACCATAGAAGTGCTTCAAGTTGTCTAATAAATGAAAGGACCGAAGCAATAAATCAAAGAACCGGCAAGTCAATTGGTTGTCAGTATTCATGAACATATGGTAGGACTAGAAGAGTTATTGGGTGCCATTCAAGATCTCATCTCGGCTTATCAAATCGGAAAAACAAAAGAGTATCAACAAAGTTTAGCTCAAGATCTCTTCTCGTTTCATCTATCTCTTGATCTGAAACTTTAAGAGGATACTTTATCATCCGTCAAATTACAAAGAAACAATACAACAGAGATGTGCAAAGGGAGGATGGCATTAGGACTAAGATATGTAGTGGTCTACGAAACCATCGGTTAACAAATTCTCAACAAGATTAAAATTATTTATTTTGATATTACTAGTTATAAAAATTTATATTTTGAAAAGGGTCCAAATTACATGTAAAAAAACCAATTAAATTTGTTTACTAATTTACTTAAATGGGCTTATAGAACTATCGGGTGGTAAATATTAAAATTCATCTGACTACATCGATTTTAGTACTGTATCTCCACTGGGGATAGAGCACAGCCTATGTAAAATACCCAACAAAGGAGGTAACCTGTACAGGACGCAATCACATGCCTATAGAGTTAAAAGGTTAACCATGCGTGAATTGTGCAAAGAGCCAGCACACTGTGGAAAGCAATTGTTGTTGGAGAGACACATAAGTTTTTCTCTGTAGACCAGTCCAACCTTATCTAGTCTATCATCACATGGACGTCGCTATCTTAATGCAACACTATACGAGTGGGTTGATGACGCATTTTCACCACAGCATCGACAGAAGTGTTGATGGGTAGCATGCATTCTTTGAGCCATTAGCCTAATGGCGCATTGCCCCGTTGGTTGTCGGTTTCAGACTTCTAAGAATATTTTTTACAGGTCTACAAATATCAGTGACCAAGAGAGGAACTGTCAGCGCAGATCCCTTTCTGGAAAATTTGTCTGTAATTTTGTTACCTTAAATGCTTGAATAGACAGGTAAGTAAGCCGAATAAGAATTTAATAAGTGTTGTCAAACTTGGTTAAAAGCCGCCAGTGCGTTACGGACTCAATGAACATAAAAATATTTCTAGTATGACAATTATAAGTTCCCATTTGTTTTTTTTATAATTGCGAATTCGAATGAAACAAGTGTACATTACTTATAAATGCATACCATTCGCTTCATTTGGTTCATTTGCGTTTACGAATTCCAAGGGTCTGCACCGACAGTTTGTCAACAATTACAGCGATACAGAACATAAATTGTCTGAACCAAATACTAATCGATATCCGACAAAATTTTGTTATTTTGGGTGCCCAGTCACAAAGGTATAATTGGCAATGAGAACGCTGACAAAGCTGCCCGCTACGTGCTATCGGCACCTTGTATAGCGATCAACCCCATGGATGACAAAGACATTAGAAGACATCTTACGAAAGTTATTCGGCACAAAGTCTTTGGCAAGCTGGTAAGGATACGAACCATCAAAAAATCCATCAAAAACATGAAACATCATCTATGTTTGTCCGCCTACGTATCGGTCATACTCATCAATACCTTTTCACCGGCGCATCGCTTCAATTAGTATGTCCAATGCGGAGCTATGGTCTCCATTGACCACATTCTACAAGTCTATTCAAGCTTGGAGAGAGCTAGTGCTATATTTTCCACCACCCATCAGAACTCTTAAAAGAATGCTCTTCGTATAATATTGACTTAGTTAATAATTTTCTTCATCATTGTTATTTATACCGTCCCAATAGTCTACTGGTAATCTTATCTAAAGTGTTTGAAAAGATACTTTTAAGAAGAATGGCACCTGTACTGGACCAACTTAACATCATACCCGAACATCAGTTTGGGTTTAGAAGAGGACATGGAACGATTGAGCAATGCCACCAAATTGTCAAGTGTATTATGGGTGCCATTGAAGAAAATAAATACTGTGCTGCTGTCTTTTTAGATGTCAAACAAGCATACGACAGAGTATGGCATCCGGGTGTGCTCTATAAGCTTAAGAAATTGCTTCCTGCACCATACTATCTCCTTCTTAAATCTTACCTCACTGATCGCCACATCTATGTTCATTAATCGGGCAAGAACTCTAAAATATATGCAATTAATGCTGGGGTACCTAAAGGAAGCGTTCTCGGCCCCATCCTATACACAATATATACCGCTGATATGCCAGTGGGAAATAATGTTAAGGTTGCAACATATGCAGATGACACAACGATAATTGCATCGAATGAAAATAATGTAATTGCCACACAGCAATTGCAAAATCAACTTTTATTGGTCGAAACATGCCTGAAGCAGTGGGTAATAGAGGTGAACACACAAAAGTCAGTTTAAATTGCTTTCACCTTAAAGCGGGGAAGCTGTCCCACAGTAATATTGAATGGTTCCACTATTCCACCGTCAAATACCTAGGAATACATCTGGATCGGAGGCTTACTTGGAAGACTCACATAAAAGCAAAACAAATGCAGCTACAAAATAAAAAGCAGAAAGATGCACTGGCTTTCTCAATTTAGCCTAAATAACAAAGTTCGACTTTATAAAGCAGTTCTGAACCCGGTGTGGACTTATGCAATGCAGCTGTGGAGAACGGCAAGTAACTCCAATATTGAGATTCTGCAAAGGTATCAGCCAATGGCGCTACGTAAAATAGCAAGTGCTCCTTGGTATGTGACCAATTTACACCTCCATAAAGACCTCAAAATACCATTTATTAAGGATGAAATGAAAAAAGTACAGATAGATACATACAGAAACTTCATAATCATGTCAACAATTTAGCTATAAGTCTGCTAGAAAACGACATGGATGTTAGGCGCCTGAATAGGTTTCATGTGTTAGATCTTCCACATAAAATATAGTTAGAATAGATTTTAGTTTGTCTAGTTTATATTGGTTGACCTCGCTGGAGTTCACCAATCCTGTGATATACAAAAATTGTAATTAGAAAATTTGTTAAAAATAAAAATTAAATTAAAAAAAAAAAAAAAAATTGTAATTTAATTCACTTATTCTAATCATCATAAATACATCTCATGATCAGTGATGCCATTTTAGCCTTTTTCCGGACAGATCTGTCCTTTTTTAACTGTCCTATCCGGAAAAATATGTCAAACATCCCCTATCCGGAAATCTATCCTTTTTTAGTTTTAATGTATTATTTAATTATTTTTTTAAAATTATATGAATATGCTAAATTTAAAACATTACGACATCGTTTTTACAACCACTAATATTGTACTCAATCGTGTCGCAAATAATCGGAATAATAATAAGCTCGACGGTAACACAGAATGTGCCATTCTTCTGAATTGCACAAATTTTGTTGTTGAAATTTCAATTTTAAATATACCGATATAATTTCATGATGTTATACTTATTAGGTTACCGGAAAACTTTCGAATTTTAAAGAATATAAATTCATTTCCAGCAGAAAAGATTTTACGGACACACAAAGAGGCAATAGTTAAAATATTTGGAACTATTTAAAGTTAATAGCAATGAAATCAATAAAATATTACTACAATAAACGAGGGTGGATCAAATATAAACCGGAATATTACAAATACTTTTCTTAGCCAACCACGAGTGCTCTCACAGTGTAGGTTCTTGTAGTGTAGTGTATCAGGAGTG
Source organism: Amiota communis (assembly GCA_037043315.1). Classification (NCBI taxonomy): domain Eukaryota; kingdom Metazoa; phylum Arthropoda; class Insecta; order Diptera; family Drosophilidae; genus Amiota; species Amiota communis. The sequence continues at coordinate 47,449 of JBAMAV010001061.1, forward strand.
GGGAAAACGATTGGTGACCTGTTTGACTTAGTCAATTTGTCAATACAGCTGTGAGTGAGCAACAGGTTCCAGCGTCCATTGCACAACGGGTTATAATAAAGTTTTTAACTAAGGAAGGCGTTAAACCGTGCGAAATTTTGACTCGATTGAAGGCTCGGTATGGAAATGATACTCTGTCTAAAACTCAAGTGTTTGATTGGGCCAAAAAGTTTAAGAGTGGATGAGAAAGTGTGGAAAATGTGAGTCATAATCGACGTCCAAAATCAAGCGTCTCTGGTGACAACATTGGTGCAGTTCGTGACCTTATTGAAAGTGACAGGCGGCTCACTATTCATGAAATCGCTTTACAGGTGGGCATTAGCTATGGAAGTGCTCAAACAATCATTAAAAATCATTCTGTTGGAGGCAGGAAAAGCCGCTTACAGAAGCAAAAGACGCGGTGTCCCCATCAGAAACGTAATGCTTCTTCATGACAATGCCAGGCCACATACGGCGTGTGAAACGATACAAAAACTGGAGTATATGCATTGGGAAACCCTTGAGCATCCTCCATACAGCCCAGATTTGTCACCCTGTGACTATCATTTGTTTGCGCCCATGAAAGATGCACTTGGAGGATTGCGATTTGACAACGATCAAGATGTTGAGGAATTCGTGCGCAATTGGTTGGTGACTCAACCTCAAAGTTTCTACGAGCAAGGAATTAACAAGCTTCCAAACCGCTGGCAAAAATGTGTAGAGCGTGAAGGAGACTATGTAGAAAAATAGTCAATAGTATTTTTATATTGTTTTATAAATAAATATATATTAAAAAAGAATTCCGGTTAATAACCTAAAAGTTTCCGGAATCGACTACTAGGGGGCATTTGCTAGCGGCGTCATTATTATTTTCGTAAAGTTTGACCTCTTTTAAGGTAAACTCCATTGACAGATCAGAAATTCGTCAAGTAGTTTCGTTTTTACAGCGTTTTAAAAAAATCAATTTTGAGAAAAAATGGAAATTTCTCGTGAAAACTTTCGTGTGATGATTTTTTACGATTTTAAATGTGGCCTTACTCAAAAGCAGTGCATCGATCGGCTTCATTCTGCTTTTGGTGATGAAGCACCATCCAAAACCACCGTATACGATTGGTTTTCAGAATTCAAGCGTGGACGTGTTAGCCTCAGTGACGAATTTCGTGAAGGTCGTCCATCAACTGCTGTTGTTCCAGCAAACATCGATGCTGTGAGGCAGATCGGCATGTGATATACCGTGAGATAGAGGCAACAATGGGCATTGGCAAAAGTCAAATACAAACGATCTTACATAAACATTTAGGCGTGAAGAAGATTTGCAGTCCTTGGATCCCGCATAATTTGACCGAGGCTCAAAAAAAGGCTCGTGTGAAATGGTGCAAAGAAATGCTCCAAAAATTCAATCGCGGTGCTTCTCCGAACGTATATAGTATCGTAACAGGTGACGAAACTTGGATATATGCATACGAGCCCGAAACAAAACAACAATCGACTGTTTGGGTGTTCCCAAGTGAGCCGAATCCAACAAAAGTTGTTCGTTCACGAAGCACTTCAAAGAAAATGATTGCTTTTTTCTTCCGTAAAAATGGGCCTGTTGCCACCGTTGCTCTTGAGGATCGAAGAACAGTCAATGCCGAATGGTATACAGCAATTTGTTTGCCTGAAGTCATCGATGAAATCAGAAAAAACAACCGAAAACGACACATCATTCTTCTCAGCTCTCACACAGCAACTCGAACAAACGATTATTTAAAGGAGAAAAAGATCGAATTGTTGACTCATAGTCCGTATTCACCTGATTTATCGCCTAATGACTTCTTCCTGTTCCCATACGTCAAAAATAAAATGCGTGGTCAGCGATTTACGACACCTGAAGAGGCTGTTGAGTCATTCAAAATCCATGTTTCTGACATACCAACTTCGGAGTGGAATAAATGTTTTGATGACTGGTTTATTCGCATGCAAAAGTGTATTGATCTTGAAGGCGAATATTTTGAAAAACAATAAAGTGATTTTTTCGATTAAATTTGTGTTTTTTCTATAATTTTCCAGAAACTTTTAGGGCTACCCTCGTACCCTCGTAATACAATAATATTCACTTGATCAAGTGGCAAAATATTGCAGGTACTGCTAAGTTTTAGGCCGAGGCTATTAATTACGAGGACTCAGCATTTGCCCTGAATTTGTTGTCGTTGCCGTGAAAAATGAACGCGTTTTCAGCCAAGTAACTTTAGTGAAAACTAAATTGCGAATCCGTATTCAAACGTAAACGTTAAGTGCATTTTTATCTATTGGGTTAAGTTATACCTACTATTTTTACATACGAAATTATAATATAAATTTATAACTATTCACTTTTGATTAAATTTGGATGGGGACGACACAGCGCATGCCTGAGGTTCCAGATAAATATTTAAATATGATTGACACTAATGCCTCCTACAGTAGTGCTGCAGATGAAGATGATTATGACCTATTAGATGAGGCAATAATATAATCATCTAATTTATAAAATCAAATAATAAGGCAATAAATTTTGTCCTGTTTTCTGTCCCGCTTCTATCACGTTTTTTTGCGACCGATCTGTCCTGCTCATGATAGAGTCGTATTAAATATTATATCTAAATCTTGTATATAAATAAATAAATGATTTTACACTTTTTTTTATTTTTGTTGAAATATCAGTTTTATTTAAGTTTCAATATACTTTTTCTTATATTGGTTGGTATTGGTATACTTTGTATTTAAATATTTTCTCCTTCTTTTTCACAATTTGTTTTCGTCTTTGTTTCTTATTAAATATGTAATAATTTGTTTTTGTTTTTATTTTTTGTTTTTAATTAAACACTAAATACATATAGTTTTGTTGTTATTATTGTATATATTTATTTATTGTGTATATAAATAATATAAACATTTTTCTCAAATATACAAAATACATATAAACATATTTCTTATACTACATACATATGTAGGTAGGTATATATGTGTACTGTGTCTGTGTGTGTATGTGTCTGTCTGTGTATATATATATTTTGTTTAAATTTGTATATAAATGAATTCTTTCTTTTTCTATTACATATAGTATATAGTATATGTATATATAAATCTTATATAGTAGGTATATAAATCTGTTTACTGTTTTGTTTTGAACGGTTTCTTCTTGTATTTCATATTATTATTATTATTTTGTTCTAGTATGTACTATATAAAGTTTCCCTAATATATATGTATTTTTTTCACATTTTCTTCATATATTTTTTTGTTTGTTTACACTTCACATTAACAAGTGATATTGACTCACTTTTGAAATGGAACTAAAGATACTCTATTCAATAAATAGATAGCGGAATATTGAACAAATTGTTCTAGAAACTCTCCGATTCAATTAATTGATTGCAATAGATGGGATGGTCCTCTATTTTATTCTATGTTTAGATTATTTGTCATTATAACTGTCTAGATTCGACCGATCGATCACATAGCCGTCCTTTAAATGGATTGGACTGAATTTAATACACTTTTTTATAGTTAAAAGCTTGATATACTAGTTTGAAATTTGGTAAACATAATAAGATTAGATCTATTGTAACAACTCCCATAATAACAGTTACATATCTGAGATTCTGGTATTCATCACGAGCAGTTTAATCTGCATTTCATTTGGTTCTAGGTACTAATTACTTAGATATTGGAGTCTTGTCCAAATTGAACCTATGCTCTGTCTCTCTCTGTCTCTGTTCTTTACATAATCTACATTGGTAATTGGAATTTATCCACATGATCAACAGTTGCTCATCTCATCTCACAGCAAAGAAGTACAAGATGGGAACCCACCAACTTAACGTTGCAGAAATACTTGAACTGATTAAAAAAAAAAAATTGATTATTAAAATGTTGAAGGAAATTATCAAAAAGCAGTCGAAGATAATTGCGTCTGGAAAAAAGAAATTTTTATGCTTTCATGTCTTACATCAATTTCATCAAGCAATGTGATTGTTTCGCAAAAATTGATCGAACTTAATTATTTAAAGGAAGTAAAAGAAGACATATGATCTTCTATTTACTACTAGCATATTTGACACTGCTTGGGATGTTTATTTTATCAAACAAAACCCAAATAACAAACGAATTTAATAGGACGAAACGAACGGATTGGAGTTAAAAGTAACTGAGAGTCATTAATTCGTATTGATTACTTCCCTTGTAGACTTCGTCCGTTGCTACTATTGATGCTAAATTTTGTAGTGACGTCTCAGGACATAATCACTGATGAAGCAATGTGTTGCGATTGCTTTGCAAGAGTTGATCGAACATAATTATTTAAAGGAAGTAAAAGAAGACATATGGTCTTCTATTTACTACTAGCATATTTGACACTGCCAGGGATGTTTATTTCATCAAACAAAACCCAAATAACAAACGATTTTAATAGGACGAAACGAACGGATAGGAATTAACAGTAACTGTGAGTCATTAACTCGTATTGATGACGTCCCTTGTAAACTCCGTCCGTTACTACTATTGATGTGCTAAATTTTGTAGTGAGGTCTCAGGGCATTATCACTGATGAAGCAATGTGTTGCGATTGCTTTGCAAAAATTGATCGAACATAATTATTTAAAGGAAGTAAAAGAAGACTTATGATCTTCTATTTACTACTAGCATATTTGGCACTACTTGGGATGTTTATTTTATCAAACAAAACCCAAATAACAAACGATTTTAATCGGACTAAACGAACGTATTGGAATTAACAGTAACTGAGAGTCATTAATTCGTATTGATTACGTCCCTTGTAGACTTCGTCCGTTGCTACTATTGATGCTATATTTTGTAGTGAGGGGTTAGGACATTCTCACTGATGAAGCAATGCGTTGCGATTGCTTTGCAAAAATTGATCGAACATAATTATTTAAAGGAAGTAAAAGAAGACTTATGATCTTCTATTTACTACTAGCATATTTGGCACTACTTGGGATGTTTATTTTATCAAACAAAACCCAAATAACAAACGATTTTAATAGGACGAAACGAACGTATTGGAATTAACAGTAACTGAGAGTCATTAATTCGTATTGATTACGTCCCTTGTAGACTCCGTCCGTTGCTACTCTTGATATGCTAAATTTTGTAGTGAGGGGTTAGGACATTATCACTGATGAAGCAATGTGTTGCGATTATTTTGCAAAAATTGATCGAACTGAATTATTTAGAGGAAGTAAAAGTGACATATGATCTTCTATTTACTACTAGCTCTCATAATAAACTGTAGTGAGGTCTCAGGACATTATCACTGATGAAGCAATGTGTTGCGATTGTTTTGCAAAAATTGATCGAACATAATTATTTAAAGGAAGTAAAAGAAGACACATGATCTTCTATTTACTACTAGCATATTTGTCACTGCTTGGGATGTTTATTTTATCAAACAAAACCCAAATAACAAACGATTTTAATAGGACGAAACGAACGGATTGGAGTTAAAAGTAACTGAGAGTCATTAATTCGTATTGATTACTTCCCTTGTAGACTTCGTCCGTTGCTACTATTGATGCTAAATTTTGTAGTGAGGTCTCAGGACATAATCACTGATGAAGCAATGTGTTGCGATTGCTTTGCAAAAATTGATCGAACATAATTATTTAAAGGAAGTAAAAGAAGACATATGATCTTCTATTTACTACTAGCATATTTGACACTGCTTGGGATGTTTATTTTATCAAACAACAGTAACTGAGAGTCATTAACTCGTATTGTTTATGTCCCTTGTAGACTCCGTCCGTTGCTACTATTGATATGCTAAACTTTGTAGTGAGGGGTTAGGACATTATCACTGATGAAGCAATGTGTTGCGATTATTTTGCAAAAATTGATCGAACTGAATTATTTAGAGGAAGTAAAAGAAGACATATGATCTTCTATTTACTACTAGCATATTTGGCACAGCTTGGGATGTTTATTTTATCAAACAAAACCCAAATAACAAACGATTTTAATCGGACGAAACGAACGTATTAGAATTAACAGTAACTGAGAGTCATTAATTCGTATTGATTATGTCCCTTGTAGACTTCGTCCGTTGCTACTATTGATGCTAAATTTTGTAGTGAGGTCTCAAGACATAATCACTGATGAAGCAATGTGTTGCGATTGCTTTGCAAAAATTGATCGAACATAATTATTTAAAGGAAGTAAAAGAAGACATATGATCTGCTATTTACTACTAGCATATTTGTCACTGCTTGGGATGTTTATTTTATCAAACAAAACCCAAATAACAAACGAATTTAATAGGACGAAACGAACGGATTGGAATTAACAGTAACTGAGAGTCATTAATTCGTATTGATTACGTCCCTTGTAGACTTCGTCCGTTGCTACTATTGATGCTAAATTTTGTAGTGAGGTCTCAAGACATAATCACTGATGAAGCAATGTGTTGCGATTGCTTTGCAAAAATTGATCGAACATAATTATTTAAAGGAAGTAAAAGAAGACATATGATCTTCTATTTACTACTAGCATATTTGTCAATGCTTGGGATGTTTATTTTATCAAACAAAACCCAAATAACAAACTATTTTAATAGGACGAAACGAACGGATTGGAGTTAAAAGTAACTGAGAGTCATTAATTCGTATTGATTACTTCCCTTGTAGACTTCGTCCGTTGCTACTATTGATGCTAAATTTTGTAGTGAGGTCTCAGGACATAATCACTGATGAAGCAATGTGTTGCGATTGCTTTGCAAAAATTGATCGAACATAATTATTTAAAGGAAGTAAAAGAAGACATATGATCTTCTATTTACTACTAGCATATTTGGCACTGCTTGGGATGTTTATTTTATCAAACAAAACCCAAATAACAAACGATTTTAATCGGACGAAACGAACGTATTGGAATTAACAGTAACTGAGAGTCATTAATTCGTATTGATTATGTCCCTTGTAGACTTCGTCCGTTGCTACTATTGATGCTAAATTTTGTAGTGAGGTCTCAAGACATAATCACTGATGAAGCAATGTGTTGCGATTATTTTGCAAAAATTGATCGAACATAATTATTTAAAGGAAGTAAAAGAAGACATATGATCTGCTATTTACTACTAGCATATTTGTCACTGCTTGGGATGTTTATTTTATCAAACAAAACCCAAATAACAAACGATTTTAATAGGACGAAACGAACGGATTGGAGTTAAAAGTAACTGAGAGTCATTAATTCGTATTGATTACTTCCCTTGTAGACTTCGTCCGTTGCTACTATTGATGCTAAATTTTGTAGTGAGGTCTCAAGACATAATCACTGATGAAGCAATGTGTTGCGATTATTTTGCAAAAATTGATCGAACATAATTATTTAAAGGAAGTAAAAGAAGACATATGATCTGCTATTTACTACTAGCATATTTGTCACTGCTTGGGATGTTTATTTTATCAAACAAAACCCAAATAACAAACGATTTTAATAGGACGAAACGAACGGATTGGAGTTAAAAGTAACTGAGAGTCATTAATTCGTATTGATTATGTCCCTTGTAGACTTCGTCCGTTGCTACTATTGATGCTAAATTTTGTAGTGAGGTCTCAAGACATAATCACTGATGAAGCAATGTGTTGCGATTATTTTGCAAAAATTGATCGAACATAATTATTTAAAGGAAGTAAAAAAAGACATATGATCTGCTATTTACTACTAGCATATTTGTCACTGCTTGGGATGTTTATTTTATCAAACAAAACCCAAATAACAAACGATTTTAATAGGACGAAACGAACGGATTGGAGTTAAAAGTAACTGAGAGTCATTAATTCGTATTGATTACTTCCCTTGTAGACTTCGTCCGTTGCTACTATTGATGCTAAATTTTGTAGTGAGGTCTCAAGACATAATCACTGATGAAGCAATGTGTTGCGATTGCTTTGCAAAAATTGATCGAACATAATTATTTAAAGGAAGTAAAAGAAGACATATGATCTGCTATTTACTACTAGCATATTTGTCACTGCTTGGGATGTTTATTTTATCAAACAAAACCCAAATAACAAACGAATTTAATAGGACGAAACGAACGTATTGGAATTAACAGTAACTGAGAGTCATTAATTCGTATTGATTACGTCCCTTGTAGACTCCGTCCGTTGCTACTATTGATATGCTAAATTTTGTAGTGAGGGGTTAGGACATTATCACTGATGAAGCAATGTGTTGCGATTATTTTGCAAAAATTAATCGAACTGAATTATTTAGAGGAAGTAAAAGTGACATATGATCTTCTATTTACTACTAGCTCTCATAATAAACTGTAGTGAGGTCTCAGGACATTATCACTGATGAAGCAATGTGTTGCGATTGTTTTGCAAAAATTGATCGAACTGAATTATTTAAAGGAAGTAAAAGAAGACATATGATCTTCTATTTACTACTAGCATATTTGACACTGCCTGGGATGTTTATTTTATCAAACAAAACCCAAATAACAAACGAATTTAATAGGACGAAACGAACGTATTGGAATTAACAGTAACTGAGAGTCATTAATTCGTATTGATTATGTCCCTTGTAGACTTCGTCCGTTGCTACTATTGATGCTAAATTTTGTAGTGAGGTCTCAAGACATAATCACTGATGAAGCAATGTGTTGCGATTGCTTTGCAAAAATTGATCGAACATAATTATTTAAAGGAAGTAAAAGAAGACATATGATCTGCTATTTACTACTAGCATATTTGTCACTGCTTGGGATGTTTATTTTATCAAACAAAACCCAAATAACAAACGAATTTAATAGGACGAAACGAACGGATTGGAATTAACAGTAACTGAGAGTCATTAATTCGTATTGATTACGTCCCTTGTAGACTTCGTCCGTTGCTACTATTGATGCTAAATTTTGTAGTGAGGTCTCAAGACATAATCACTGATGAAGCAATGTGTTGCGATTGCTTTGCAAAAATTGATCGAACATAATTATTTAAAGGAAGTAAAAGAAGACATATGATCTTCTATTTACTACTAGCATATTTGTCAATGCTTGGGATGTTTATTTTATCAAACAAAACCCAAATAACAAACTATTTTAATAGGACGAAACGAACGGATTGGAGTTAAAAGTAACTGAGAGTCATTAATTCGTATTGATTACTTCCCTTGTAGACTTCGTCCGTTGCTACTATTGATGCTAAATTTTGTAGTGAGGTCTCAGGACATAATCACTGATGAAGCAATGTGTTGCGATTGCTTTGCAAAAATTGATCGAACATAATTATTTAAAGGAAGTAAAAGAAGACATATGATCTTCTATTTACTACTAGCATATTTGGCACTGCTTGGGATGTTTATTTTATCAAACAAAACCCAAATAACAAACGATTTTAATCGGACGAAACGAACGTATTGGAATTAACAGTAACTGAGAGTCATTAATTCGTATTGATTATGTCCCTTGTAGACTTCGTCCGTTGCTACTATTGATGCTAAATTTTGTAGTGAGGTCTCAAGACATAATCACTGATGAAGCAATGTGTTGCGATTATTTTGCAAAAATTGATCGAACATAATTATTTAAAGGAAGTAAAAGAAGACATATGATCTGCTATTTACTACTAGCATATTTGTCACTGCTTGGGATGTTTATTTTATCAAACAAAACCCAAATAACAAACGATTTTAATAGGACGAAACGAACGGATTGGAGTTAAAAGTAACTGAGAGTCATTAATTCGTATTGATTACTTCCCTTGTAGACTTCGTCCGTTGCTACTATTGATGCTAAATTTTGTAGTGAGGTCTCAAGACATAATCACTGATGAAGCAATGTGTTGCGATTATTTTGCAAAAATTGATCGAACATAATTATTTAAAGGAAGTAAAAGAAGACATATGATCTGCTATTTACTACTAGCATATTTGTCACTGCTTGGGATGTTTATTTTATCAAACAAAACCCAAATAACAAACGATTTTAATAGGACGAAACGAACGGATTGGAGTTAAAAGTAACTGAGAGTCATTAATTCGTATTGATTATGTCCCTTGTAGACTTCGTCCGTTGCTACTATTGATGCTAAATTTTGTAGTGAGGTCTCAAGACATAATCACTGATGAAGCAATGTGTTGCGATTATTTTGCAAAGATTGATCGAACATAATTATTTAAAGGAAGTAAAAAAAGACATATGATCTGCTATTTACTACTAGCATATTTGTCACTGCTTGGGATGTTTATTTTATCAAACAAAACCCAAATAACAAACGATTTTAATAGGACGAAACGAACGGATTGGAGTTAAAAGTAACTGAGAGTCATTAATTCGTATTGATTACTTCCCTTGTAGACTTCGTCCGTTGCTACTATTGATGCTAAATTTTGTAGTGAGGTCTCAAGACATAATCACTGATGAAGCAATGTGTTGCGATTGCTTTGCAAAAATTGATCGAACATAATTATTTAAAGGAAGTAAAAGAAGACATATGATCTGCTATTTACTACTAGCATATTTGTCACTGCTTGGGATGTTTATTTTATCAAACAAAACCCAAATAACAAACGAATTTAATAGGACGAAACGAACGTATTGGAATTAACAGTAACTGAGAGTCATTAATTCGTATTGATTACGTCCCTTGTAGACTCCGTCCGTTGCTACTATTGATATGCTAAATTTTGTAGTGAGGGGTTAGGACATTATCACTGATGAAGCAATGTGTTGCGATTATTTTGCAAAAATTAATCGAACTGAATTATTTAGAGGAAGTAAAAGTGACATATGATCTTCTATTTACTACTAGCTCTCATAATAAACTGTAGTGAGGTCTCAGGACATTATCACTGATGAAGCAATGTGTTGCGATTGTTTTGCAAAAATTGATCGAACTGAATTATTTAAAGGAAGTAAAAGAAGACATATGATCTTCTATTTACTACTAGCATATTTGACACTGCCTGGGATGTTTATTTTATCAAACAAAACCCAAATAACAAACGAATTTAATAGGACGAAACGAACGTATTGGAATTAACAGTAACTGAGAGTCATTAATTCGTATTGATTATGTCCCTTGTAGACTTCGTCCGTTGCTACTATTGATGCTAAATTTTGTAGTGAGGTCTCAAGACATAATCACTGATGAAGCAATGTGTTGCGATTGCTTTGCAAAAATTGATCGAACATAATTATTTAAAGGAAGTAAAAGAAGACATATGATCTGCTATTTACTACTAGCATATTTGTCACTGCTTGGGATGTTTATTTTATCAAACAAAACCCAAATAACAAACGAATTTAATAGGACGAAACGAACGTATTGGAATTAACAGTAACTGAGAGTCATTAATTCGTATTGATTACGTCCCTTGTAGACTCCGTCCGTTGCTACTATTGATATGCTAAATTTTGTAGTGAGGGGTTAGGACATTATCACTGATGAAGCAATGTGTTGCGATTATTTTGCAAAAATTGATCGAACTGAATTATTTAGAGGAAGTAAAAGTGACATATGATCTTCTATTTACTACTAGCTCTCATAATAAACTGTAGTGAGGTCTCAGGACATTATCACTGATGAAGCAATGTGTTGCGATTGTTTTGCAAAAATTGATCGAACTGAATTATTTAAAGGAAGTAAAAGAAGACATATGATCTTCTATTTACTACTAGCATATTTGACACTGCCTGGGATGTTTATTTTATCAAACAAAACCCAAATAACAAACGATTTTAATCGGACTAAACGAACGTATTGGAATTAACAGTAACTGAGAGTCATTAACTCGTATTGATTACGTCCCTTGTAGACTCCGTCCATTGCTACTATTGATATGCTACATTTTGTAGTGAGGGATTAGGACATTATCACTGATGAAGCAATGTGTTGCGATTATTTTGCAAAAATTGATCGAACTGAATTATTTAGAGGAAGTAAAAGGTGACATATGATCTTCTATTTACTACTAGCATATTTGACACTGCCTGGGATGTTTATTAAAGCGACACACAATTTAAAAAGTGTTGTTTGACAAATACTAATTGTTTGATTCGAAAAAATGATTTTAAATCAAAACTTGATTTAACAATTAGGAATTATGTGGTAGATCTGGCAAATCGGTCGAATCATTCTCAAATTATGCAAAGACCAATGGACAAACAAACGTTATATGTATTATATGAATCATCTTGATTGATCGGAACACATAGCCAACATTGCAACGAATTATTTAAACTTGGACTTTTTTTTTTTAGTTAGAACCTTGATAAACTAGTTTTTTACTTAAGGAGATGTTGGTTCATTAAAATGAACAATTTACTTATATAGTATGTGAAGTGTATACAATCTTTGATGGGACCAAAGTTATTTAGCTTTGTTAGTTTTGTTTTCTTGTTTTAAATTGAGTTTCTTTCTCTTACTTAGCTTTGTTCTACTGATGTTTTCTCTGTGCTCTCTGCTCTTCTGTTTAGATTGATTTAGATTTTCAGTTAGTTGTGTAAATAGATTAATATTACATACACATACATATTTATGTATGGGTTAGTGAGAAACATCAACAAATGTTTTCTTTCTTTCTTATTCACGTATATAGTCTGTCTGTTTATCTATTTGCTGTATTATTATTTCATGTAGTATGTACATATATAAGATTTCCAATTGATAATTTACTAATTACAATATTTACTAAAAAAAAAAAAAGAAACCTTACATACATACTAAATAATTCTGTACTTCTTCTGTATCATCATCATTCATCTCCGGTTGAACTTTGCATTTTTTAAATTGATATTGTCCGGCATCTAAGTATTATGGTATATGAAAGATCAGAACAATTGATCGATCGATTCCTATCTACCTATGTAAGCTTAACGTGCTGTGCTATATATTTTCATTTCATTTTTTCTCAATTGCAGTTTTTTGCAGGTATTTTGTTTTGTCTATAAATTTATATAGGTATATATCAATATGTGTATATCTCATTATCATCATCAATATCATGATGATGATCATCATGTCTATAAATTATTACAATTGTTTATTATTCTTGACTTCCTTTGTAGTATTACAATAATAAAATTTTAGTATATCATCATTTGTTTTTGTTTTGTATATTTTTAACCTGAGCTAAGTCTAAAGTTCTTTTATGATTTTGTTTTGTTTGTTTTTGTCCTTTAACTATGGTCCTTTGTTTTTTTTTATACTCTTCACGCTGCACATTTGTCGAAATCATTCGAATTGGAACACTAGGAGGGATACCTCCCATCCTATAAACACAAATTTAAATTAATGTTTTTATTAGACATATTTATGAACATTATGAATACTAGATTCATTTACAGGAGCGTGAAGAGTGTAACAGCTTTGGCATAACCAAAGATAACCTACTTTCTGGTTTTTGATTCATTTAAAAAATGTATGTTAATCTTTTGTGTAATAAAATAAAATATAAGAAATAAATGTGTAAATCTTTTTCAATTGACATGAATAAGAAGAAAGACTCTCTTATCTTATAGACTCTGATACATGTTGGTTGTTTGATGAATATTCTTGCAAAATTAAAAATTGAATCAATTCATAAATAATGAATACAAAAACTGTTGAATTTACCCGCAATGAATTTAGTAGTAGTTGTTGCCACAGAATTATAGTTCCGTTAAGTTTTTTGTTATTGTTGCCGTTCATCATTTGCTAATTCGATTTCAGCCTGAGCCTGGGCTTGTTCTCATTGACGTGCTGCACGTTCGGTTTCCATGAGGCACTCACGGACTAGTATACGTGCATGGACAATGCCACGTTTAAGACGTTCCGTTGAGCTACGTGAACCAGTATATGTTGGACGTATATCTCGGCTCATTTCCTCAATGACAGCAAGTAGCTGAGCATATTTGCTAAGACCATTGCTACCAGCAAGGCTGCCAACGCTGGGTAAATTAGCTGTAGATGTTAAGGGTGTTGTGATATTAGCTGATGTTTGTGTGGTAACAATGGCCGGTGACGATGATTGCGGTGGGTATTTCATTTGAGATTGTGAAAGATTTAGACCAGCTATAGAGCCGACACCGTTACCACCACTAGTGCCAATTATGCTGGTAGCACCGCCACCAATGAGGAGATTGTTTTTGCTGCTGCTGCTGCTGTTATTATGATTATTACTATTATTAGTGGCATTATTATTGGCAGCAGCCGCAGCATTAACAGCAGCCGCAAGACTCAGATTACTATTAACGCCGCTGTTAGTATTAAGACCAATTGTAGTGGTATTATTGCGGCCAATACCATTATTACCAGACATGCCACTAGCATTGTTTGCATTAACTATACTGGCAATATTTAAAGCTGCGGCAGCTGCAGCTGCCGGTGTGGCAGTGGTGTTTGACTGTTGTTGCAGTAGCGCCAATTGCGCTTGCAATTGTTGGGTATATTGTAAGGCAGCTACTGCTGCGGCTGTAGCCGCAGCATTATTTTGCGATTGCTTTGCACTGGACGAGTAGTCAGTGGCTGCCATGGAAGCGACTACTGCTGCCGCTGCTCGTTCACGTTTGCTGGCCGCACTGGATGAATTACTGCTGCCAGTTGTCGAGTAATCCGTGGCACCTGCACTGCCACTACTATTACGTGAGTGATGTATTGCAGAGATTTGTATTTGAGGTTGTTGTTCGCGCTGTTCACGTTGCTGTTGGTAATTATAAAAGTTTTGTACTTGAGAACGTGGTATTGGTGTCACCGTGACGTCACTTAATTTTGATTCAACCGCTTGTATATCCATTATATCCATGTTGGCGTTGGCTACTATTTGCTTGTTTTAGTGTTTGGAGGGTTTATGTATTTATTTTAATATTGAAATTGTTTTAATTTAATGTTTATACACTGTTTAAGTTGAAAAATATAAAATATAACAATGAATTTATTATAGCTTTCTCCTGACACTGGATGCTTCTACGCAGCAAGTTGAATAAAAAGTGAAAAAATAGAAATTGAGTAGAAAAATACTTTGTTCCGATTTCAATGCAATTTATGTTTAAACGGACGCTAGAAACACTGATAAATGCAATGCAGAGAGAATGAGAGAGAAAGGGAGAGCATGAGCATAATAAGTGATAGCAAATAGTTAACTTTTTGTTAAAGGGAGAGCAGAGAGAGCAATTTTGAGCAATCAATCAGTCGAGCACATTCAGTGCAACACTGCGTTTATCGTTTCGTTTCGTTTCAGTTCGGTTCGATTTTCTTATTCGATAATACAATATCGATAAATGTAATTATTACTAACAAGTGGACAGTGAAAGAGACAGATGAATATATTCATTTGTGTGCTGACAAGCGTATAAATAAGAAGTGCATCAATTGGATTGGATTTGTTAGATGGTAACATCCAATATGGATGTGCTTGAAACACCTCTACCAATGGATGTTTCTAAAATGTGTCGTATTTGCATGCGCACGGATCGCTTACTTTGTCAAATATTCGATGAACCTGATGTACTATCAGACTTGGATGGTGGCCACAAAAATTTGGCGGAGCAGTTAATGCAATACAGTCTGTTGCCATTAAAACGCAATGATGAACTGCCGCAACAATTTTGTGTGGATTGCAAGTCGACAGCGCTTATTGTTTGTCGCTTTAATAGTGAATGCATGTCAACATACCAGAAATTGATAATGTTACTAGGAGGCAGCAATCAGGCGACTTGTGCGGTGGACAGTGCTAAGAAACTTGGAGAACAATATCATCGTATAGAGCATGCCACACAATTGGACTGCAAAACTCCTAATGGCTATGGACAACATGAAACTAAAAAAGCAAAAAAAACAACATCAAAAAACAGTGATCAAGTCAAAACCATCAGGAAATGTCCTGCATGTAATCGTCAATTTGCATGTCGCAATAATTTACGCCGTCATCTGGCAGCTGTGCATAAAATCCTAGCAACATCACATGAGAAAGTGAGCAATGAGCTTGGACCGATGGTGCTGCCTGTATTGGAGATGGCATCAGTAGTTCCACAACATGAAATGGTGTTTGCAATAAATGCCCCAGAAATTGAAGTGAATGAATTGGAATATGACCCTACGGCATTTATTCACGAAGAGATTAACAATAATCATGACGAAAGTGAAAAACTATGTTTTCAGGATGTCGAGCAACCATTCTCGTTGCTAATGGGTCAGGATTCACTAAGTTCGTTAATATTAGAAGTTATTAATAATGACGATAAAGGAATAAACGAAGTAACTGAAGTCAATCTGCAACAAATTGAAACACACACAGATGAAGTATCTAACTTTAAACATCAAAGTCCACCAATGACATGCATGTTGAAGAATTTAGACACAATGATTGGAATTGAAAACGGCATGCAAGTTGAACAAACAAATGTTTTTAAAGAAGACAACAACAATGTTAGCAATGGCATTTGTGATAATTTATATTTTATGGATGACAAAGAGCAATCATTATCTTTGCCGCTGGATAACGACGAATCATCAAATTCGGTTCTGGTAAACAATGAACAAAATGGAGAAGGCGATAATCTGCAAGTAAATTATGTCATACCTAAACCCAAGCGTGGCCGTCCACCGAGCACCAAAAAAGACAAATTAAAATCAAATGCCGAATCTACTGAGACTACTGGAACGAAAGAGAAAAATAAAAAAACACATAAATGCGATATTTGTTTAAAGAGTTTCACTACACGCGTCTACCTGGCGCGCCATATCAGAATCCATGAACGCAAACGATTTGTTTGCAAAGAATGCTCTCAAAGCTATCTAACCAAAGAAAAATTAAATGCACATATCAGTGAACAGGGTCATGATAAACCCATGCTATGTCCAGAATGTGGATTACGCTGCAAGACGAGCAACATACTGACTGTGCATATGCGACGTCACAAAGGTGACAAGCCATATAAATGTAAGTTCTGCAACAAAGGATTTCCACGTGCAGATGATGCGCGTGTCCATGAAAGGTAAATTCCATTAAATTTGTATGTGTATTTATAAATAAACCCAAATCCAAATCTTTATAGATATCATACCAATGAAAAATCACACTTTTGTACAGTTTGTGGCAAAGGTTTCCAACGTAAATACAATTTAACCATACACATGCGCGTGCATACCGGTGAACGTCCTTACAAGTGTTCACATTGCCCCCAAGCTTTTACCCAAAGCAATGATTTGAAAGCACATGTACGTCGACATACCGGTGAACGTTTCACTTGTGATCAGTGTAATGCAGCCTTCATGCAATACTATCAAATGCGTCAGCATAGGTCAACAGAACATGGCATCATAGAGAAATCACATACACAACGTGTGACAAAGTTTACATCACTCAAATCACAAGAAGAACAAATTGAAATAACGTAAGTCATCATACACACTAAATGGTAGATAGTAGTAATGGATAATATAAATCCACATTTATATTATTACAGCAGAGCATTGAACAATGCAGAAACTACTTTGTCGGCTACAGAGGGGGCTAATGCAATGGCTTCATTGGTTAGTGTAACCAACACTTCAAAAGAAGAACTGTCACCACAACCACTACCACCAACACTTACAATTGACAACAACTATTAAAATATATATATATACTCGACTGGACAAATACTCAACTTAAACGGTGTTTCACTTAATTTTTAAACCCAATAACAAATTGTATGTAATCTCAAGAAACACCGCTTAAATTGAGCGATTGATTTGTCCACAACTCTTCCAATTTTTTAAACAAAATTCCATTCCAGACTTCGATTAGATTCTAGATGGAAGGAAGTTTTTAATTCCCTTGGTTGAATGTTGATGGGAAAACTTAAGTCGAATTTGAACGAATTTATTTAATTTTTTTGATTCCTATACTATTTATATATTCATTAGTTACAATCAGTTTATAATGAATGTCGTGAAAAATGTGTTTTAAACATAAGTATTTATAAATTTCTTATATCAAGTTTCCTTACAATTATTTTAAATTATGCATTTATTTATAATTTACTCATTTTTAAGTCATGATAATAATTGATCATAAAAAAGCGCAATATGTGTTGTAGGAAGGAGGATCGATCTCAAGTTTGTAAAATTAATTTTTTTTTTTTTTTTTTTTTTTTAAGAAATGAAAGACAAGCATATGACAATGATATGTAAATTGTATGATGTCTGTGTGAATCAAACTCTTCCACCCGTCCGAATCTCAAATGCATTCCAGTATTTGTATTGTGACTTCTTCTTTGGGCTATTAATGGTAACAATATCAAGATACTTTTAATATCTTTTTCTTGGAGGAGAACACATTCGTTACAGTCACCTTAGTCACAGTATTAATTGAATTAAATTAATATTGTTAAAAGCATTTCTTTTATCTATTATAATAATAAAAAAAACACACTATGTTATTTGATTTATAAATATGTTTTCATTTCATTTATTATTTATTTTTTTTTTATAAATTTTAAAGATAAACACAAATGTATTTCTTAAACAAGCAGTTTATTAATTAGAATAAGATACCAATGTATTATTAAATGTGTGTATATTTATTATTCCAATAATTCCATTAAAAACAGAAAAATGTGCAGAATAACCATAAGTTTGATGATATGTTTGTTGCTAAGGTGTGCATCTATGTACATAAGTTTGTCGTAGATCCGAATGTTGAAGCCTTTTTATTCTTCTTGGCAATCATTTGTAGTAAGGACTTCTATAGCAAGAGGATTGGCATGCACATTCAGTGGGTCATTGTAACAACTCGTGTGTGGCGGTTTATTTGTTCACATTAACAGAGATAATATGCTAAGGTCTTGACATACCAAGTAGCACCCGAAGCGATTAACCGTGAACTTTGCAGCTAGTCCCCAAAGCAGAATGACATACATGTGGAATGGTATTACTATGGTCTTATAGCCTAGCTTAGCCCTGATTGAGTGTGCTACCGGATCGAATATGGTATCGTAGTTTTTGCAGCTTGCTTTTACATATAACTAGTACATAGCTGTTATAGTAGCATTCACCACATCAAACGGCAATCGAAAATCATGCCTATTTTACAGATGCCTAATATATAACCATTGTGTTTTATCAGCGATTCCCCTTTATCTGGATGCCTTATCACACATATAAGCGCAATGATTTGGGCGTAGACTATGCACTTATTTTCAAGATAGAGTCAGTTTTTCGCATTGACCAGCCAATGAAGCCTGTTTATTTTAGTTCGGCAGCTAAGTGATGTGTAAAGTGCGTGATTAGGCAATGGTATCCCCTTTATAATTGTACAGCCGATAGGACATCACTCCTCAGAATATAGCATAGTATTTGTTTCTGTTAATTTTCACGTTCCACCGGTTCGCTCATGTTTCTAAAAAAGTGAAGGTATTCTTGGATTCCGTCTGCAGCTTCGTACTCGCAATGGGAGCTCTATAAAATACCAATGTCGTCGGCATAAATAGCCAAAATTATTTTGTTTGGGGCGGTGCACATCTATAAAATCATCAGTAGAAGAGAATGATATATCTGCTAAAAATACCCTTCAAGTATAATTGAATGAGCCAAAAGAATGTTGAAGGAAGGAAACACTTCACCTTTGCCAAGAGTCCAAGATACCACCATACTCAGTCGAAATCGATGAAAACAGCGTTTCAATATTATTATTATTTTTTAAAACTACATATAATTGCAACTGTCCCAAAGAAAGAATCTGCGAATTTTTAGGGCGAGATTGAGAAGCTAGTTTATTAAGTGTAGTCATTCGCATAGTCCTCCGGTGATCTAAAAGGGAAATCCAGGGGATGATAACGTTTTAGCCTGCAAGATAATTTTCATGTAATTCAAGCAGTATGTGGGGTTTTTGCTGCAGTTCACGATTTCCTCAGTCAAGTCTCATATATCATTCAAAGTTGAAGAGTCTCCTTAAGATATTGTACTGGAAAATTACGCATTTTATTTTGATGCCAGCAGGCCATACTGACTTAAAATCCTGGATAGTGTGTGGTTCAGTTGTTTCCTTTTATGTTTATGGTAATGTGGGGACCGACCACCTATTAAGTGTCAATTCGAGATATTTGGCTGAAGCCATAAGTCAATGGAAGTCAATTGGGTAGGTTTATTAGGACAGTTGAAAAGGTGAACAGTATTGTGAAGAGAACCACCACACTGCGGACAGCGATTGTTATCGTTTCCTGTAGTACTAGAAGATAAGATACCATCCCGATCTTAGCTGAGCTATGGTGCTTCGAGTATTATGAGGAAGTCTTATTTCGCTATCATCAACAGTTGGAGGACGGCCACCTAAAACCACACTGTTCTGGTGTAACATTTTCAATAGCCCTGAGGTGTAGCCAGGGAGACAAGATGTGTGCGCCTAAGAGAAGTAGTAGAGAAGTTGACATGTGTGGATTTATCAAATGTTCCACCTCTTAAGCCATGGCTACATTATGTTTAGCTGGTATGCAAACTAGTGCCTCAGTTTTTGACCTAGAGAGCTGAAATTTAGGTCTCTTTTTACCATACGGTATACATTTGTCGAAATCAGCTGAATCGGAACACTAGGGGGTGACTCCCCTTTAAATTAATGTTCTTATTAGAAAGAGTTTTTTGTTTTTCTGACGTATCGAAGTGAAATTTGGACATTATAAGTTTCTGGCCATAACCACCAACCATGTAAATTTCATGATCCTATCAAACTGAAATTTGGACACTATAAGTAAATGCTGAGAGACGAAGATGCCTGGAACACCGCTTGCATCATTATCATCAGTATTATGCAACAGGTCCGCAGAGATGAAGAACTGAATAGAAATGTGGTCTAACCTGCTCTCCCTGGCGAAGTATTACCTCAATTGTTAGTTCCGCCATGGTTGAAAAAAGAGCCAGTGTAGTGCGGGGGTGGTTTTAGTCAGTGTTTAAAAATGCTATGCTATTTCGTAGTTTCTCTGGTTTGCTCTTGCTACTGCTTTGCATTGATGAGAGCAGTAGCAGAGCGAGAGCATCGTAATTTGTGTTTTGTGCACTTACTCCTGCTACTGCTCTCATCAATGCAGAGCAGTGATGCCATTTTAGCCTTTTTCCGGACAGATCTGTCCTTTTTTTAACTGACCTATCCGGAGAAAAAAGTCAAACATCCCCTATCCGGAAATCTATCCTTTTTTAGTTTTAATGTATTATTTAATTTTGTTTTTCCAAATTTTGTGAATATGCTAAAATTACGCAAATAATAGAAATAGTCGACATATGTTCATCACTAATACCATAACTTAACATTGTGGCTGAGCACATGACCGAAAACGGCACATGACCCGAAGTCATGATGAAGTGATGACAGCCCATTAGGAACCCGAAAACAAGTTCGAGTTGACAAGACTACAAATGGACTCTGGAAAAAGGAATTTAAACATTGAAGAAGAACAACATAAGAAAGAAATATGTGAACAAAAATTTCGCGAGTCGTGGCTAAATCAGCCTGATTTAAAAAGTTGGGTGAGCCGCGATCCAAAAGCTAACAATAAGGCTTACTGCAAGTTTTGTAAGTGTGGGAATAACTCTAAAATTGATCAAATACATGCGCAAATGCCCACAAAAAAACATGCCATTCGCACAAACAAATAAATTATCGTTCCCACCTAAACCAAGGAATGATACTGCTGTCCAGGAGGCGGCGCTAGTGTAATGTTCATTGCCCAGAATGCTGCGATTGAACCAGTCGCCCATTTAAGCGTCTTGTGCAAACAAAAATTTGACGCATCGCAATTGCAATTACGCCGGACGAAATGCACACATGTTATTAAAAACGTGTTAGCCGAACATTTTAAAGAAGATCTTCGGAAAGATATTGGTGATGCAAAATACAGTCTGCTAATCAATGAGACGACGGATGTAAGCATTACTAAGATTATCGGTAGGACGCACTTATTATATTATAGGTAGGTAACACTTATGAGGTTCCAGATAAATATCTCAACATGATTGGCACTAGTGCCTCCTACAATAGTGCCGTAAAAGAAGAGGATTATGACCTCATAGATGAGGCAATAAAGCTCATTTAATATAAAAAAAATTAATAGAAATAAAAATAATAAGGCAAAAAATGTTGTCCTGTTTTCTGTCCTTTTTTAAATACTTTTTGTCCCTTTTTTCCCGCTTTTTTGAGGTCGGTCTGTCCTGTTTTTGTGATAGGTTGATGGCATCACTGATGCAGAGCATTGTAACCCAGAGGAGCGTGAAGAGTATTACATCTTTGGCATAGGCAATGATAGCTTTCTTTTTGGTTTGTGGTTTTGTTTTTACAATTCTCATATGTAATCTTAATGATCAAAATATAAAGCTTCATAGATGAACCGCTATGTTTTTTTTTTGTTATTTTGTTTTATTTTCTATGAAAAAGATTGCATTTATTTTACATCATCAGCTTAAACTATCAAATTTCTATAAATTAACACTAGATATGGGAAGAGCAAGAGTTTTATCTTTGGAAGAAAAATCAAAGATTGAAGAATAAACGAAGTAACTGAAGTCAATCTGCAACAAATTGAAACAGACATCTGTGTCTGAAGTATCTAACTTTAAACATCAAAGTCCACCAATGACATGCATGTTGAAGAATTTAGACACAATGATTGGAATTGAAAACGGCATGCAAGTTGAACAAACAAATGTTTTTAAAGAAGACAACAACAATGTTAGCAATGGCATTTGTGATAATTTATATTTTATGGATGACAAAGAGCAATCATTATCTTTGCCGCTGGATAACGACGAATCATCAAATTCGGTTCTGGTAAACAATGAACAAAATGGAGAAGGCGATAATCTGCAAGTAAATTATGTCATACCTAAACCCAAGCGTGGCCGTCCACCGAGCACCAAAAAAGACAAATTAAAATCAAATGCCGAATCTACTGAGACTACTGGAACGAAAGAGAAAAATAAAAAAACACATAAATGCGATATTTGTTTAAAGAGTTTCACTACACGCGTCTACCTGGCGCGCCATATCAGAATCCATGAACGCAAACGATTTGTTTGCAAAGAATGCTCTCAAAGCTATCTAACCAAAGAAAAATTAAATGCACATATCAGTGAACAGGGTCATGATAAACCCATGCTATGTCCAGAATGTGGATTACGCTGCAAGACGAGCAACATACTGACTGTGCATATGCGACGTCACAAAGGTGACAAGCCATATAAATGTAAGTTCTGCAACAAAGGATTTCCACGTGCAGATGATGCGCGTGTCCATGAAAGGTAAGTTCCATTAAATTTGTATGTGTATTTATAAATAAACCCAAATCCAAATCTTTATAGATATCATACCAATGAAAAATCACACTTTTGTACAGTGTGTGGCAAAGGTTTCCAACGTAAATACAATTTAACCATACACATGCGCGTGCATACCGGTGAACGTCCTTACAAGTGTTCACATTGCCCCCAAGCTTTTACCCAGAGGGTACAGAACATGGCGTGTGTAATCTCAAGAAACACCGCTTAAATTGAGCGATTGATTTGTCCACTATATGTTGCAATTGACAACAACTCTTCCAATTTTGTAAACAAAATTCCATACCAGACTTCGATTAGATTCTAGATGGAAGGAAGTTTTTAATTCCTTTGGTTGAATGTTAATGGGAAAACTTAAGTCGAATTTGAACGAATTTATTTAATTTTTTTTGATTCTTATACTATTTATATATTTATTATGTTGTGAAAAATGTGTTTTAAACATAAGTATTCATAAATTTCTTATATCAAGTTTCCTTAAAATTATTTTAAATTATGCATTTATTTGTAATTTACTCATTTTTAAGTCATGATAATAATTTATCATAAAAAAAGCGCGACATGTGTTGTAGGAAGGAGGATCGATCTCAAGTTTGTAATAATTTTTAATTCCTTTTTTTTTTTGAAGAAATGAAAGACAAGCATATGACAATGATATGTAAATTGTATGATGTCTGTGTGAATCAAACTCTTCCACCCGTCCGAATCTCAAATGCATTCCAGTATTTGTATTGTGACTTCTTCTTTGGGCTATTAATGGTAACAATATCAAGTTACTTTTAATATCTTTTTCTTGGAGGAGAACACATTCGTTACAGTCACCTTAGTCACAGTATTAATTGAATTAAATTAATATTGTTAAAAGCATTTCTTTTATCTATTATAATAAATTAAAACACTCTATGTTATTTGATTTATAAATATGTTTTCATTTCATTTATTATTTATTTTTTTTTTTAATAAATTTTAAAGATAAACACAAATGTATTTCTTAAACAAGCAGTTTATTAATTAGAATAAGATACCAATGTATTATTAAATGTGTGTATATTTATTATTCCAATAATTCCATTGTTTAAAAACAGAAAAATGTGCAGAATAACCATAAGTTTGATGATATGTTTGTTGCTAAGGTGTGCATGTATGTACATAAGTTTGTCTTAGATCGGAATGTTGAAGCAATAGGATTGGCATGCACATTCAGTGGGTCATTGTAACGACTCGTGTGTGGCGGTTTATTTGTTCACATTAACAGAGATAATATGCTAAGGTCTTGACATACCAAGAAGCACCCGAAGCGATTAACCGTGAACTTTGCAGCTAGTCCCCAAAGCAGAATGACATACATGTGGAATGGTATAACTATGGTCTTATAGCATAGCTTAGCCCTGATTGAGAGTGCTACCGGATTGAATATGGTATCGTAGTTTTTGCAGCTTGCTTTTACATATAACTAGTACATAGCTGTTATAGTAGCATTCACCACATCAAACGGCAATCGAAAATCATGCCAAAGTATCTATTTTACAGATGCCTAATATATAACCATTGTGTTTTATCAGAGGATCCCCTTTATCTGCATGCCGTATCACACATATAGGCGCAATGATTTGGGCGTAGACTATGCACTTATTTTCAAGATAGAGTCAGTTTTTCGCATTGACCAGCCAATGAAGCCTGTTTATTTTAGTTCGGCAGCTAAGTGATGTGTAAAGTGCGTGATTAGGAAATGGTATCCCCTTTATAATTGTACAGCCGATAGGACATCACTCCTTAGAATAAAGCATAGTGTATCAATGCGTGATGCGATGCAGATGCGCATCACATTCTACAAGAACAACCCCTGAATGACGTCATTTTCCTTGTTGTTGTTGAATCATTGGTCGCATCATGGCCCTGTGTAATAGTTGCTGAGATGCCATACTAGGTCAAAAGCCCGCTCGAAATCTATAAACACAACGTTAAAATACTCCTTTGAGTCAAATGCTTGAAGGATATGGTTTGTTATACGGTGTAGCTGATCGATATTGGTGTGGCCTGCACGGAAATCGAATTGGTGATCTGAATTGAGTCCGCGGGACTCCACGACAACCGTCAACCTGGAGACGAGCAGTCTCTCCCAAACCTTCGAGATCGAAAGCAGGAAACTGATCGGCCGGTATGAGGCAGGGTCACCCTAATGGCAACTTCGGTCGTGGCGAAAGGGATGATGGGGAGGTCCAACTGCAGCGACGCAGACAATACTGCTTTAATATCTCTCTCATCTTGTGGTGGAGCCATATTATGTGGCCTGAAGCGGACGGTAACTTGCGGAGAAAAAACGTTTGCCTGTTCGGCAACGGAGCTATACCATCTGCCACTGGTGGCTTTTAGCGGAGCTATCCTAATCGGCTGAAGGTTAATGATCGTATTAACATTGATTTGTTTCACACAAAAGAAAGATTCGGTTGGCCGTGCGACGCCGGGCCTGGTGCATTACTCAATTTCTTAAAAAAAAAGTTGTTGAAAATTTCATATCAAAATCTGTCCAGCAGTTTCGGAATTGAATTTAATAATAATCAGCTTATAGAAAATAGAAAATGATCAAGCGACCTTGCAAAGACTCAAGATATGATGAAATTAGAAAAATTTGTATAACCATTTCATTATTGACTTCGTAGCTTATGGTGGACATAGGTCCATGGCCCTTCCTTCCCTTATAGTGGCTTTACAGTGAGCTACGATTCGATTCTATGAAGATGCGACTATTGATTCGAGTTCCATTTGACAACAACAACAACAACAACAACAGGTAAAATGACAAAATTGAGGGGTTGTTGTTGTAGATGTGATTCGATTGAGAAATTCTAATCTCAAATTGATATGCTTCGATTCGGTTTTCTATAGGCAGTGTTGGGCAATTTTTCCGTGTAAGTTGGCAGCATTTTAATACTTTCGTCGTTTTTTGTGATTGTCAGGTGTCTTCTTCTTCCATTTTTGTTGCGCGCCACACATAATCAAAACAAAAAGCAGCTGTTCGTGATGCTAAACTAGCACTGTAAAGCACAAACCCGAATCTTCGTGATACGAGCCACTGTAAAGCCACTATAAAACGGCTATTAGAGGGGGCGCTAATCTGATGATAAAATAACAAATTTTTTTTTTTATTTTTTGTTTTTATTCCAATAAAAATGTACATATATATTTATTTATATAGATACATATATGGTATATTGATATTGTTATTGTTGACAAGTTGCATTTACATTTTTTTTTTTCTATTTAATTTTAGTTATTTAAAATAACATGAAAAATTATTTAAAGAAAATTTAAAACAAATTATTTCATTATTTTTAGTTTATGCAATTTGTTGTTGTTGTTGTTAACAATATATATTATATAATAATAATTAAATGTAAGAAATAAAAAATATGAACGAATTTAAAA
Organism: Amiota communis; assembly: GCA_037043315.1. NCBI lineage: Eukaryota > Metazoa > Arthropoda > Insecta > Diptera > Drosophilidae > Amiota > Amiota communis. The sequence continues at coordinate 74,157 of JBAMAV010001061.1, forward strand.
TTCATCGTTTACACTTAAAATATAACAAAAAAAAAAAAAAAAAAATTAAAATACAATAACAATAAAAATAAAAAAGAAAACAATCAAATTTTTTGGATTTTTTTTTGTGCTTCTTGTGTTTGTTGTTGCTTTAGTTATTTGTTGTTGTTGTTGTTATTCCTGTGTTGTTGTTTTTTTTTTGTGTGTGTGTATTAATTAATTAACACGACTAAGTAGACCAGTCCCATAATTTGTGTTAAATTATTAATTCATCATCATCATGATCATCAATAATCAATTAAATATGTGTGTATAATAGTAATAATAATATAAATAATAATGTAATTATTATTTTTTAGTAATTAATTAATTTTCATAACATTATCTAACATTTTGTTTTAATATATTTTTTTTTTTTTACTTTTATTATTTAATTTAATTTAATATATAATATATTTTTCTTTTTTTTCTTTATAATTTTGTAATAATTTACAAAATTTTGTTGCTTGTAGCATTCAAATTTATTATTATTGTATAAACAATTAATTTATTAATTTAAAAAAAAAAAAAAAAAACAAATAATAAAATATTCATAATCATGGAATTCTATATAATTTTTGTGTACATTTTTTGAGCGCTTTATTTTTTAGTTTTGTGCGCCTTTTTCCATGCTGCTTCTTTTCCTCCTTGTTTTTTTTTTATTTTTCTTATGCTTCTTTCTTATCACACAACTTTAATACATTTATGTGTATGTATTTTTCTTTCCAAAAATAAAACTTTTCATCAATCCTTTTAAAATTTTTCAAACAAATTTAGGTACGATTGAGTTCCCCACGATTAAAATTACGTATTGCATCAAGGAGTTGATCACGTGGACTATCTGTGGGTGTTGGTGTTGTTGATGCTGATGATGGTTTTAGTGTAGGCAATGCTGGTGGTGGTGCCGGAGCCGGAGCCGGTGGTGGTGGTATTGGTGAATTGTATGTTGATCTAAGTACAACAGGTGTAGTTGACTTTGATCTGAAAATTGGTGTTTCTTCATTATTATTATTGTTGTTGTTGTTGTTGTTTTGTTGTAACTTCAATTCCAGTTTTGCACTTTTGATGACAATCATTTTTGGATTTTTTACTGCATTAGCAGTAGAAGTCACTGATGATGTCGACACTGGCACAGAATTGCGCATGGCTCTTTCATGTTCCTCTTGTTCACGTGCAAGCATTTTTTCTTTATATCCTGTACGACGTAAAGTGCTTTGGCCAAATGGTGCTTCTGGCACTATTGGTGCTGCTGCTACTGCTGCTGTCTCTATTATAGTAGATCCTGTTGTTGTCATTGATGATGTACCGCTATTTATTTGAGTGTCACCACCACCACCACCACTACCTAGAATCGTTTTGGATGTAGCAGTGGCACGCAATAATCCTGGATTGGCTGTAGGCATTGAAAAACGATTTTGCGTATTAACTGCCGCTCTTGGCAATGTGGTGGCAGCATTGTATGGTGTTGATGTTGCTGTTGAAATTTGTTGTTGATGGCATCGCAACACATTATACATTTTAGCATTCGAAGAAGACTCACTGTTTAATCTCATCGTTTTGGCATTTGGGAATTCCAATGATTTGGGTTGCTTGGGCAACTCATTTGTCTCCACACATACATCACGTAATGGCTTTACTGTAATGGGTACTTTGTACTCCTTACGTGGTATACCCATACGTAAAATGGGCGCTGCTGTGTCAATAGTTAGTTTTTCTTGATCTCTAGCAGGCAGCTGTTGTATTTTTGATGATGATTCTATTATGTTTGAGTCATCAACACCACCACTGCCAACGTTACTTCTTGAATGATCTTGATTCATAGCCACACTACTAATGTTGCTTACGGCAGTAGAATGTCGATTTGCATGATGGCCACCAAATATGTAATCACCTTCGTTCTTAATGGACACTTGTACTTTGGGACGTTCATTCCATGTGGAAAAGTTAATACTAGGTGGCCCTGAATAACGATATGTTTTGGGCACTTCTTTAGGCTGGTGTTGGTGCTGCTGCTGTTGCTTTATAGTCACCGTGGCGGCCGTTTCTGATGCAGATGATGATTGATGAGGCTCATCAAGTTTTGCCTTGGACTCCACCACTTTGTTGATGACGGTGAGGCTAGCATGACTGCTTGTTACTACATTCTTTGGTTTAATAGGTGATGTTTCTTCAGTTTTACTTGCTATTGCTGTTTGATTTAATTGTGGACTGGACATGACAGGTACCACTTTCAAGGACTTGTCTAAATCATGGTTGTTGTTGTTTTGGTTGTTATTATTCATTTCACTGTCGCTTATATTAGCCAGACTATTTTTACGTGAGCCTAAAATTGTTTTAATGACCTCTGGACTCTGTAAAGTTGGTGACTCTCCAATGCTTAGTTCACTTGATGAGCGGCGGCTATTCAATGACTGAATGCCATTGCTATTTTGTTCCAATTTCGTCAACGACAATTGTGAAGAGCTGCGTCGATTTAGTAACCCATTGAGTGTTTCTCCCAATTTTGCTGTAGCTTGGAAAGAGTCGGCACGTGTTATAGAGCGTCGGCGCTGCTGCTGTGTAGAGCTATTACGACGATAGAGTTTCTCGCGTTCATTGCCCAGTGATTCTGGTGTTACTGGTGGTGTAGCTGTAACTGTAGATGTAGTATCTGTGTTGAATTCCTTGGATGCTCTTGAAGTCGTTTTCGTTGATGAAGCAGCACCAATGCTGAAATTTGTCAGGGTATTTGGTTTGGCGGCTTCGATTTCACCATCGGCATCTGATTTCTTGATAAGAGTATCGATGCGATTCTCTTGTATGATAGTCAAGAGCTCATCAAGAACATTTTCATGCATGGGTGTAGTTGTAGCCGCATTGGATTTAGATTGTTGCTGTTGTTGTTGTTGTTGTGGAGTGATGGGCTTTGGTGGTGGTTTAACAATTGTTAAAGGTTCCTCTTTATTTTCCGTAATCAATTTTGGTAGAGTTCTTAATACAGTTGGCTCTTCATTGTCGTATTCTTGCAACTGTTTCGGTGCTATTGCTTCGAAATTTAACACCGGTCTTTCTTGGATTTTCGGTGTTATGGGTGCATCTGTGTGACCAACAGTGACCTGAGCAGTAGCCTGACGCGTTTCCAGAGTCTTTTCTATCTCATTGACACTATCCGTATCTGCAAAATTAGGCGGTGGCGATATCGGTATGGTAAAGTTCCAAGATGTCATTTCTGTAGCGCCTGCACTTGTTCCTGTAATTGGGGTTATTGTAGCCTGTGAATTGTCAACACTGTCACTGTCTTGTGATATTGCAGGCGTATATTTTGTACTGTCGGTTATTCCGACGCCCCTTAATTCTTCAAGTGTTGGTTGTTCATGACCATTTGTGAGCAGCGGTTGCACAACTGTTTTGCCAAGTTTAAAATTATACACTTTAATCATTTCATCATCATCAGAACTCGATTCGAAAGTAGATTTACATTCCTGTGTTGAACCCTCCGATGGGGGTAAACTATCGGGCAAAGGTGATGGTACAAGTTCACCTATTCCAGAATCGGCTTGCTTTGAGGCATTATCATCATGATCATCGACAGCAGTAAGGCATGAGGTTTCCAACGAAGGTTCGCTAGTCAGTGAACGAGGTTCTGGTGTTGGTGTACGATTTAATAGCACTTTAGAAATGTTATTGTTACGAACGGGTGATTCGACAACTGGAGACGGCAAAGGCGACGCCATAGTCAAGGTCACTGTTCCTGGCGTTATTGACGACGCCGGCGGCATAATCACCATATCTGATGTGCTCGTGCTGTTTATCAGTGATGTGGTTGTTGAACGAGGCACTGGTTTTGGTATGGGCGACACATTGTTTGGAGTCGACATTCTTGGCACTGGCTCTTGCCTTTCATCAGGCGAGTGTTGGTGTTGTGGTACTAGTTCGCGTTTCGTTGGCTTTGGTGACTCATATATTATCGATGTATCTGGTTCGGAAAAAGCTGACATTGAAATCGTAGTTGAAGCTATCGAAATGGCATCATCTGTTAGACCAGTACCTCTTGGCGGTGGTGCTGGAGCTACCTTCTTCTTAATATGTATCATACGCTTGCGTGGTGCTGGCTCTGGCAAACCCACCATGGAATTGGCGTTCTTATGCTGATCGCTATTTGTGTATAAGGTCTGTATACTGCCAATACCGGCATACGAGTTACGTGTATTACGCTGTGCTTCTAATTTCCGCATGGCTATGAATTCTTCATCATCAGAAGTATTATGTATACCGTTAGTAATAAGCTGTTTACTGTTATTACTATTAAGATTGCCATTGCAATCAATTGTGTCTTGAGCTGGTAACGCTGATGCAATTGCCAAATTTGGTGTTGAGACACACATGTCTCGGCGATTTTGAACGGGTGCCGCAGCACCTACTTCAGTATTATTGTTGTTTGATAATGTTGTAGTCGTTATCACCAAAGCACTCTTCTCTGGTATAACAATTTGACTTGGAGGACGCGGTGCAACACGTTTTTTACGTGGTGGTGCAGACATCGTTGTTGTTGAGCCTGACAATTGTTTTTGCGATGCCGACAAACCACCCTTCTTATTGTTGGCAGTCAAAGCTGCTGGTAGCGTCACTGGTGTACGCGTATAATTCATGCCAGTTGAATCCATGGAGTTCAATGAATTATTTGAACTATAGGGACTAGGGGTTTTTGTTGTTAACTTTGAATTGCGACTACTGAATTCCGATGACGAGGACAGAGAGTCACGTATTATTGTTGTACGATGTAGTTTAATGACCTCTTCAGTATTAAAGTTATCATATGACTCTGATTTGTGACATAATCGTATTTCAGAAAGACCGACAGCGCCTATAGTCAAATCGCAGCTATACACTTGACTAGAATCAACTAAAAAAAAAAAAAACCAATAAATATAATGTGTTAAATCAATGGAGTATATGTAAGTATGTACCTGGATTTCGGAACTCATATTTTTCCGGATCTAAAAGTTTATTATCGCAAACCAACTCTAGTAATTTACTAAGCGGTACACGTGCACCCAGACGTGCCACATATAGCTGATCCCTGGGCAACAGGACTGTTATACGAAATGTCTGTTCGAATGGTGCATTACTGGTGGCCGCTGGCAATGGCGTTATACGATTATATTCCAGCTGACTAGTTTCGTTTATATTCATGCTCGATACCGAAAGACTTGACAAATTTGTATTCGATTTCGAGAGTTTACCACTTGGTGTATTTTTATCTAAAATAATAAATGGATAATGATAATATAATGTAAAAAATTGCATTCGTTACCAACCTTTGTTCTTCTTTCCTAACCAACGATTAAGAGTTGAGAAACCACTCTTCATGCTGCTCATTTTATAGGTCTTCACAAAACAAAAAAAAAAAAATATATATATATATTCTAAGTATTCTGACGCCCAAATATAGGCGTTATTTGTGTGATTCTTAACTTAAGAATCAATCAAAATAAATTGTTTGGATCAATATAGTATGTATAGACTAATATCTTCTTTTAATTAAAAGGCCATGCTTTAAGGCATCTTCTTCTTTCGTGTATCCTTTTTTTGGATTCGTAATCCTCAACAGTTTCCAGTAAATAATATTGTCGTTTCTTGTATTTGTATTTATTGTTCAGCAATATTATCGGAATTCTGTAATAGAGAGAAAAATAAGTTAGAATATGTTCTATTGTTTCTTGATTCAGAGAAATCTTATCTATTGGCGATATCTTAAATATTTTTCAAATTATTCTTTCGTTGCCTTATCTCACTCAAAGTACGGTACGGTACGGTATGTGGTGAATAATATTGGGCAATATACACAAGCAAACCATACGTATAGACCGACAAATAACAAGTGAGTAAAAGAGTTCGAGGTGTTAGTATACCTCTATATATGTAAGTCGTATTATTATTTATTTCTCCGGTTCTATATAATCCAATACAAGAATTTTATCAATTAATACCAACGACGTGATGCGATGCAGACTAAAAATTTTATATACACGACATTGGCTGGCGCCAAAATTATATAGACATACATACATATATACATACTACAATCTGTACCCATCCATGTATATAAGTAGGTATATAATGTGGGTATATAGATATTTACAAATAATGAAATTAAATAAAACTTTGTAAGCACTAAGGATTTTAACACAAGTATTATTTGTTTAATTATGGAAATTGCACACCAAAACTTTTCTTCTTCTACAGTTTCACCAATCCTTTACTTATAGTAGTAGAAGTGACTGGCTGATCAGCTGATTTTATTTGAATAATCTGCAGAAATTCGGTAGCCCTATTAAATATACGTATGTAGAAGTAAAACAGGAGAGGAGAGAATCTAAAACTTTTAAGAAGATAAAAACAAAAACAAAAACGATAACGATAATTCAAATGATTCTTTCTAATAAATTATGTAATTTAAAGTTGTTTGGAAGTCCCCAACTAAAAATGTGTATGAGTTTAATAAATTACTTGTCCGGTAAAATTGAAAACGAATTTTTTATATATACAAACAGTTGCGTTCAAAATAATAGTAGTGCTACTCTTCACCATAAAATTCATCCCAAGCTCTGAAACACATGGACGACTTCGTGCTACGTCATATATATATACATACCTATTGGGTACCCGTGTACTGTGATACTCAAGGCAAAACCCATTTCGGAGCTCTACAAATAAATGGTAAGAGATTGAATATGAATACAAGCATACAAACAATACGGAGAAGCTTATGGGGGCAAAAAAATTGAAAGTTCGAAGCCCAATAAAAGTGAATCTTTTATTTAATTTTTTTTTTTTATTACGAATAAATCGTTGCTCAGTATGCTTATCTAGCCAAACGTATTAAAATCACCCATGATCACATTGTTGGCCAGTACAGAAATGAAGAAACAGACGAATCTAAAATCATGCTTTATGATGGAACTGGATATCGTCAGTATGTCAGTCGGCCATCAAAACACTGAGTGGCACACAAGATTCACAACGAAAATCGTAAAACAATGAGGAGCTCGTGCTTATGTTTTGGACTAAAATTTCGTATTGTGGATCGAGACTTTTATGTGCTAATACAGGAGATAATGTTGCCATATGCCAGTAAAGAAATGCCACTAATTTGCATGCTTCAGCAAGACAATGATCTGAAGTGTCCAAACAGTGGTTCTAGGCCAATGGAAGGAATAAATGTAATTGAATGCCGTGCAAGGTCACTAGATCTCAACCCAATTGAGAATCTGTAGTGCGAGGTGAAAAAGGTAGTTGCCAAGAGTCAACATAACTCTCTAACTCTCTATGCTTGGCGCTCCATTCCTCCACAAAGGTGTCAAAATCATGTGGATTCGATGTCAAAGTGATGTGCTGCAGTTATAGCAAAAAAATACTAATTTTAGTCTAATAGTCGTAATTTCAAACATTTTAATAATATCTGTATTGTTTGGATCGGTTTGTAAGGGCAGGAGACATAAAAATGAAAAAATACTATTTCTGTGAACCGACTAAATTAATGAAGAGATATTAAAATTAAAGAAAACAGAAATGAGATTATCATTGGCTAGACTAAAGATGTAATACCCCTCGTGCTACTCCGGGTTACATCCAACCGAACGGCGTCAAATGCCACATATCAGAAACGCTTCCTTTCTATATATTCACTCAGTTACAGTTAGATCATCAACAAAGAACACAGTTTGAGTATCAAATGTGAGCACACTTTGAGTGGCACTTTACAGTTTTGTACTTTTACTCTTGATAATTTTTGTTTTGTTTTGGTTTGTATGGGAGGTACCCCTCCTGGTTAATCTATGATCTTGAAATTTAGATGGTTGGTGAAAATGGATCAGAAACTTAATTTGTCTAAATTTCAGTTGGATAAAACAAAAAACAGTTTTCTAATAAGAACATTCATTTGAATTTGGGTTTGAATGACAGGTACCCCTCCTGGCAATCCTAGGATCTTGAATTTTAGATGGTTGATGGAAATGGATCAGAAACTTATAGTGTCCAAATTTCAGTTGGATAAAACACAAAACAAAAAAGTTTTTTTAATAAGAACATTCATTTGCATTTTGGTTTGTATGGGAGGTACCCCTCCTGGTAAACTTAGGATCTTGAAATTTAGATGGTTGGTGAAAATAGATCAGAAACTTATAGTGTCGAAATTTCAGTTGGATAAAACAAAAAACAAAAAAGTTTTTTTAACAAGACCATTCAGTTGCATTTGGGTTTGTATGGGAGGTACCCCTCCTGGTAAGACTAGGATCTTGAAATTTACATGGTTTGTGAAAATAGATCAGAAACTTTTAGTGTCTAAATTTTAATTCGACAAGTCAAAAAATAAGAAAGTTTTTCTAATAAGAACATTAGTTTTAATTTGGGTTTGTATGGGAGGTACCCCTCCTGGTAAACTTAGGATCTTGAAATTTAGATGGTTGATGGAAATGGATCAGAAACTTATAGTGTCCAAATTTCAGTTGGATAAAACAAAAATCAAAAAAGTTTTTTTAATAAGAACATTCATTTGCATTTGGATTTGTATGGGAGGTACTCCTCCTGGTAAAACTAGGATCTTGAAATTTACATGGTTGGTCAAAATAGATCATAAACCTATAGTGTCCAGATTTCAGTTGGATAAAAGAAAAAACAAAAAAGTTTTTTTTAATAAGAACATTCATTTGCATTCTGGTTTGTGTGGGAGGTACCCCTCCTGGTAAAACTAGGATCTTGAAATTTACATGGTTGGTGAAGATAGATCAGAAACTTATAGTGTCTAATAAGAACATTAATTTGAATTTGGGTTTGTATGGGATAGTGGTCCGATTCGACTGATTCCGACAAATGTGCAGCGTATGGTAAAAAGAAAACTATGTGCAGCTCTCTAGCATTAAAGGATCAATTTATTAATTTTGATCGAATTAGTAAGTATAAGTATATAGGCATTATATCTTATAACACTAAGAATCGTCAATCGGATATAAGTACTTGCACACGTGTATGTGGACATGATCAGTGTGACAAGAAGAATCGATTAATTCCTTTCGGTCTGTGCTAATCCCTATGCTATGCTTTCAGTTTTTGAAGATAATGAGCTTAAAATTTTGTTACAACCACGTTTTATGTACCTACTATGGTCATATGCAGCTGCAGGTATGATAAGTTCTGAGTTTTTCAATATCTAGAAAATGTAGTGCTCCTACATAAAAAATTCATATTGAAAGCGCTGCTATAATTATAATCATCATCATTTGTATGTAAGCCCCGGTGAATCAAAATTAATGTTCTATCTTTTTATGATGATTGAGTCAGTGTAATCAATAGGTATGTGTACTACGTTTACTTTTAGGCAGAATTTGCATACAAAAGCCGACAATTTAGTAATTTCTACATGAGCAATGATAAGGTGATACTATATACTTACATACTTGTATATAGAGATAATATACATACTTATATCATACATATAAGTACCTACATATGTACGAGTATGTTTTATCTTTTTCACAACATGTTGGTGTATCTCACTGCACGTTTTGTGTTTATTTGTGTAGAATTCATAGGAAACCACCTTATAATATGTACATATATGTATGTGATATGTATGTGTATTTCCGTAAAAAATAAAAATTGTGCAATCGGCAGACGCTTGAGCACTTCTATAATACTCCGATTTACATATAAATATGTACCTACATATATACATGATTAGTACGCAACTATTTGTATAGTGTATAAACTGTTAAATTGGCATAACCAAGTACCAAGTACCATAGATTTATTTTATCTGGTAGTGTGTATTTTTTTACCTTTATATAGCCACCTTCACAACACCTACACCAGTATAATTGTGTACAATTATCAGTCGAACAAGAGAGAGAGAGAGAGAGAGTATCTTTTTTAAATAAATAGTCACGTCACGGTCTTTCGTTGTTTTTTTGTTATCAAAAAGAATACGCAATCTTAGCACTTGAGTTAAGTTCCATAAAAATTAAATGGAGATCTATCTGTATGTACTCATAGTACTCGTACTAGAATTCAATTAACATTTCTATATATGGTAACTTTTGTCCGATTTACTTTGCCTAATGGATTAATGGTGGTTCTATAAATCTACTAATTAAGTTTTGATTACATAAGTAGTTTGTGAAGGTCCTTATTTTCTTAACATACATACAATAGAGTAGTTATAAACTTATATGTAGGTACATAGAGGTTATCAAATACTAGTATACTCGTATAATTTACAAAATGGTAAATGATTTCATTTATTGATAAATTCAAGAAAGTAGGGAATTGGCACGGGGTCTCTTATAAATACTATATACTACTTACTATACTATTATTGTGTATTTAATGAAGAAACAAATAAAAGTTGATTTTTTCCATATGCAAATTATACTTTTTCTATCATTTTATTGTAAGCAATACTACTGACGGCTATAATACGAGTATCAACAACAACAACAACAACGACGATGTCGATGATAAATGACATAGGCGGCATTTAGATACATATGTTTATTGTTTGTTTGTATGTTTGTACGAGTACAATATTTTACTATATAAAAATTATACTTAAATGTGTAATTGAGGCACGTGCCCCAAGTCGACAACTAGCTATAACAGATTGCACCGCTTTGCAGTTCGAGCTTGTATGGAATTCATTAAAAGCAAATTGTTGCATATTTTGTTATACTAAATACCATGCATAACATACTAGTATAGCAACATGATGTCAGCTTAAATCATTTTGAAAATCATTTAGCTCATGGAATTAGGAGTTTTGATTCGGTTTACTATTACAATATATATACCTACATACATAAGTACGTTATTTTAGAATACTTTTTTATTATAACATTTATTGAACAAAAATCAGCCTCCGACTTAATGAATATAAAAAATTTGTAAAGAGATTGACAGATGGGTTTAAGCCTAATAATTACATATATTGTATTTATATATGTCTGGTTACTGTAAAGGGAAGTCTACGTCCTCTTTGGCTTGCATATACCCAAAGGTCATCAGATTGATAAGCTAAAGTTATAAAAGGTAATGCTAACTAAAAGTATTACAAGTTGTAATTACCTGATCAAAATCTGTTGAAAATATCTAACTACAATAAAAGTAGGTATGTATAAATTTGTCTTATCAGCTCACTTAAGTTTTTGATTAACTACCAAAAATTGAATGAGTGGCGCAACGGAAATTATCCAAAATGTAATCAAACCAACAAATAAACTTACTTTGTTTAGAAAATTTAAATTTAAAAAACTAAATTTTGAAGCAATTACAATCCTGCTTTTGTAAATTAAATTGATTTGATATTGACAAAATTATCCAAGTACAAAGAATTTCAAATGGTTCCACAGTCAATTCAAAATCTAAAGCTGTTTCATATATGAAACATTAAATGTGTCGCCAGCCAATATTTTTAATATATCTCGTGACTCAAAAGCCGCTGTGCCAAGTAATTTAGATATTCTGAAAATAAAGGAATATACGGTGTCTGTAAGAGCGATTTTACCATTGCGCGCTTATGTCATCAAGAGGGGAGGGGCAAGCGTATCTCTTGAACGGCCAATAATCCAAATAGAAGAATATGAAAGAAAGTTTATGGATAATCCACCAAAATTGGAATTTTTATGATTCTAAAAACTAACAATCAAAAAGATATGGTTGACAAAGAAGACTTGAAAAAAATTGATAAAAAAATGTATCTTGACGACAACGCCACCCACTGGGTCCAATTATTAATCTAAAACATCCAGGGACTCACTCAAACACACACAAATAACACTGTGTTACAAAAAAAAAAAAATTGAAAAAACTTCTTATCAGACCTAGTGGAGGTTATAGGTCATAAAAAACTAAAAAGAATGGCACATAAAAAATTTTTGATACACCCTCAAAATCTTGACTTAAAGCTCAAAAACCGTTTTTAAGAGGTTCCTGTACATATTACCTTATAACTTGGACATTTTTTATCGGATTTCAAATTTTTATTTTGTATTTAGAAGCTGAAATGTAGCCCTTTACAACCATGTATCATGTATTTTGTTATCATTTAAATTCATGAAGATACAGACCAAAAACTTTCCAAAATTCTGATTTTTCCATCGAATTTGCAACTTTAAGTCTAATTTGTGCCCCTTATCTTATCTAAATTATATTTTTTCTCAACGTACATCGAAAGTTCAGTGATTTTAGCTTTAAATAAACCCTGTTTGAATAAAATCGGTTAAAAATTACCTGATTTATTGTACTTTTTGTAATTGCATATGACAGTTTTTTTTCCTTTTTTATTCTTATTCTAGCTATCTCCCTCTAGCTATCTCCCTCTATCTGCAACAATTAAAGAAAGAAAACTGTCATATGCAATTACAAAAAGTACAATAAATCAGGTAATTTTTAACCGATTTTATTCAAACAGGGTTCATTTAAAGCTAAAATCACTAAACTTTCGATGAACGTTGAGAAAAAATATAATTTAGATAAGATAAGGGGCACAAATTAGACTTAAAGTTGCAAAATCGATGGAAAAATCAGAATTTTGGAAAGTTTTTGGTCTGTATCTTCATGAATTTAAATGATAACAAAATACATGATACATGGTTGTAAAGGGCTACATTTCAGCTTCTAAATACAAAATAAAAATTTGAAATCCGATAAAAAATGTCCAAGTTATAAGGTAATATGTACAGGAACATCTTAAAAACGGTTTTTGAGCTTTAAGTCAAGTTTTTGAGGGTGTATCAAAAATTTTTTATATGCCATTCTTTTTAGTTTTTTATGACCTATAACCTCCACTAGGTCTGATAAGAAGTTTTTTTTCGCTGTGACACAGTGTAATTATTTCATCAATTCAATTCAGCCGTTTAGGATGAGTTTAATGTCGAAAATACGTAGGTACAACTTCGATTATTGTACAACGGTATTCCGGATACAACGACGGAACTACTGTAACAACAAATGTGCCTTCTGTTTATGGTTGAGAGTTTTAATTCAAGCGCAATTCTAATTGAACAAGGTAGATTAAATCTTTCACTTATTATTTGTGACATTGTAGATCCTCTATAACTAGGATTTTAAAGGCTACAAATGAGTGAATACATTTTGTATCCTATTTGGAGTACCTTCTGGTACAAAGTCTGATCAGAGACTGTAGCTGGTAGCAAGGGTGATGGTCACTAGCCTCTTGAACTTGTTCCGTCCCGGCCAGCGGATACAGCTTCTTTGTGGGAGTATCGTGGTGGTTCTTGGTTATCACCAAGATGAGGTTAAAGTTTTAAACTAAGTGTGAAATTGCATTATATAACCGGCCATCAAGGTGGAAGTTATAAGACCATTCAAGTATGACGTCAAACTCCAAGTGAGAGTTGATTGAAGTTTTTCCATCCTTGTGGTCATGCTTTCAAAAAATATAATAGGCTAGTTCCAAAAAAGATGCAGGCCAAAGAAAACATATGTGGAAGATAACAAGAAATGGTAGACGGTGATAGAAAAATATCTCACTTAGGCAATATTTGACTTAGGTAGTAGGTTATTTTAATGTCACTAATCATTAGAAAACAAATCCGAATTAAGTCATAAATTTTAATAAATAACTAATATCCAAGTCAGAATCTATACTAAACATATTGTATTTGTCAAATGCATTAGACTGGATAGACATAGACTGATAGAACCAATTCCTCAAGTAAGTAGTATCAATAATGCAAGACAACCTTAACACAATACTATACGAGTATCGGAAGACTCTTTTTATAAAATTCTACTAATTCTAAACATCATCGAATCCTATTACAAAAGCGTTAATACATATAGTAAATAAGTTAGGTTGTGGTGGTAGCCGGTACCAAGACGAGCTCAATTGTCCCATGGTGATGCACCGAATATAATACCTAAATAAATATGTTACAATAATTATTTAAATAATGATGATTTATAATTGATATTTCCTTTCTTAGTCATAATATATTACTCGTATCATAGTTGTGAAGTTAATGTAAAACTACTTATACTCTGAAAATGATATTTTTGTTTATTCCACACACATATGCTATAGAAATATACCTCAGAGAATGCCTAAGGTGAAAGCCTAGAAAGGCATATACTATTCACATTCCGTCTGCTTCTCAAAGTCAAAAGCAAAATATTTTCTTAAATCAGAAAGGGAAAGAGATCTTTTCGAAGTTATTTTCATCTACAATACAAAGGAAGGATCTATGGATGTTCTTCATGATATCTTATTAGTCGTTGTGGTCTCAGTTATCATCTACAGAAATTTGGCCCCTCCGACATTTAGAACTGTTGATTTGATTTGTGAACTAGGCACTGAAAACTCAGCGCACATTATATTTTGAGACAATTTTATTACGTCCATCAAAGATCCATCAAAGAGAGAGAGAGAGGGCTTCAAATCATTAAATTAATAAGGTATTCATGGTCAAGCACGGATTTTTCGGTACAATCTTGACCATTACAACATATTCGTATGCCATTTAACTTAAAATCAGTGGAGAATTTAGATTTGTGGGGGCCCTGTATTTCTACTTATGAATTTATAGTTCAGTATATTGTTTATTTTTATGATTGCGATCCTTAGTGAGTAATATAAGTATGATAAGAATATTCCCGTTGGCATATGCATTCTTTAAATCGGAGCCATGATCATTCAGAATAATAATACTAACACTTTAGGCAGAAGAATCATCCATATGATTAAGACAAAAACAATTGTACATCATCATAATAATAAACTCCACAAAATTTTCAAAAACTAAATTTAAATTTAATCATTTTACATGTATTTTCTTATTAAATCAGTTGTGGTGATAAATGGGAAACTATTGTATTGTATTGTATTGTATTGTATATATTATATGCACTGGCAAGACACAACCAGTTACCTTTTTTTGCTTGATTATTAATTCGATTTTAAAACGTGCACATTTTTTATTATAAAAATTAAATAAAAATTCTAAAAAAAATATTCAAAAAATGTACGCAAAACCGTTCAAAATTTGTTGAATGTCAACTGAGTTAATGCCTTGAATACTAAAAAGGCTTCATCAAAATGACGCCAACAATAAAAATAATATTATTAATAAAATTAATAAAAATAACAAAAATTATCAATTTTCATTAATAAAAAATACTGCAAAAAAAAAAAAAAAAAACAGGAAAAAGCTTACTTTTGGTAAGACTACATAAGTTGATTTTATGGTAGAAATGTATGATTTCATTTATAGGGGATTATGAAAAAATAAACAAATACCTATAATATTTCATGCCAGTGCAGTGAAGTTGTAGTTTTACAAATAAGAAATGATTTGTATGGCGATGACTGTCCTATTGGATTTTCTAGTGATCAGATCATCATGGAGAATTATGAAGGAGTAAACAATTTAAAAAATTGCAATTTCCCAACAGTGCATTGAAGTGTACTTTTAAATTTCCAGAAATTATGGATGGTGATGGAATGCGCAATAAATTCATTCATTGGAATTCCCCTGGTACTGTTAATACTGGGATCTTCAAAGCACAATTACTGTTGTGTTACCAGTGGTGGATTTACCAGAAGGCTGAGTAGGCTGGAACCTAAGGCGCTAGATTTTAGGGGCGGCATATTTGTGCCCAAAATTATTGAAAGTAAAAACTTCTTTAGGTACGTCGAGTGCAGAATCATAGCTACACCTCCGTCAGAAAAAGTGACAAGCGAAAAAACGATCGCTTGCTTTCCTTGCTTGTTGATCCAGTTTTATGGGATATCAACAATACTTTAAAAGAGAGATTATCGCAAGGTTAAAAAATATCTAAAACTCCAATCAAAACCAGTCTTGTTTGTGACTTCTCTAAAAGTGAAAAAATATATTCTGATCAGCGTCGTTTATGCCAGTAAGTATCTTTCAAAAAAAAATGAAAACTAATGATTTGAATTAACGAAATTGACTGGTTTATTCTAAATTCAGTCCATTGGAGTATAAGACTCAGTTTGAGAACCAAGGATTTAATGCTTGAAAAATGCAGAATGAAAACTCTGCCTGTCATAAATCTAGTATCCTTAGTTTGATAGTTAGAAGTCCGATTGATCTCCAATTCGACATTTTAGTGCATGTCCAAATTAATCAAGATGTTGCTTTTTGGAGAAACGTTCTGAAGAGGGTTGTTGCCGTGGTGAAATGACTGTGTTCAAGAGGCCTCGCTTTCAGAGGAAAAAATAAAAATTTCGGTGATACGTATAAAGGAAATTATTGTATGATATTTGGAACTGTTAACTGAATTCGATCCTTTTTAAGCGTTTTGGGAATCAAGGATCTGAAAGTACCAGTCACTTATCAATAAACTATTTCTTCTGCAAACTTAACTAAATCATTGTGTTTTAAAATTAATCCCCTAATTCACAATCATAGGTACTAATTACGGAAAAAAGGAGGTGTATGGTAATTAGGAAGAGGATGCACACATCACATCGAATTGTAGAGGTCAGTAGGGGTGGCAAATATATAAATCCGCAACTCTGTGTTACAAACATCACATTAAAGTGTACAACAATGTACAATACTTAGTACACTTTTGCACACTAGTAGTAGTATTAGTGTTGTCATTGTGTATAACAATGCTACAAAAAATTAAATTATTCTGCTTAATTAAAATTCTAAAAATAATAATAAAATTTAAATAAATAAAATTTGCATTGAATAGGTAAAGTTTCTACTTTGGCCCTGATGACAAATAACGCATCATTAAGCTGTTAATACTACCGATTTTGATGATGATGATGATGACGAGCCTAACTTGCTTACCGCAAGATATTGTTTGTATAAAATATTGTAAGTAAGTAAATAATTATTATCATCTACTACTAGTATGCTTTGAGGTTTCTTCGGACCAATGTGATGAATCATAATTAATGGCAATGGCAATAAAACAAATGAGTATTGTTAATATTTAAAGAAATCTTACACACTAAAAACAGAGGAAAATAAGAAGAAAAGAAAAAATAACTCATCATTAAAATGATATGATGAATTTTATATAAATAATATGATTTATTAAAATTTTTCAAGCCATAAACAACACGTACATGTTTCTTTTAAAATTATTGTACTTGACTTTCAGTAAAAAAAAAAAATAATAACAATCCATAAGAGGAAGTCTTAATAGATATCGATTTGATAACTTTAAAGAAATTTTTATAACTTTTCAAAGTCATAAAGTGAATGTTATTAATATTATTATCACTTAGTAGTGATGTTCGTAATGATAATTGACGGACATTGATCTAGCTACACATATCTACCATATTTGTGTATTATTAGAGATATTGAGTTGTAAATGTTTTGCAATGATTTTGTTTTTTTTCCTATAAATCTATGAAGATAATTTAATTCACCATTTATTGAATTACATATGTACCTACATACTACAAACATATGATGATTGAGAAGAAAAATCAATATAAGGTTGGTGGAAAAGTAACTTCAGAAATAATTTATTGCTAAGCTTAATAAGCAATAGTATCTCTGTAAATTTTAAACTGATCTGAGAATGCCATGCAGCAATGAAAAACATGAAATCTTGGGTGACGAAACAGTGTTGACAAATTTCTATGTCAAAGAAGCTCCTCAGTTTGCACCGAAGAAGTGGACAAAATTTTCCACCGACACATAAATACTCGTGACATCGTTAAGGATATTGGCATCCACCATACGACAGTTTTGGACCAGATCGGCTTTGCAAAAAAACTCGATATATGAGTACCACACAATTGGCATAAAAAAAAATCGTATTGATGGCATTTCATTTTGCAAAATGTTATTGTTTGTGATTGAATGTTCTTTTATATGGGAGACTAATGTGATAAACCTCCAACAATTGTCTGTGCAAATTGATGAAAAATGTGTTACATACTATGACAAATAATGTGCGAAAAAGGTCATGGTCTCAACAAGATAAGCCAGCCTCCTGAAAGCCGACACTTGTTGTGTCGTTTGGTGGGGTTGCAAAGGTGGTCTTCATTATGAGCTGTTCCTACCAGGGCAGACGATAAATTCAGAACTGTCTTCTCAACAACTAACAAGACTAAAAGATGCGGTGAAGGAAAAACGATCGCAATTGGTCATCAGAAAGGGCATAATCATTCACCACGACAACACTAGGCCACACACTTCTGTTATAATCCGGACCTAGCACCATTACCATTTATTTCGCTCCATATTGGTGGCATAACAATGAATTCCAGTTTATTGGTCAGAAACTCCCGAATTTCTACAAAGACGGGATTATGGTTTTAGCTGATAGATGGAGATTGAACATTTTATGCTAATACAATATAAACGACAATTAGTTTAATTCTAATTGAAATATTGTAGGAATACTATATAAACCGTCATTTTACTCAATAAATTTATATAGATATGGATTCTAAACTTGGTGGCAGCATTTAAGGCACTCTTTGTTTTACCAATGGGAGAGCTGGGCATATTGTATGCCTCGCGGGTGATACGCTTTCGATTAGAAAAATTTGCTTAGAACCTGTGTACCAAGATAACAAAAAATTCTTGGTAATGTGAGTGCAGAACATACTCATTTAGTGTGGACCGATCCAAAATTATGGCAGAAAATATTATAGGTGAGGTTGCACTTTTTAATAACTATAATTGCCTATGATGCAATGACCTATTTAGAACCAGAACACAGACGAAGATGTTAGAATGTTCTTTGAAAAATGTAAATAATAATATCAAAAATTATATGACTGAATTCATTCTCATCTTATTATATTGTACCTATATTTAATTATGTATATCGGACACGGATCTAACGATTTGGTGGATTTTTTTTTTGTTGTGTTTGCCTTATTATTGGGGCT
The DNA here is from genome assembly GCA_037043315.1 of Amiota communis. Classification (NCBI taxonomy): domain Eukaryota; kingdom Metazoa; phylum Arthropoda; class Insecta; order Diptera; family Drosophilidae; genus Amiota; species Amiota communis. Next base: position 93,061 of record JBAMAV010001061.1, read on the forward strand.
GTTTAAGAAAAAAGAAAAGGAGCTGCCGAAAAATCGGAAAACTCAAAATAAAGTGTGCAAGTGAGATGGCACATGGTGGGTTATCAGATAAGAAAATTTTGGTCATGTGTTTCTGTTTCCAGAATTGCCATATGAATAAAATATGATGTGACTTGCCCATCATAAAATGTTAAGAACATATTGTTCACTAATATAAATGTGATTTTTATCTACATATATTTTCTGAAAAAACACGATACCCGAGCTCGATTGCCTGGTACTTCATTAAATTTTTTGTTAACTTGACTTTGGTATAACTGAATTTTGATTTGAATTTGATTTGCCGATGTTATTGTTGTTGCTGCTGAATTCCTTATTTGATTGAAACCAAAATAATAATTAAGAAAAACTTATTTGGTGATTGTATGTTGATGGTGGAGGGGTTTCAAGAACTGTTATATGAAATAAATTCAACCAAAACTTGCATAACATAACGGTTTAATTGTGGATTTTATATATGAATATATTATTATTCATAAAGTTGCTTCGCTTAAGAGTTCATTAGCTTTTTGTATGACTAAAATAAAAATACATTAGATTTAATTGGTTATAACTGCCTTTAGGGTGGTATATGGGTATGAATAGTATGAGTACAATAAATATGTAGTCAATCATAATTGATTGATTTATTAATCAAATAATATGATGATGAAAAACACAATACACAATACAAGAAAAAAAAACATTATAAACAGAAGAGAATATCAAACTAAATGACTAAAGTTGAAACATTATTGAAAAAACTTATGCATCGGTTATACCTACTATTGTACTAAGTAGTAAATATGTTTATTAATAATAATTATTATTATTATTATTATATAGATTCTAGTATTGCGAATAAATGTTAAACAAATATAATATTCTTATACTATTTGTTTACTAGGTACACTACTACATATGTAGGTACATACTAGTATTGCTAAAGGCGTCATCGAGATAACATTGTGTAAATATATGAGTATACTAGAACACATACTAGAATCTTATCAACAATCTGTATCTAATTGAAAATGGTATGTAACTAGACCATACTATACTACTATACTATACCTATTAAAGTCTAGAGCACATGTATGTATGTAGTACGTACATACCTCAATACAATTTTTATGTACTTAAATTTCAAGATTTTTATCAAATTACTAATTTTTTGTTCTAATTTTTTTCTTTTTTATTTCTTCTACTGTGAGTTTTTGTTTATGAGAATCACATATTTATTTTTGTGTTTATGGAACTAAATACAATATTTTGCGCAGTTCTTATAAATTCAATAAATGCTATTTTATTAATTCATTAATATTTAAATAGACCATGGAATTATGTTTTATATGGTATGAGTACTATTTCATTCGAAGAAGATTTATGGATATGAATAATAGTACGAGTATAATAATGAATACTTATAAATTCTAATAGACCAAGAATTTTATTTTGTCTTATTTTATAAAATGATTTTGGATAAACCAATTTGTATTCGTTTAGACTGTACTTATAAGGTAACAGTGCATTATATGAACCTGGGCTTATATGAACCTGAGCTATGCCATACTTCTATACACTGCCCGACAACCCATTAACACACCTTATGCTTCTTATTTTTAAAGCTTAATATCAACCGAAAGAATAAAGCTTTTAAGATGAATTTTTTGCAGCGGCAAAATTAAAGAAAAAACTGTTGTTCAAAAAAACACACCAACTTTGAAAGAAGTAACGGCTCGATTTCTGTCGATCGAATATGACCTGGATCAAGGAGTGGAAGCGTGTAGTCTTTTCGGATGAAACAAAATCAATTTGGAGGGTTCTAATGGCTATGCTTACTACTTTCATGATACATAGTAAAAACGAAGAACACACTTTAGATCGACCGCATAGCCGTGTCGGGAGCTATTACATACTTTGGCACCATAGAACTGAAGTTTCTAACTAATCGTATGAATTTCACAGCATTCCATGGTGTACTAAAAACGCTATCTCTGCAATTAAGGATATTTTTGGATCCTTGGAATGGAAGTTCCAACAGGATAACGCACCTATGCACACGTCTTGGATTGAGAGCCAAAACGTGCCTTTGCTTACCTGGCCGCCATACTCGCCCGACCTGAATGCTTGGGGATGGTAAGCACGCAAAATGTATAATTCCGCGAGGCAATACTGAAATGAAGCTGAACTCATTCAAGAAATAAAAAGTGCCTGGGAGAATATTTTACTAAATTACATAAAACAAATTATATGATTCCTTACCAAACAGGAAGTACGAGGTCATACTTAATTGGTTGGGCACATTTTATTATAGTCTTAAGGACATAATTCATATTCTTTATCATCTATATACAGTATAAAGTTTGGCTTGAACAATTTTCCTTTATCCAATATGATCGATAATTTCATATTTAGTAGTACATTATGGCAACACAAAGGACCATTATTGGTCTATGTGAGATCTCTTGATCAGCCAAGTAAACCTAACCTAACCTAGTAGTACATTAAATTTTCATTGATATTCTATTGTATGCTATTGTGTGTCGATACTTTGTTTCAATAAACAATAGTTAGAGACATGAGACATTGGAGACAATAACATTGATCACCATAGATCAATATCACCAACAGTATGCTATCACATCATTAAAGGAAATACGATATTTTGTGTAGAGAAATTATTGCAATTCATAAGCTTCAGTTTCCTACTTGCTAAATATTGTTTAAGTAAGGAAATTAGATTGATTTGACCAATATATCATAAGTAAGAAAGGAAAGACAATCTTTTTGTATAGATAAATTATGCAATTCATAAGCTTCAGTTTCAATTCTATATGAGAGCTATTTCGACTGCAGTATATCTGCATATCTATTGGACATAATAATAGGTGTGAATCTCAAATTTTGTAAAATGTAATGAAAAAATTAAACCACGTACTTATTTTAAAATCACATAACCAATTCGCAAGTGTAACAGCACTGTTTTGAAGTGAAATGGGGGAATCACCGCAATAAAACTGCTTCTTGGTAAATATTGCAAATTATTTGTTCATCCTTCAAATTGAGCTTGACAATAAAATAGGTGTATTATGGTAAAAATTTAAAGTGAACAAATTCAAATTGTTACAGAAGGTTACATTATGAGGAAACTAAACTAAATGATATTGTAATAAGTACAGTTGGGTCGTGGACCTCACTATAATCCAGATGAGAAAAGACTTGTTCTTTAGTTCTGAGATGAAGGAATAACACAAATTCATTGCCACATCAATCATCAGAGAATTTCATTACAAATGCCCTCAAACCGGAAAAAACCATTAAAACGCGTGGGGCACCCAAAAAATCTTCATCAGTGGTCGACCATCGTATCGTAATATTAACTAAATGCGACCCGTTCAAATCATCTGTGACAATTGCTATTGAAATTGGGAATATTGTGTCACCACGAATCGTTGACGACGATAAGTGGGTGCAAAAGCCTGTAAAGTTCCTCTGCTTAGAACTGGAAATTTGAAGATGAGGAAAAATTTTGCATTGGTTCATAAAACCTGGTGTTGATCCCAAGGTGAAAAAAATTGCGCAATATCCTCTGGAGTAACGAAATAAAAATCAATTTGTTTCGTCAACGGAAAGGCAAAATTTTCATTTTGGGCTTACAAAAAAAAAAAACAGTAATGCACGGAGGTGGCAGCATAATGGTATGGGGTTCTTTTTCGTGGCAAAGGGTTGGTCCGATACATCGAATTGATGGCAGAGTGCATAGATTCATGTACAAGGACTTATTACAAATGGTAATGTTAGCATAAGCCGAGGATAACATGCAGTGGACATTTCAACAGGACATTGATCAAAAACATTCATCACGATTATTGAAATCATGGCTCCAAGAGAAAGTAATTGAGTGGCCAAGCCAATCCTCAGACCTCAATCCCATTGAAAACCTCTGGAATGAACTTAAACGTGACATTTCAAAAACGGTTCGCCAAAATAAAAAGTAGTTATGGAAAAATAATATTAAAAATTTGTATTATAATAAAGGAAATTGGTTGGGAGACTATACACCTTCATTATCAACTACAAAACAATTGCCAACTAAATTTATATGTACCCGGAATAGTTTTGTATTTTTAAATCTCATCCAAATCCAAGTCGTCCAATTAAGGGTACAAATGATTTTGAGTTTAATAGGGAGGGAGTAAAAGTTTGCAATATTTATTGGACTTAACTTCGAAAAATGCTTAAGTGACCAAGAAGTCTACCGGAAATTCAATTCTTTTCAGATGAACACAGTTTAATTCATAACAATTATCTTCCGATTAATGACCATGAAATCAATGAATTTCGCCACACAATTTTATTTTTCCAAATCTGATGAAATACCCTATTAGAAGGAAACAGATTTATCAACAGATTTACCTTCATATGCATATGCACATTTATAGATGAAAGTCATTTTTTCTGATACACGCCCCTGAGATGTTTACTAAGCCGACAATGACCTGTGGTGCATAATAGATGACTTATGTATGTACATATACGAACTGATTTGGTTAGAAATTCCGGAAAACTTTTGAATAATATAAGAATCTTACTAAATACTAAATATGTACTCATGATTTATCATCACAATAACCTTCTATGTGCATTTATGGATCAGATTCATTTATTCTGATTTCAGATTCACGTCCATGAGAAGCTAACTGAACCCACAATTGTGCATGTGGTGCATGATAGATCACCAATGTACATATACCTACGTAATTGTTGGTATCAGGTTAGGAATTTCCGAAAATCTTCAAAAAAAATGGTGATTAAAGTTTTGTTTTATCATTTTGAAGAAAACACCTTGACAGATAAGTAAATAATATAAGTATATAAGCCGCTTACCAAATTTTGCTTTATTCACGTGGGAATATTTGAAGAAATTTCAATGTTTTGCTATCACAAGATGATGAATTTAATTTATAAAAATTTATTTTTTCAATGAGTTCTTAACTTTTTTTTGTGTATTTTTGTTTTCAATAAACAATTGGTTTTTGTTTTTCACAATGATTTTTTTGAAACATCTATAACTGACACATAAAGTAAATATTCGTATGATTTTATATATACATATGTATATATATTTTTTTTTTGTTTTTTGTTGAATAGTCAAAACAAAAGTAAGCAATATAAAAATAAACAAAACAAAACAAAGAATAAAAAAGGTAACAAAAAAAAAAAATAAAACGTGACAAAACGTCACAAAACACAATTAAAAAAGAAATTCTAATGAGAACACGCACACGTTGTTTTGGTGGATAGGTCTATTGTAGTACTTACTACAGTAGTAAGTACATATATTGTATTAGTATTAGCCGCGTAAGTTGCCGTAGCAAAAATCGAGTCGAGTCGAATTGAATCGAACTAACTAAATAACTCTCCGTTACCAATGAACGGAACGTTTTACACAAGACGATGACAAGAATTGAACTGAAGTAGGCGGCAAATTTGAAGAATAAAGGTATTTACGATGATTATTCAAGTAGTAGTAGAAACAAAGGGAAAATCGTTTAAACTCTTTGCCTAATATTGTAATAAGTAGGCACGACGCTAAGGCTAACGAAGAAACTCCTCAAGCTTTGCTCGTATTATACTAAGTAAGATGTGTTGAAGAACAACAGAACAGAACAGAACCGAACCGAACCGAAGAAGACATCGGTCGGTCGGTCGTTAGTCAATATAGCAGTAGCGCGGGCGCTCTTGATTTTATGCCGTTATACTATATATGTGTTGTACATATATTGATATTCTAGAGCGGACTCTCAAAACTATTTACACTCACTCATTCTCTTTCTCTCATTGACAATTTTTGTGTGCTATCTCGATACTGGCACTGGCACTGTTACTGCTTACAGCTACTTTAAAGCGACCACTAGACATACTCTCTAGTCAGAGTTCTTTCAACTCATCCCGATACTTGTTTACTGTAAATACTTTACTATATTCACTTTTATTTGAAGTTTACCATCCATTTGGTATACTATCAAACAATGTGACTCTTGGGAATTACTTTTAAGTAATCATTAACTTAATGGGGACCTGGTTTTAGGTTAGGGTAGGTGAGGTGACAGCGCTCAGACGAGAGGCTCACTTAGGCACAAAAAAGAGTATGGCCCATTGAGATACCAGCAAAGAGTTGACACCGCACCCCCTTAGTCAGATGCGGAGAACCATTTGGATTTCGAAATGAACCTAGCTATGTCCCTGAATGGTAGGAATGATAGTTCGGTTAAGCTGGAGAGAAACCCAGCGCCTGGGGACCTGGTTTTACTATAGAACCTTTCCCTCATTGGGTAAAATATATATATTGCATAGAAATATTGAATATTGAATAAATTTTCCATTGTCTCTAAGCTTTATATGCAAAATTTTATTAACCAATTTCTCGATTCGCACCAAACCGAACAGGAACATTCTCCAGATTATGCTAGAGATTCAACCACATGCTTTTATATATAGAAGATAAGATATATAGTAGAAGAAAAAGATAGACGATGATTTGTAGTGATGGTTGTATGTAAATATTTAATTTAAAAATGAACTATAATTCGATATATTGAATTGAGTTAATTGCTTTTATATGAGATCGCTTTCAAAATTACGAAATATGTATATATATATAATTGTTGAATATTTATGATTAAACTTTACTGGGGTTTCTTTGAAATTCCACAGTTATAGTCTTTAGGAATGCCCAAATTCTATTAATAAAAGCAAATGAAAAGTTAGGAAAAATTTTTTTATATATCAAGAAATCAAGAAATTAGATCTTTTTTAACACTTCTTACTTATTGGCGTTAGTGATATTTTCACGAAATACTTCTTGATTAGCACAACATTTTACATAGTGTAGTGTTGATGAAGTCCCAAATTAAACTCTTCTCATCTGTTTTCATTATTTCGAACGATTCCCTTCAACTATTAACCAATAGTTTCAATCAATATTTTCACACTTTGTAAAGGTATAAAATCATCGACCGATATAAGCCGAAGATATAAGTTCATAAGTACAAATATACTAAATGTGAAGTGCAGAATTTTTTATCTATTTTTCTGATAAGCTCGTCCCTAGACCTCATTTACCTTCCACTAATAATTCAGGTCCAATTATATCAAAATTATTTTTTGAATTTTTATAAATTATTGCACAATCTTTCTAGGTAGCGATCAATTTTATTACCCGTTTACTGGCCTCTTAATAAAGAATACACTCTCTTGTGCACTCACTCATATTAGCTGCGCTCTCTTTGGTAATTGTTCTTTTTGTATCATTATTATTATTGTACTACATTTTTTTTTTCTTTCCATTGCTCGTTTACATACGTGTACTTTGTATTTCTTTTAATTGCTTTCTTAGGCGCCCATTCAATTGGATGTATTATATAGTAGTACACATATGTATGTATGCACGTATATTTAGTACCTACATATAAATCTATAAGTACAAACATACATAAGTAGTTTCTTTGCTTTAAGTTTATCTTATCGAAAATTAAAAGAATAATCAACAGAAGGAAGGAGTAGCTGTCGTCATCACTGCAAAAACTCAATGCATAAAAGTGAAAAGACAAAGACAAAAGAATTAAATAAATAAATGAACAAATAAATATTAAAAAAAAAGTAAAAATTTGTCGCATTTACACAATCATATGTAGTATTATATGGTATAGTATCTCCAGTCAGGAATGCGTATTTCATTCAAGTGGTACCAAGTACTAGTACACAAACATAATATTTACACTTGTCTTCATAATTGAAACAAAATTATTAACATAAAAGTCCAAAGTATATTCAGTTTCATCGAATTGAAAATACTTTACAATTAGTATAGTGCAACAGGTTCTTAAAAAAATTATTCTTGATGCTTGAAACATCTGATAAGTTTGAATATCTTTCAAATTTACTACAATAGTAATAAATTATCACTGCAAATTGTTCTTTCTTCAATAGAACATATGTGTACTGTGGCTCCATCGAATAATCGAACAAAGGTTTTGATTATCATTTATAAACTTCATTTCGGAGTGCTCAACGAATAATCGGACAAAGAATTTAACATAAAAATTATAAATAAATATTTTGTCCCATTAGTTCCACCAATTTTTTGCATATTTCAGGCTGAATAGAATGCCATGTCTGAACCAATCCATCTTTTAAGTCTGCCAATGGGTTGAACTCTTTTTGGTAAACTCGCTTACCAAGTTCTTTTCACCGATGCTCAATAACATTGAGATCCGGATTCTAAGCATGTGTCTGCAGCAAATTGGGGCAGTTATAAATCCAAACCAAAGCTTTGTTTCTTGTAATTTTAAATCATTAATACGGTATTGATATGCATATATATATATATGCATATTTATATACATTAGTACATGTACACATGTGTGAGATTAGCGAAGTTTCAAAAACTTAGTAAATGATTATTAGAGGTTTCAATCATGTGAATTGATTATTCAAACTTAACTCTGCAGTATGAATCAATGGTCCAAAACTTGTTCGTGGCTAGTCCCTTTGGAACCAGTACTTGTTCCATTAATCTCATTTTATATGTATTCAACTGGTGAATTTAACAAGGCGATGTCATTGGATGCATTGCATTACCGTTCACCAGTCATGTCACCGTTCTTTGCCACTGCCTGTATTTCCTATGTCTAGTAAACTCACTAGCCACCAGTAATGCGAAAAGGGTCTGCTGACTTACTATGGAAACGCGTACTTACTGGTTCGCTTCTGCATAACCTGTGGCTAGTGAATTTACTAGCCACCAGGTAACAAGAAAAAGGGCCACCAAGCTTAATGCAGGGAAGTGTTTTCTTTTACATTTTGTAAGTTATAACCTTAATATCTTGCTCAAAATGAAATGTTAAATATTTAATTTTTATTTAAATCTGAGATCTATAATTTCCAAAAATCAGAGGACTCTTACACAAATATAGTACGTAAATACTATCTACCAGCGTAAATGTTTTATAACACATAATTTATTTTATCTTTCTATCTTACAAATAGAGATTGATGCATACAATAGTAGAAATGGATGGATAGATATGGCTTTATGGATATTTTATAGGGAATACATACACTATGCATGTTTTTGTATTTTCTTTTCAGAAAATCTTGCAGAATTATTCCATATTACTATTGTATATAGTCAGTGTGAAGTGTATAATAAATAAATAACAATTATAATTAAATAAATGTTTACATATTTATACAGACATACATATGTATATCTGTACTATACTATATATTATATAGATAATAAAAGTATCTGAACTATCTACATAATAATCATTGCAAAGATGGCCAAGTTAACAATACATGTGTAGTAATGATAATTGGGAAAAAGTCCGATGTTTTTTTACTTAACTATCACACATGGTGATGTAAATATTATTTTCATTTGTATTTTGTCATGCATTAAAGTTATAATCGGTGAACTATTGTATAAAGTACTAACCAATTTCTCGACAACAGCGGGCCCGAAAAAATCTTTTTTTTTTTGATGTATAGAAGATTATCAAACCCGGAACGCATTGCTGCGCTTACGATTTAATGTAAGTGCGTGATTTTTCGAGTCATTGTTTTTTATTATTTAATAATTCACCAATGATTAACATATTTAAAATATTCCATTCGCCATATAATCGGAACACAATTTCTTGAGCGATTTCTGCAGTTACTCAGTTACACAGGACCGGAAAAATTTTGTTTTTTCCCCTCTTTGAATGTGTTTATAAAGAATGTATAGATTAGAAATACTTCATTCATTTTTCTGCATCACAAAAAGACATTTTCACTTTGATATACTTATAACAGTAAAAGGATATGCATTTCAACAAAAAAAAAAAATTCTATTATAATTTTCTATGCATTTTAAATAATTATGGTTGAAAAAAAATAAAGGAAACTATTAGAAAGTATGTTTAAAATGAAATATGAAAAGTGGCTTTTTTAATGTTTGGTATCATTGTGGTTTTCAAAAAAAAAAAAAAAAGTATATTTAACTTTATAAAATATATAAAAATACGCATGCAAAAACCTTCTCCATAAAATAATTCATATATGTGCCTACTTTCATGGTGATCGGTCAAGTGGTGTCGAACTATTTTTATCATCCATTTTTATATGGGTATATAGATACTACTTAAGAATCAGCTTTGGAAGAGAGAGTCACCCTAACGACCTCCCCAAAAGGGGTTCGTATCACTTTTTTCTATTCACACGCGCCTATCCCCAAATCTGATGATACTAATGTTTAAAAATTTTTTGCTTGATTTGACTTTGAAAAAACTAAAAGATATAAAAAATAATTAAAAAAATTAAAAACCCGACTGCAAAAAATACATTATAAAATTAATGCAATAAAAAGAATTTGAATTTGGTTTTATATGGGAGGTTCCCCTTTTAGTAATCCTAGGATCTTGTAATTTACATGGTTAGTAGATATGTCCGAGCAACTCACAATTTTCAAATTTTTCAGTTCGATAAGACAAAAAACAATAAAGTTTTTCTAATAAGAAGAACTTTAATTTTATTATGTCGCGCCAAAAGTCAGCGATTTTTTTTCAAACTTTTATCTAAGGACACTTGGAAATATAACGATACCTCAACTGTCGAAATCCATCAAGCCATTTGGAAGATACGAGGTTGTAGAGAAATTTACAAACATACATACAAGATACGTGCGAAAAACATAACCCTTCTTGGCAGTCGGGTAAAAAGTATTTATATTTACTATTCAATAATATAGTAAATGAAGGTGAAATAACGAAAATCTGTTTCAGGGTTTGAAAAAGTTTTCTAAATAAAAATCTTGTGCTATATAGCAGAAAAGGGACTTACAATAGTTTATATTGATGGCGACTGGCTACATAGATTTTTCATATACATACGAGTATGTAGTATCCAAGGTCTTCTATTTTTGCACAATCATTTCATTTTAATTATTTCTTTATAATACAATAATTGGCTTAGTATCGTAATCGAGTAGAAAATAGGTTTATGGTTATGTGAATGTGTTCCATATGGTATAAATTTAAATTAATACTGCACTATAATAGCAAAAAGTTTTAAATTCTAATTTTGGCTTCGGATTTAATACTTTAAATAGAAAAGAACTTTTAGTGGTAGCAGCAAAAGATATTGAGATATGTATTTATTCAAAGGATACTCTGAAAATAATGATGAGAATAGTACTATATACAAATTTCCATATTGGAATTTATACATAAGTAAGTTTTCACTTTGTAGTAGTAGGTACATATACTTATTTTATACTTTAAACTAGAAAAAGCATTAACTCTTATGGTACTTATGGTATGTGTAGTATAATCCAAGACTGAAGGGTAGTAAAGAAAATTAAGAACAAATAGAAGATTACAGACCAAAACCAAAGAATTCTCACTGATTAGAACTTTATGCTAATCTAGATGAATGATTTCACCGACTAAATTTGTATTTGTTGTGCTTCGTAACGCATTAAAACTTAAACTAAAATCAAGAAATCGGCAAATCAAATATATGACTTTGTTGATTGAAGCGCCTCAAAAAGAGGGGACGCCACTACTACTAGTATAGTATAAACCAACCACCATTACCACAATCAACGCCTTCACCCTAACAAACTAAAACTAAATACTTACATATAGGTATTGTATATAACTGAGAGACGACTATATTCACAGTTTGCTAGTAAGTAGTATTTTGTGGTATGAAAGACTAAAGACAAATTCATACTCAAATCGAAGCAAAGCAAAGCAAAGTCAAGTCAAGACAATCCATTTTTAGTCGTGTTGGCCTAAAGTAGGTGTCTAGGAGTGGCTGATGAGGTAAGGTGATGGCGATGGCGTTGAAGTGATGTGTTGTAAAATATTTTGTTTGTTAGATGGATGGATGGATGGATGGTTGGTTGGTTGGTTTGATGATGATTTCTTCGATAAATATCTTAAACAAGTAGCGTGACTGACTTGAGGCACGCGTTAAGATGTATGTGCTTGTGGCAGGTAACATCGATTGATTTTTCCAAAAAAACTCATGCCTACTACCACATATCGCATAATTGGTTAAGTTGTTTGTTGAACGTTGTACAATAGTATATTGAATGAATGTTCTTCTTAGGTTGAGGTTGTGTCAGGAAACCTCACCTTCATGAAGATGACATCATCATTATTGTCTTTGTCTTCTTCAACATCATTATCATCAGCATTATCATCATCGCCATAGCCATAGCCATCGCCAATATGAACATTGTAAGTAGTATCTAAGAAATATTGTACATTCATTTCTTGTATGACTTTGATTTCATGCTTTTCTGTAGGTTTACTCAATGTCAACAGTAAAATACAATAGTATACGAAGGTAGCGCAAGGTGCAGTAATATGTACATATGACTTCAGTTGATGTGAGAATAGACGGGGGAGTCAGATGAGCATTTATTGTAATTATCAATAAATGGAATAAATATACATACAATATTTTTACCGTTTTCTTTTATATTTGTTTTTTAATTATTATAATTATTATTATTTTTTTTTTTATTTTTTGTTTGTTTGTTTTCTTTGCTGTAAAACATTATAAACTTGGTAAACAAAAGATACACTTAGAAATGTTGTACATTATTACACCCATTGCTTACTACATACTTTTATACATTCCTTTGCACTTTAGGTGTAACGGATGTTATCTAATTTTGCGTTTAGCTAAGTCACACATTCGTTGGTGGTGTCACGCATGCGTGATAATTTGTCAACGATGACATCAGTAATGATGATGATGATGATGATGATGATGGTGGTGAATGGAAAAAATGAGAGCCAATACCTCAGCGATATAGGAATAGAAATTAATGCATTATCTGTGCATTTATAAAATGCGGGTATTTGAAAGTAGGTTTTCGTTTATTATCACTTTTCTATTCTCAAGTATTGTACTAATTGTTATGAAAAATTGAAGAAATTTTCTTATTTCGCAAAAATTCACTTAGACATCTTATATGCAAAAAACATCTGTAACCGGAACAGATTGCGCTGGAATAGGATTGATATTTTATGTGTGATCTTGCTGTTTCTTCCGACGCCTGTCGGTCATGTCGCCGCGTATTTTATTTTTACTTTTTACGTGCAACAGATGGCATTGCGAGTCCATTGATAACAAATGAACAACAAATCGTTTATATAAATATCCATATATCTAAAAGATAGATTATTTAGTTCAGCTAAGTTTATCTAAACAAATGGAAGTATGCCAGTGAAATTCGAAAAATTAAAAGAGCAAAACACTGGCATAGAGTGTAAGACTTTAACCTGAACTGGTTCGATCTGCAATATATTTCAACTCCAACTGCAATTTTTTGTGCATCAACTTGCCATGTTATCATATAACGTAACAATATTTTGTCAAGTCAATTGAAGAAGTTTAAATATTACCTACATATTCCAACTTTGATTCATGAAAGTGCTATAAATCTTAGCATCTATGGCATTACATATCAACACTTTCATTGATGATGTCAACAATTAAGAAATTCATTTGAACCGAACTTTGCAATTATTTTAACCTTACATTCTTGTCCCTAAGAATATAAAAGAAGATCACAGGAAACCTGAAAGGTAGATCTAGGAGGTGACTCCTCTTGAGTCGGCGTACGTTGTTACCAATTACAAGTAGGCCTGACGCGAGACATATTTTTTGGTAAATCTTCCAATTTCCTCTTTTATCATTATTATGTATTGTTGTACTATTTCTGATATACCAAGGTGCATTTACTATTCTGCGCAGAAGCTTTAATTGGAAACTCTGGAGCTGTATTCCACATGTATGCCCATACGACCTTCAGAACTGTCTTGTATAGTAGAAGTTTGTTGCGTAGAGAATTGTTGTTGAATTTTGGTTAAGAAGCCAGGACATTTTTCTCGTTTTAAAAGCAAGCTATTGGCACTTGCGTTTAATGTAAGCGTTCCAGTTCATCCTTCTATCCAGAGTATTTAGAAATTAAAAGAAGTCCTGTTTGAAACATTACATTGAACTATATAGTATGGTCTAATATTTTAATGGTCCAAAAACATATACAAGATAAACAAAAATTTTTTTAAGAAAAAAAGGAAAGGTAAAAAAGTGAAATTTTAGTTCTATATCTCAAGAATAAGAGTAGTTTATTTTTTTTTTATATATAATAAACAAATTATATATTTAGTTAGAGTAACTTTATTGCACGAGTGCTTTATTAATTAAGATGGAGGCTTCACTAAAATCACAAGTATTGGATCAATGAAACTTATAAGCCCCATATACGTACATATCATTGTGTAATTGTATGAAAAATATTGTTCAAAGCTTTACAGGTTTAATATTTTTTCTTTCTTTTTATTTTTTGTTTTTAGAGAAATGCGAAAAGAAGACAATAACAATCAAGCAAGAAGAATCAGAATCATAAAAGCCATTAAAACGAAGAGAAGACATAAGATACATATAGGCTTTGTGTACATATGCACATAGGTACATATGTATGTGTATGTATATATTGTATGTCACTATCATTGCTTCGATCAGTGAGAGAGATGTTATTGCTTTTATTTTGGATATATATAAAAGTTATTTTTGAAGTTTTGTTGCTTTTTTGTTGTTGTCATCATCATTAGAATCTTACTTTCCTTCTTTTGATTTTGCAAAAACAAAACAAAGGAAAGAAATAAGAAATCTTTGAAATGAGGTCAACAGAAAATATTGTAACAACAATCACAAGAAAGAATAACTGATAACCACTTACCAGTGATATTCTGATGACAATTCGATGTGGTTCATATAGTACTTCTAGGCAGAACATTACCTTAAACTTACATATGTATGTACTTATATCATATTATAAGCTATTGCAATAATAATGATAAGGAACCCATAAAAAGAAATCATGCTCATGATATTCAACGAAAATTTGGAAAGATTGGAATGGAATCATTTCAAAAAAAGAAATATTATCCGTGAAATTTAGTTAAATCATTATCATTAATTTATCCAAATATTTGTTGGTATCTTGTGCTATAAATTTGTTAATTGCCTTCCTAATGTAATGAAAATCTCTTTTAGCCACCAAAATTTTACCGAAAAACTATACTAGGGATTCGATTTACATTGGCATTGAAAATTATGGTATGGCAAGCAGCAATACAGTGAGAAAGATATTTTGCTCGTAAAGGATCAAAGGTGACTCAATATCAATATACTTATGTATGTATATTGAATAGACATTTCTTAATAATATTTTAATTTTTCTATCTCATCTGCCGATATTATCATTAGCGATTTTATTAGTTTTAATTACCCCTAAGATTCATCTATACTAATATTGTAAAGAGGAAAGATTTGTTTGTAATGAATAAACTCAATAACTACTTAACTGATTTTAAGGATTCTTTCACTTATAGAAAGCTACATTTTAAGCGAGTAGCATTGGCTCTATTCGATTGTATTTTCAAGAATATTAGAAATCCCTATGAAAATTATAATAATGTAACCCAAGGTATCAAAAATCTATGATGGTAACTGAGAGCGGATCAAGAGAGAGAAATAGTGGCTGCGTCAAAGATTATTAAATCAATAGACTGGACTAATTGCACACAAAAATTCGGAATTCCGGGCAATGCCGGGTAAAGCTCCTAGTATTTAACATAAACAGTGATGTGCATGATTTCATCCCTGATCTATGAGATTAATAAATGTAGAACTTGTGAATGGCACAGTAGTATTTAAGAAGATGTCCGCGAGCTATTGTATGTACATACATATGTTTAAGAATCTCTCACCTATCTCATCGTTGTTATTTAATAAGAAAGATAACTAACTGCAGCCTGAGTGAATTGCTGATTTGATAGATACTTGGTAGACTATTTTTCCAGCACCAATATGCCCATGACTTATGGAGAATTTCATCATTAATATGTATGTGTATTTCTGTTTTGTATTGTATAACCAAAAAATAAAAAGTGACCATTTAAAATGACTAAATTAATAGTAGGTATATTATAATTAATTAACATTCATTAGTTCAATAATGAAGAACTAAAGAAGACAAAAAGAAGAAGTAGAAAAACAAAGCAGAATATTAACTTAATACGAGTATAAGTAATAGTAGATAGTAAAAACTTGGTCGTGATGATGGACGAATGATTAAAAACGAAGAGATTACTGTGAAGTGGGTAAAATTGCAAGGTATTTGTTCTCCCTTGATATCTACATGTGCGAAGTGGAAGTTCCCAAACACGGGAGTCTAAACCTAAGAATTTTAACAGCATTAGCTCGTTCTATTTTAGATTAACCACAAGACCATTCTGTTGCTCCCACTACTAGGTGATGCATAGAAAGAACTCCAATAATTCCCTGATTGTGAGTAGAAACTTATTTATTTATTTAACATAATTAAGTCTAACATATTTTAATTCTAATCTTAATACCCTTTCAATTTTTTAACTTTATTTTCTTTTTATTTTTTGTTGTTATATGGGCAATTGAATTATACACTCTGTGAATATTTTAACTGTCTACCTATTACAGTTTATGAGATAAAGCTAACTGACGAACAGATGGACGGACGGGCGGGATAGCGCAGGCTTAGTAATAGGGTTCTGTTAGCTGCTGGGGCCTTCGACTTGTGATTAAATGACATCGGTGGTCTAAATTTTTATATTGAATTTCTTAATGTATATACTCGTATAGGGAGTTCTTACAGTAGAAACTTATCTACTACTATGGTATAGGAAAAGGTTTCTTTATTTTAAAACTTATTTGTATGTAATTAATTCAACTATAAATTGTATATTAAAGCTTTTAAGATTTGACTATCTATAATACAATATGCCCACATACTTATGTATGTGACCGAACACATTAAAACTTTTAACTTTTCTTATTGACCGCCTACATAAGTAAGTAGTACTTAGATGGTTAATAAGTATATAGTACAACATGCAATAGTACTAAGTATAAAGAAATTGATTGAGTGTTTGATATTTGTGTTTATCGAATTGTACAAGTGCAAGTATGTAATTACAATATTTTGAAATCTGCATATTAGATTAAGTTACACAGTTCGTATTTATAAAAATCTATCTATCAATCTCTTTGAGTATCTGCATATCTAAAACTTACAATCTAGTGCTATGAAAGAAAACCGGAGATGCAGGTAATTAAACAACAAAATGTGCATCTTAACTTGAGCCATATCATCATCATTATCATTAACAGCATTGGCAATAGCAATAGCAATAGCAAGTGTAGCAATAGCAATAGCAGTGTTAACTCCCTTCTCTCCAAGTATGAATGAGAAAATCAGTTCAAGTTAAAATTGCAAAAATTTTTAATTTGAATACATACAAAATCATTCGTTTGTTTACTTAGCACTAACCATGGGCGGCGTCTCATGGTTTTGGTGTAAGGGGCGTCTTAAAATCTAATGAGGAGAGAGAAACCGAGAAATTCCTTTAAATGAAATGCACCTCTAGGACCAAGTGGGTAACTATTGATCTACTGAACCTCTTGGTGCGCCCATGATAGTAAAGACTTTGAAGGACGTTTCGCCTCTATTACTAGTCTACTCTAGTCTACTCTACTACTTACTAGTATGTAAGTTTATAGTTACGAACTACAATACATAGTAAGTATTACTTAAGAAAGGCATTTACATAATCAAATCGTCTTAAAGTTGACTTTGATGGTTGAAGTTGAAGTCAACGCTATGCATGGTTGGTTGCATCCAGTCAGAGTCAGTGTTCTTCGAATTCATATTCATTTTTTATTCGAACATTGCTTGAGTTGTGGTTAAAAGTGTGAGTGTGAGTGTGTTTTTTTGTTTTTCTCAGTTAGTTCATTATTTTTATTTTCATTTTTACAATTAAATGCATTTATATATTTTTCCTATTTGGTTTTATAAACATTTTTGCTTTTGATTTTGATGTACATAATTAAATTGTCTGCATGTAACCGAAACGTTGTTGTCCAAAATGAAATGAAATGCATTCCAAGTTTATATTGCATATCTATAAAACGAAAAATCCATAAAAACTGCTTTTCATTTCCTTTTTAATGGGATGGGAGTTGAAAATGTTTGAAGTTACTGAGCAGAAAGTAAAAACAAAATCCATGTGAGCATTTCACTTTTATTCGTATGAAAAAGTTGTATTAGTACTCGTACTAGTTGCAGTTCGAATGCATAAAATGTTGGTTGGTTTGTGTCGGTTTTCGAAAAATTATTGTAAAAAAGTATATACTATATAAGTCGTAGAAAAACTGGACATCAACAACGTTTAACAATACAAATTTGATTGAAGTTATTTCAGTAATGCAGTTGTGTGTTGTCGTTGCCATGAAACCATAAATTACAAACAAGTTTATCACAATCAAATAAAATACATACGACTATCTTGTATCTGTTGTCTTTTTATGTTTGATGATATGATATGAGTCTTTAAGTTAATCAACTACAAAATTCACACAATTTCTTTTGTGACCACTACTACACATCTTCATTATCATTATCATTATATGATGATGTAATTAATCAAAAAGCTTCATCATTTGCTACTGATTTGTGCATCGCATAACACCTAAGTTTGTTGTCTACACATACTACTATTCGCATTTATGTTCGAATTTAAGTTCAACTTAAAAATATATCTTAAGTGTTACTCTTAATATTATCGTATTTTCTTTTGTGTTTATAATTTTGTTTTTTTTTCTTTTTAGATTTCAATAAAATCAAACGAAGATATTTAGGGCGATTAAAAAGTCAACACAATGATGACCTTGCCTTAGTCCTATTAGACTAGACTATGATGACAATGTAACTTTTATATTATTTTTTTTTGGAACATCAGTTGATATATGATTCAATTATTGGATGTCATAACCATTGATCTGTTAAATTCAAGTTAGAATATCTTTAATGTTCACTAGATCATCTGCATAAATCAAATAATCATAAGCTATATTTTAACTGTACAAGTAAGACCCGATTTTTAGCCCAAAATTAAATGTCCCGAGCGGGATTGGCTTTTCAGGGATTATTCAGGGCACTAAGAGAAATCGAAATATATGTATTTAGTGTCATGTCCTATTTAAAGACTTCAACTACATAAACAAGCAAAACTGATTAAATGTTGGTTTGTAGGAGGCAAACGGGTCACTACAAAATTATGAAAAAAATACTAGGTGTTCCTTAGATCATAAGTAAAAGATAACCAAAGTCATTTTAGGGAAAATTATAGTGGAAAAGATAATAAAATTTTAAAAACCAGAGCTACCTGCATTTGCTCAGTTTTGCACGTTTCGCACAAATTTACTAAATTTTATTTTATTTTTAATTTTCATCCAAAATTCCTAGATTTAATTATCAGTACACATTTTTAGGCATATTTTCTACCAATGGGTACTGGGAATATTATTCCATTTATGCTGTATTTTCCCGAAAATTTAATATTCAACAGTGAGCACTCTATTTGATTTTGCAGGTCTTCCCTTCTCCAATGACTCCAGATTTTCGCTCGAATTGAGGTCTGGCCTTTTAGCCGGCCACTCCTAATATGGTGACTTTGACAGCTAAATCTGGGCGCTGGATGCTTTGGGTGATCATATGGCTGGATTCGAAATATCTCCACAATGTCGTTTAAAATTGCGTTTTTGGCCTTACTTTGTTAAAAGACCCTATATTCTAGCTAGGTGAATAACTTATTGGCGTTTGAAGCATCCTCACGCTAACAAACCCGCCATTACATCTGGATTTCGAGAATCTATGTTTAATATGATCAGATCAGTGGTGCATTGTGAGTACTATGGAGATCTTGAGTACTAAGTAGAATTTCTGGGACTTAAATTTATATTGATTTAGGTCTTTTTATTTTAGGAGTTGCAATTTGCAAATATTTCATACTAATATCAATACACCGTCATATATCATATGATGGCTTTAAAAATGTGACAACACGTATGATAGTGCATGATCATGCATACATGACCCTCCTGTGATCGAGCACACATTATTGATTGGACTTATGTTTAGTACTGACAATCCAGTAATCTTAAGATCTTGAAATTTACATAACTGGCGAACTTCGGTCAGACACTTATAGTGTCCAAATTTTAGTTAGATAAGACAAAAAACAATAAAAGGTTTTCTAATAAAAACATTAATTTGAATTTGGGTTTGTATGGGAGGTAATCCTTCTAGTGGTCCGATTCGACTGATTCCGACAAATGTGCAGCGTCTGGTAAAAGGAAAACTTCGTACAAATATTAGTTCTCTAGATCAAAAACAGAGTGATCAGCTTGCATACATACAGACGGACAGATGTACATGGCTAAATCAAGTCATCTCGTTGCTCTGATCATAGTACATAGTTTATGAGGTCTCCGATGTCTAATTCTGTGTGTTACAAAATTCTTGACTAACTTATAATACTATTCACTGCGTGAAGAGTACAATAGGGAAAGAAACTAACGTCTAAGCATTTTGGAGTATGGAGTAAACTTCATGAGGATGGTAATGGCAGGGATGATAGTGCTTAATGATATGATTGTTCACAGAATGGTTTAGCTGACCTGCGACCGATCTTTGTTAAGAAAGTGAAGTTCTAATATATATATATTTTTTTTAGTTGTCTCCTGTTTTGTTGGAATTTTTTGTTTTTTGACAGACCACCAATGAAAGCTACTGATCCATCATGAAGGACCATGTTTAATCGATCAGATTTCTGGAAAATCTAATCTAGGAGTGCGAATGCTGTTTGGATAAACTCATGTTAGAATAAAATAAAATTAAAATGGCTTAAATTTCAATCTTAACAGACCCCAAACTCTTTGTATATACATACATAGGTACACTATAAGCATCCCCATAATGCCTTAAATAGTAAGTTATTTTGCATATTTTTATATAAATTAAGATAAATTTTCTCTCTTGAATGAACGACGGGGACGACAAGACAGGTTATCCGATGGTCGGGTCTATTTGACTTACTACTATAATATTTAGTTATTGTATTTTCATTTCAAGTTATCAACACGACAAAACCATTAAGACAAATAATGGGTTTGGCAAATCAAATGAAATCGCATCGCATCATACAAAGCAATTAGACATGCGGCACGCATACCCACATGTCATGCCATGCCATGGAATTGAAAGACGAGCTGCCGAAATGCGTTACAGACACACAGACAGACACATGCGAGTATCTGTACATAGTCTGAATGACTGACTGACTGATGGAGTGATGGAATGAAAAACAACGCCATGAATAATATGTAGGTACACACAAAAAAATAGTGCATTAAACACGTAATACATATACAGAAAGAGTTCTGTCTGTCCATTTGTCTATCATTCTGTCACCTACAATGTATTGTAGAGGTACACGTAGCATATCTGAATGTTTAGTTTAGGTTTTTCTAAAACTTGAGCTTGAACCTTGTTGTGTCGCATATTGTTGGGCGTTTTATTAGCGTTGTAACCGCAAAAGCAATTCATGTTGGATCGTCCCAGTTGACAATTTTTAGGTGCAGCCCTCGTAAATAATGACGATGATGATGATGATGATGATGACGATGATGGTGATAATGATGGTGTGAGCGATTGCTGTAAGCACGTCTTTAGACGGACAAAAATATCAGTGCCAACTGAGACTGCTGTTTAAGACTAATGAACCATTAAAAACTTTGGCACAGGCACAAAACGTGTCAAAGTCTCAGATTCACATCTTTTACTGGTAGACTTGAAGGCAATAATAATAAAATATTAATTGAATGGGTTTTAGAAAATATTGACAGTAATTCAAGATTTACAATGAACTAATACTATTTCTACATTTGATATTTGATAGTAGTAATTGTGTAAAGCATAGAGAAATATTCATAAGGTACACTACCACATAGATTTAATTAATTTTAATTGCACCCTAGAGTCTGCATTCTCTTAAAATTTGAAATTAGAGGGCAAGAATATCACTTGATATTATTGCTTAGAAATTTGAAAGAAAATTGATCTAGCATCATAGTACTCGTACATCCAACCGTTTGTGAGATAGAACCACGAACAATGTTAAATCAAATAAATTAAAGGCTTTGAATGATTGATTTAAATTTAAAAAATCGGGCCAGGTAGTATGGCTACGCCACCGAAATTGTTTTGTGTAGTATAGCATAGTATGAATCAAACTCGAAATTGAACATTGTTTCGATACTGACAACTTCTTAACTACTCAACGGATTTTGATGCGGTTTTCACTGATACTTAAAGATTTTTTTCCGGAAGATGTACAATACATTTTATGTAATTCTAAAATAACTTTGTATATTGGTTATAAGGTGGCTTAGATAATTTTTTTAATAAATACATAAATGTGCTTAACCACGACACACGACACTACGACTGATTTTGTGACAAATAATAACTCTCTCTATTATTTTATATCACAAGACAGGGTTTAATACACTAGCCTATCTAGGTATTACTACTTCTAGCATCGAACGCACGATATAAACTTTACCTTTGTATTTGTTCAAATTTTAATACAAATTTCCAACTTTTCCGGTGAATTTTCCAAAAATTTTCTTTCATGTTCTTTTAATTGCCCTAGAAGGAATACAACAAAAAAATATTAACCAAGAAGAGACTTTTCACAATTTTTTTTTAACCTTTTTGAAAGTCACTTCTCCCTTGATGACATAAGCGTACAATACAATAACATTCATCTTACAAGAATCATCGCTTCCTCAATTTTCAGAATATATAAATTATTTGGCACTACGGCTTTTTAGTCACGAGATATGTTAAAAATATTGGCGACGTTTTTGTTACATTTCTGAAAGAGAGTCAGATTTTGACATGTGCCCCCTTTTTAAAAACGTTTTCACGTCAAAAGATTGGCAGCATAAACGACAATAAAACTCATCTTATTTTGATGCTAGAGCTTGGTAGACATTTGGGTAATGATTACTTTGCGCGCTGCCTTGGAGTTCCACATTTAAATTTAAACAATATTTCGAAGAAAAATTTTATTAAAACTGGGTGGAAAGAAATACAATATGACTTATAGCTCTCGCAAAAGAAATCAATTATT
Organism: Amiota communis; assembly: GCA_037043315.1. NCBI lineage: Eukaryota > Metazoa > Arthropoda > Insecta > Diptera > Drosophilidae > Amiota > Amiota communis. The sequence goes on from JBAMAV010001061.1 coordinate 116,229, forward strand.
ACATTATGCGAATATTTCTAATCTGATCAATAAGAAGTACTATAAAATGCAGAAGAGGAAAATTGCAGAATTTTTACCCAAATTCTTAAAGAAACTCAGACTCTCGGAGCAGAGATCAATTTAATCAATTCATTTAATCTTTTAGTACAAAGAACTTATGTGAGATAGATTAACCGGTCGATTCTGGTTATTAGATTTGTTGTGATAACTTGCTGTTAAAGCATGGCTGTTAATGGATCTTAACAGCATTTTGTTCTGCTAACGAAAGCTCTTCTAAGAATAATTTATTAGATTTTTAATAGCTGCTGTCAAGGAGCTGAGAAATTAAAATGTTTCTAATAAAAAAATGTTAAATATTTGTGCACACTGTTAACTTTAATTTTATCATAACAGTTGTAATAACGAGAATAGACCGGTAGAGCTATCGATTTCGATAAGTTTCTATTTAATTCTTTAAATATTAAATTTTGACTATGACTAAATTCCTTTTCCGCCTTTCGAAAGCGTCATTAGGGTGAAGTGTATCGAATGCTTTCCATAAAAGTCACAAAAACAAACAATTCAAATAAAAAAAAAATACTAAGTTAGAAAAGACTGAACAGAAACAAATCAAGAATTGACCCATTTTTGTATTGCATTTTTTTTCTAATTTAATTTTTTTTTTTTATATTGTTTTTGTTAAAGTTACCGTCATTAAGTTGCAATGGAGTAGCACTCCCCGCAAATAATAAAATACTTAATACTAAATTTGTTGGCTTGAGGGAATTAACGAGCAAAAGAATGAACGAATAAACGAATGAATGAAATAATGAATGACTGAATAAATGAATGAATAAGTGTGGTATATAAAAGCAATTGTCTCGCATTGAATTTAGATAAGGTGGGTAGAAGAGATTGTTTAAGGTAAAGTATAGTAAAGTAAGTAAGGTAAGGTAAGGTAAGGTAAGGTAAGAATGCAAAACTTAAAGATAAATAACTTTACTGGCATACTTACCGACCTATTACTAACATAAACCCAACGACAAAGCGTTTCAACTATTGTATATATCTTAAACCAGCAGTGCCTTGCTATGTATATAGTATATCTAAATATGTATCTACGTACATACATATACATAATATATACGTATATAGTAGCTTGGCTTATTACAATAGCCACAAACATTTGGTTAAGAGAAGTTGCTAATATGCAGATACAAGCGAATTGCATTTTAATACTGCATAGAGTTAGAGTAGATACATATCTATCTGTATTTGTATCTGTATCTTATGTGTTTTGTCGTGCTTACTTTGACATTGATTTGTTACATATTGCTTCGTATTTAAACTAATTACAACATAGAACTAGTTCAGAAGGGTTTAACGGTGAACAACATCATCATCATCATCATCATCATCATCATAATCACCATCATCTCCACTATCACCATCACCATCAACAACTAACTACTAGTACAATGTCGAGTTAATTATGCACTTGGCTCTTAGTAGTACTTCTATGACTATGACTATGGCAATAGCATTTAGTAACTGTAATTTTGGCTTGTGAATTTTTTTTCTACTTTGGCAAACTTAGTAGAAAAAGCAATTACCACTTCTTAAGTAAGTAGGAACTGACAAGATGATTTGTATTTCATGCTGATGTCTTGCTGATGGCGGTTTTGAGGCAATTGGTCGTCAAGCAATAAAATGGAAAATGCTGTAAGCAATAAAACTATTTACAAACCAGTAATTATGTATATGTGAAATGGTCCTAAATATAATCTAAAGGATTGTTGAAAATTCCATTGTTAATGAGTTCAATAAAACATTGAGTGAAACAAAAACAAAATCAAATTACAACTACACGTAGAAAGTGTATAAAATTGAATTATGATAAAATTTACTATATACTATACTAGCGTAACTGACCTGGCTTTGCACGGATTGCATTCAACAGAACGGCGATAAATGCCAGATATCAGATATGCTTAGACACTATACAGTTTTTTATTTTTTTTTTTTTGGTCACCTGACCCGGATATTTCAAGTAAACCTAAAAATTACCGAATTTAGTTTTCTTTATAAATATGGATATAACTCATGACATTAAGTGACAACGAAGCATTCTACTGGTGAAAGAATTTTTAAAATCGGATAAGTAGTTTCGAAGATTACCTCTAACATCCAAACAAACATTACATCTTTATAATATTAGTATTGATTTGTCTAAAAATCTTATTTTTAAAAGAGTCTCACACTATTTCATCTATATCTTGTAGCTCTTAGTCACATATTCATGGCAAGAAGTTTATACTGTACATCTGGTGGGAAAAGTTCAAAGTGATCTACTAAGAGCCAACGAAACTATCACTGGGGAGCGTTATCAACAACAATTGATGGAATTAAGCCAAGCCCCTAATATGCCAAAAGACATGACAAAGTGATCTTTCAGCACGACAAAGCTCGGACAAATGTTGCAAAAATCGTCAAGGAAACTATGGAGGCTCTTCAATGGGATATTGTCCTACCCCACACGCCGAATTCACCAGACATTTTTCCTTCCGACTACTATTTATTCCGATCGATTACTCATGACCTGGCCGAGCAGAACTTTACTTCTTATGAAGATGCCAAAAATTGGGTTGATATTTGGATCGTTTCAAAAGACGAGAAATTTTTCCATCGAGTTATTCGTATTCTGCCTGAAAGATGGGAAAACTCGTAGGTAACAATGGACAATTCTTTAAATAATATGCATGGTACCAATTTCGCTGAATAAAGATTCAAAGTAACTGAAAAAAATGCTCAAAACTTGTCTGCACACCCAATAGTTTCCAAGAAATACTCCTTCTGATAATCGGAATTTATCTTAAAAGTCTCGTTTTTGGTGTTATTTCTATAGGAAACAATCATACATATGTAACGAATACCAATTTTGAGACATTCACGAATGCTTTCGCATTCGGATTTACGAATATTCGCAACATCTCACTAGTATGTTTGCCAAGTATGTCACTACCCAGAAATTTTATTGTGCTATGCATAAGAACTCCGATGATTATCTGCAAGTGTCCAAATACATAAGGAGCTCATTATAAGATTTGAAGAAGACAAACTAATGAAATACTATGTATTGTAATACGAAGAATTAGTCTAGGATGGGTAGCTTTTGGAATTATGAATTAAACAAATTATGTAGAAACCATCTACAAAATGTAGTTATGACCTAAAGAACTGGATAAAAATTGATCAGTATAGAGAAAATTAGAAGAATGTATAGGTCAACAGTCAGTAGACGTGATGATTGATTGGATGATGTTGATGATATACTTAATTGATGGGATGTTTATTGCATTATAAAGAGGAAGGTATGCCGTTAATAATGGAAAACAACAACAGCCAAATGGCCATCACGACGACGCCATATCCTTTTCATGAAATTTTTTATAATCAATTCGCAAAGTGGCTGCCCTATGTCCTAGATAGTGTCACGAATTCCATCTTTGAGTCGTGAATCGAAGCTGGGCTGTCGGCGTAGACCTTATCTTTTACGTGGCCCCAAAGGAAGAAGCCGCAAAGTGTTAAGTCACAAGATCTGGGTGGCCAATTGTGATCACCTCTTCGAGAGATAACACGGTCCAGAAACTTTTCCCGTAAAAGATCAATGGTTTCGTTGTTTGAGTGGCACGTAGCGCCGTCTGGTTGAAAGTAAACGTCCAATTCCGACCATAAAAAATCATTAATCATCTCTCGATAGCGCAATCCATTCACCGTAACTGTTTCTCCAGCCTCATTTTCGAAAAAGTAAGATCCAATGACCCCGGCGGACCATAAACCGCAATATTCTTAGTTGTTCTTGAGCGACGTGCACGGGTTTTATTCTTCACATCACTAACTTGTCAAATGTCAAAAAATGACAGCTTCAAAAGTGACATCTACCGAAATAGCGAGCTAATCAAAATAACACCTCTTATTGGCCTTTATATCATCAACTTAAATTATTTAAAAATTATTCACAAATAAAATATTTTCAATTTCTTATATCATTTGTGATATACTCGTACTATTATGTCTTTGATTTGATCAACTGTTAGACTACTGTTTAATTTTCAAAAATATTCATTTAAATTTGTTAAATTATTGTAGCATTTTATGCTTTGAGACATAAAAACGAAAAAGAAAATTGTTACATCATGTTTTATTATATCTTTTTTTCTGCTGTTTTTTTTTCAATTTTTTTGTGTTGTCATTTTTGTTATTCTCATACTTACGATGAAGTAGTACGAGTATGTATGTAAGTACTAAAATAGAGACATGTGTGCATTATTGCAAAATGCAAAAGCAACAGAAACAGCAACTGTATCTGTATCTGTACTTAGTTGCAAGTTTTGATGTTTTACTTAGTTAAAGATTCATGTGAAAGTGCTGTACACTAAAAAAATTTTGAATAAAATTGTATTTTTTGCAATTTGAATTTAGCTTGGAAATCATTGGAACACGCAACACTAAAAAAAACTCGATTAAAATGCAACAAAAAAGAAAGAAAATATCATCTGTCTAGCTCATGGGCGTCATCAGCTTTTCACCTAGGAGGGGAGTAAATCAAAAATTTCATATATTTAAAGCAGAAATTTCCTATAAATGAATAATTTAAAACTTATCACTTTGATGTCTTGGTACTTTGCCCCCTTCGTGACGCCAATGGTTTAACAAAAGTAAGACAGTAAGTAAGTAAGTAAAATCATCATTATCATCATCATCATCATCATTGCCACACTTTGTATCTTTCTCTCAAGGAAGCAAATGCTGTGTGTGAGTTGCTTATACATACAATACTCGTACATATTTCTTCTTTAACTTGTATCTTTTATTGCAAATAAGCAATTGCAAGTGATGCATAGAAATAGATGGATAGAATTTGATATATGAATGTATATATTGTATTGAAAATATCACACTCTGATAATGAAAAGAGAAATTTTTTATTTTAATGTCACTACTGATAATATTTCAACTACTACAAAGTATTTACAATAGTATTATTATGTCTTATGATTTTAGAAGAAAAACATACTTATTCCTAATGAAATTTTAGAATTAAAAGAAAAGGAAATAGTATCTCAATTTATTTTAAAAATTTATAGAAATTATGGTTAATAATTTTCATGAACAACTTCAATTCAAATGGGATCTTTAATATCTTTTATATCCAGCATTTACCATATACCTACATATATTGTCTAATCAACAATCAATCTAATGTTAATCAACAAGTCCTAGGAGATCCCAAGAAAATGAATCAACAAAGTTTAAAGGCGCACTGGACGGTTATTATTATTAATAGTCAACGTCCAATTATAATACCATGGGTTGTCAATATCATTAGAAATACTGACTTCTATGAATAGACCACAAAAACTTCTTGTGTCAATTTCTGAATTTCTTGTTATATAATCAAATGTTTTGTTATAAGATTCTTCCTCAATTAGTTAATTTAAACGCAAACAAACGTCCAGAGCTACCTTTTTTATGAGTGCTTTACCACTTTCCGGGTCATGAATCTTATCATCCTCCTGTCAAATCGAATGTAATTCCTTGAAAACATCATGGTAATATCATTTGCCAAACAGAAACCAGAGATCAGAATTCATTAAGATTTTTCTTATAATCAAGCAAAGGGAGCATTTTCTCACAATTTTAGACAATTTATCTGAAACAGTCCAGCAACGGGAAGCAAAATTGGAAACCATCTTATAAAAATTTTACATCCATGTTTGTTGCTTGTATTGCAGAATGAAATTTAACATCTCTGCAGTATGCTTGGTGGCAATAGTCCCCGTTTCGATAGTAATTCACTTATTACCTGGACGCTAGTGAATTCACTAAACCAGGTTATGAATAGGCGAACCAGTAAGTACGCTAGTCATAAGAAATACAGGCGGTGGCAATGACTGATGACACGACTGGAGAACGGTAATGCAGACGGAGGTAAATGACCTCTTCCAATGACATAACCATGTTAAATTCACCAGTTGAAAAGTACAATATTTGAAATTCAAGTAAATAAATTGTTGAACTACCAGTACATGAGCTGTGTGTATAATATGTTAAAATCAGAGTTCACCCATTACTGGTAAAAGTTGATCTTAATTCATCATGATTTTTGTTATTTTATGTTTCCAATTATTGCACAAAAATCATTCATTTTCAATTTTTATATTGAATTATGCGAATCGTATTTTTAAAAAGAATGCAAGGTGAAACGAAATTAATGTTATTGTCTCCTTTCATTGAGTTTTATTTTGATATATTTTATTATTTATTAACTAGAATTAAGGTTAGTTATTTTCAATATGAACAATGGCAAAAGAGGCCTTCAGGTCAGGTGACTCTAGGATGCACACTAACCTCCGAGCCAAGGAGCCAGTCAAATATTTTAATATAATACGTATAGTATGTCAGGGACTTATACTTGTCTATCGAATGATGATCATCATCACATTTGATGAAGTTTATTGACCATAGAAAAGCATTGACAGGATCGGATTTCTGATGATGATCTGTAGGTACTATATACAGCATAAATTAAAGCACTTCATGCATACTTATAAGTACCTAATTTTAAATATGTAAAATTGGCAAATAAAATTTATTTATGTTTATTTTTTTGGCAAAAATCCAATTTGAAACTAAACACTCGTAGTAGTGGAAACCTCAAAATGCAAAACACCAAATATGTTTTGTTAACTGGGTTTTGAAAAGAAAACTGCAAAAGAAAAATACCAATGAGAGAAAATTGGCAAATGAAAACCCAAGAAAACAACAGCAACAATACAACAGGGTAACCTTCTTCTTACTGTGGAACGGGAAGTTAAACAAATACTACAAGTAATCGTAGTAACTAGAAAAATAAAACTTGTATATACTTACTTACTTACTTACTTAAAACAACAAAGTCAAATGTAGATGTTGATGCTGTGTAGATGAAATCTATCTAGGTATCTATTATTCCTCTATTTCTATCTATCTATCTATCTGTTAATATTGTACAATATGTGTGTGTATGTGCTGACATTGCTAAAATTGCACTTGCAACAATCACAATGCAATAACAATACAATAGTACAAAGTAAAAACAAAAATCTATCTCTATCTATTTTTTTGTTGTTTTTGTTTTCACCGATCCGCTTGAACAAGTTTCTAGAAATGCACAAATCCCATTCATTTTGCATCGCATCATTGGTTACTACCTTTGTTTATGTTTCTGCTGCCCGAATCCTCTTTGCATCGTTCAACATTCCCCAATGCACGCCCTCTTCAACTCTTTATAGTAAGTAACGCTCTCTATTTCCTTTATAGACATTTCCAATCGAGAAAATCAAGTAAGGGTGCCATAGTTATGTGGATCCGACTATCATATGCTCTGCCAAAAATTTAAAAAAAATTCATTTCATTTTTCATACTTTTTCTTACTCATATTCATAAGTTTTTTTTTAGATTGTATAGCTGGATATCTTAAGAAATTCTATAATAGGCTTAGATTATGGGTAATTTTTTTTATTAATATGGGGGAGAGGAATGCTTGGGCATATACTATAGTTTTATAGCAAACTAAAATTGTTTGGGCTTTCAATTTTCTTTAAAAATAAACTTGATCTCATTTGGAGCCATCGGAGTTCACACTTAATCTACACAGTATTCTAGATAATAGGCGAATAGAACAATATGGCGACATATCAATAAGTCTTATCGTACAATAGAAAAAAATATTATTTGTTTTTAGCCTACAGTGCCTTTATGCCTGCCATATTTTTCCAGAGGAAAGGTTTAAAATTGATTTTTTATCTGTCTGGATTGAATGTGAATTTGTTAAATCACATATTTTGGTAGACTAGTCTTACTCATTGCCTGATAGATAACACAAAATAAATGGGAAAATGATACAAGCATATGGCATTTAAAGGGTACTCGTATTTAATAGAAAAAATATGTTGAACTGCAGCATCAGTTGCTACTATACTATTGTATGTAGTACTTACAATACCAAATACTAAATCACAAAGTGGCAGCTTCCATTGATTGCCGCAGCTGCTTGCATTGTCATCATCACCATTACCATCAAAAGTCGGTTATATTTTTTTTATGAAGAAAAGACACCTGACCTAGCCTCAGCCTCAGCCAAATTCACAATTACAACCAACTGCACACTTCTTTGATTTTCCTTTTCTCTTTCTTTCTTTTTTTGAATCAATCGTGTTTTTACTATCTAAAACTCACCACTCTCTCTTACTCTCTTTATAGTAGTACGATTACTATACTATGTCGTATCTCTTATGGGTTTTTGAGTTGTTTCTTGGATGTATTGTAGTAAGTAGTAGTTAATGCACTTTTGGGTGAAATTCTTTTTGAGGTTAAAGTCGATTGAGGTTGTTGAGGCAATCAAAACCTCATGAAACAAAAAACAAAGAAAATAAACAAAAAAAAAAATTCAAGAAGAAAGTCAAAAGAATAATCAAAGAAATTCCATGAAAAGCGACCACAAAATAGTATAACAAGAATTACACTTATACATATTAAGTTATGCTATTAATTCTTATGGCCTTCTTCGTTTTGTTTTGTTTTGTTTTCTTTTTTTTCAGTCTTCATTGAGAATTTTTCTTTTTGAGCAAGAAATTTCTTTTTTTTTAGAGAGAAGTTACTGTAGTAGTACCATTTCTGCAATATTATCTAGATATCTCAAAATTGAAAAGAAAATATAAGAGATTATTTTTATTATGACGATTACGATGATCATAATCAATTATTAGGTAATAAATTGATCAACTCGAATCTAAGATGAGCGCAAAGAGTTTTGCAGAAAGGAAGGCTACTTATGTATTTACATAGGTATATGTGGAGTGATTGTTGGCATTGAAAATCTAATTTGCAATGCAAAGACTTTATTGGGCCAAGTTAACTTTTTGTAGCTCTATTGAAACAACAGCTTCGAGATATCGATGACTGGATGTGTAAGAGGAACGTAGTGGTAAACACTGAAAATTCAACATATACGATTTTCTCATTACGGAAAGTCTCAAGCTCCTCAATCCGTTTGATTGGTGTAGTATTACCAATGAGAGTTAGTGTTAAATATCTCGCCTTACATTTGGAAAAAAGGCTGTTGTGAAAACATCATATACTCGCTAAAGGAAATCACTTAGACCTCAAGATAAAGCTCATGTATTGGTTAATTGGCAATACATCAAAACTGAACTTTGAATCTAAAGTACGGCTCTACAAATTCATTTTAAAGCCAGTTTGGGCATATGGGGAAATCCAATGTAAATATCATCCAAAGGTATCAAAATCTAACACTACGCAAACTCAACGGTGCGCCGTGGTATATTCGCAACGACAATCTTCACAGAGACCTACATATGACAACGGTCATGGAAGAAGTTGTCCGCTTCAGCAAGAAATACGTGGAAAAGCTCAGATCACATCTAAACCTACTAGCATACAAACTTCTCAACAAGGACTTCACACAGCTTATACTAAAATTACCTCATAATATGGACCGGATTGATAGTCGTTAAACAGGATTTTTCCGTAGATTAATTCGTTAAAATTCTTTTACCGGACTAAATACAAATAATAATAAAACAAACAATAGAAGGGTCTCTTTCCATTCAGCTTCTTAATCAAGTATGCAGGATTAATAACTGTAAGATTTCACACAATAAACTGATATTCTAAGGATATACAGAATAATTTAAGTCAATCTACACTTTAATACCAAAGTAAGTATATTAACTATGTTGGCTCTTGTTTGGATTGGAACTCTTATTGACGACAAATAAGCTTAAATAGAGTACAGAAATTTCAAACAATGGAAGAAGCTTCAATTTTGATTCCTCCCACTCCATAGAACTTATCAAGCTCAGTTTGTTATGATTCCTTTTGAATTCATTCATCATTAACAAACAATTTGACCATCGAACATTGATAGTTAGGGCTTAGTTTTTGGTTGCTCTTTCAGTAAATAAATTTATCTAGTTGTAAAATTAACTGATAAATTTATAGTTTCTTAAGAACTTTAATATTAAATACAATAGAGTATTACTACCCTCTATTGCCTGCTCCAATGTGAGTATTTCTTTTGTATTTACTCCGTTTGATACCACGGAATTTGAATCAAGCTGCATTGTCCCACGAACTCGAAACTTTGAATGATTACATAGTTCATAGGCTTAATCAAGGATCTGAAGTCTTACTTTGAACTTCTTATCGAAACAAGTATGCTTAAGATATGGGAGGGTTCAGGAATCTCCCGAAATACCTGGAAGTCTCCGGGAATAATGTTCTACTTCTCGAGCTCCTGCTCACAATAATTTCTCCGGTTTTTTTTTCTAAAATAACATTAATATTCAATAACAATATAACATAATTAGCCGACATGTTAACAGGCACTGACTGACATTCACGACAGTATGATTGATTTGAAAAAAAAGGTACAGATCAGAATGACTGATCAATTTTATGGTAAATCTGCCATGGATTTATTAAAGCATTTTGATGAAGCTCAAAAGACAAAATTCAAAAATGATACCAATAAGTTTCTTACGTTTCGTTTAAACTTTTTACAAAAATGGTATAACTTTGAAGATCCGGAATATGAAGCGATGAAAATTTTATTTCTTAAAGAACCAATTACTAGACTAAAAGAAATTTTAAAAATGGGCTTAGATCTTTACATAGTACTGTAAGATGTGGTAGGAATTTTACGCGAAATGCAAACACATCTCATTGAAGAGAATTGAGTCGATTTCAAAAGACTGAAATCCTTGGCCTGAAATGAAAAAGCTTGTCACGTTTATTCTCTCCATTTACTGTCTCTAATGCTTCTTGCGAACGCATATTTAGCACAATGGAAGAAGTGTGGATCAAGGAAAGGAACGGGGTTAGTAAAAGCTAAGTTACTTCAAAACTTAAAATAATAAATGCTTCTCGAAAACGAAATAAATTGAAATTAACAAATATTTACGACTTTCTTTCTACTTCTATCTGATCAATTAAAATTCATTACCCCCACCCTCCCCAGATTTATTAAAACTCTCCCGGAATGGATCGTTCTAGAGTTGGTAACCCTATGATGTGTTTTTTTTTTTCTTTAAATTTATTTTTATCAACAGCTATCTTATATACAATACTACATAAGTAGATTTAGTAAGCCCTAAGATGTGGTATAAAAATTGTATTTAACCACAAATGAAATAGTCCTCTTATAAGCCATATGACAATAAGGTCTCCTCAGATATATAGGTTAGTAGATGGAAATCAAAGGTAATAGTAACTCTACAAATAAACTATTTAAAATCTCGGTTAACAGATGTGTCCGTTTGATTAGTGTTCATTTGTATGATATGAAAAATATTAAAGGTTTTCCCACCATTATGAAGCATCTCCTAGTCAAAAAGGTCTATTATCCCATGACTTTGACTTAATAGAGAGTTATACATACATATATACATATGCAAAATGCATCAATTCATTTATTGTTTGGATGTATATAGAATTTTCTGTTTGTTTGTTTCGTGGGCTTCTAATTAGCACGTTACCCAATTGAATCAAATGCATTTCTACATAGTTATTAGCTACTACTATACACATATGATTCTACTATAGTACCTACATATAGTATGTTTGATCACATCCATACAAAAAAAAAAAAAAAAAAATATTGTAATTGTGTCATTAGAGTGCAATTTTCGCTGACGTTATGAGATTTTTAAATTTGTTTTTGTTTTTTATAGATTCGCTGGTTCGCTTGCTCAGCTGACCTTATTATGAATAACAATGAAAATAAATACAAATGAATGTATGTGTACGAGTATGTGTACTGTGAGTAGTAAGTTTAAATAGAATTCTAATTATTCTATGTAACTCAAGCACAAAAAAATAAAGTAAGAATTCTATGAATAAGATGTTGGAATCGGTTATTAAATTGGATTACTCCTATATCATTGCTAAACACAAGAAAATTAAGTACAATAATATAGGGTGACATACTCGTATTCTACTATATTTATGATCTTAAGTCCCCCTTCTGGGAATTTTGGTTTTAGGCAAGCCCTTTGTACCTAAAGCTATATTCTTGAAGGTAGATTAATATTGTTTACTCATCATTTGTGATCCGGGCTATCCTCTATTAATTGGGTTTCAAAGGCTGCAAGGATGAGTGTATACAATATATATGGGGCACCAACCCATGGTGGTCAGGAGCCCACGGAACTTGTTCCGTCCTGGCCAGCGGAAACGGCCCCTTTATGGGAGTATCTAACCTGCATGCGGGTTGAGTGAGAGCTCAACGTTGAGTTGCGTTACACAACCGGTTGCTGTGAGCAGCAAAGGTTTAAGATAGGCCTTGTTCCTAACCAAGGAATGAGTCATATGACCAAAATAAGTATGGCTTGAGATTGGTACCTGCGGATACATATCTAAGGGGGCGTTGGTTGTCGTTTAACTCCTGTGCACGGCACCGTGATGTTTAGTCTGAATGACAGGTGATCACGTAAATCAAATAGACTTCATTATGATCTTAAGTGTGCCAAACTGAATATTAGACATAGACCCTTGACTTGATCCCTTGTTTTTGCAAGAAACTCTTGTGCTCTCATCTGCATTATTGTATTTATGTTAAGCAAAACATGGAAATTTTAAACAATTTGAATGTACCTACTTATTTCCTTTTCAAAGAAGATAAATTTTTGTTTAAATGGTTATGACTATTATTATTTGTTTTATGTGAAGGCGTTCAATGTAAAAAATATTACACATATTTAAGAAAGGACAGATCTGAGAAGCGTCAAATACCAAATCAAATTATAGGTTTAAAATCCAAAAATTTACCGATTGTTGTGTTGATATGGGTTCCAAGAGTCATAAATAGACCAAATAACAATGATATATTAATCCCTTTCATTCAAACCTCCCGGAGAAGATGGCATCTTTCAAGCACTCCTACAGAAGGGGCTTCCATACATCAATCAAACCGTAACCAATGTATTTAGGGCAAGCTTTGATTGGGGGGAATTTCCACTAAATGGAAGGACATAACGGCAGATGGTCAAAATGTAGACCTCCCTAAATCATTCAGACCAATTAGCCTCACCTCATTTATCCTCAAAACAATAGAGAAATTAATTGATAGGCATATATGAGATAGTTTCCAAACACAGAAGTCTCTCCCCTCTCCTATAGTCCTTTGAAGTGGACGAACTCCTTCAGCTGTTAAGTGAGAAGGGCGTCGATGTGCTGGGATATGCAGACGTTACTGTTGTTCTCATCAGGGGGAGGTTTGAAGACACCATATCAGACCTACTCCTACTGAGTGTAAACCGTAAAAATACCAGTTAAGTATTATTTAAAAGGAAATGAACTAAGTTTTTACTTAGGGAACCGCTTAAACTTGGTGTCACACTTGATGAGAAACTTCTTTGGAATAGTCACGTACAATCCATAACTAACAAGGCTAGGGCAACTATATAGACCAGCAATACACTCATGGGTAAGAATTGGCAACTGAATCCAAAAATGGCACTATGAGTGTACGCGACTATCACTAGATCGGTTGTTTCTTATGCTGCACCTATTTGGTGTTTTAAACTAGACGGAAGCACAGCTCAATCGGAAACGACTGGCTTATGTCTATGTAACTAGAGCAATGAGGTCAGATGCAACAGTTGCCTTTGATATTGTACTGAATCTATTGCCAATCCACTTGTTTATAACGAAAAAGGCACTGTTGTTTTTGGCTTAACTCATGCTTATAAATGATAGTGACTCGGTAGGTCTCGGGCAATTACTACTGGGCATTCACAACTGCATCATTAGCGACTTCTGTCTGACTAAATTCAATTTTCAACAAAACTTTGTAGTTAGCTTTCCAGACAAGCCCATCCGTGACTCCCAAGTGTGATATACAAATGGTTCGAACGGACACTGGCATTGGAGTAGCCAGAAGAGAGTTCAGTTCAATATTTCAAAAACTATGTATGAATGTATTTATTATTATAAATGTAACATCTCCAAAATCAGTGATTTTCTTTCTTAGTTAATCTCAATCAATGATTTAATATAGTAGTAAGAATGATTGAGGTGAAGAACAAAAAACAGACGAAGTTACAAATTTCAGTTCAATATCTCAAAGAATTATTCATATTATACTAGGAAAAAAAGATAGATAGATAGATATACATTGTGTAACCTTTCATATAAACCAGTTGATTGATTTTGTTACATACATATGTATGTAGTATGTGTTGTATAGTTACATAGCTGATCTCTGTCAGTCAGTCAGTCAGAGAGCCCAGTCAATGTGAAGATGATCAAGCAGAAAGCATGGAGAGACTTTGAAAAAAAAAAAAACTTAATCAAAACAAACGCGTGCGTGAAATTTTGACCTTGAAATGAGGTCGTTTAAAAATGTTTATAATTTTGCATTTATTTTTTTGTTTTTTTTTTTTCATTAAGTTTTCTTAATATATCTTCATTAAAATCTTATTATTTTTGTTGCTGTTTTGGTTTTGATTTTGGATATGAGTTTTATTTAAATATTTTTTTTTGTATTGCTATTAATATTATTTATTTTTTATTTATTAATTTAAACAATTTTTTTTTTATTAGTCTTTGTAAGAAATATTTTGTTGTTGTAAGCAGATAAATTTATGACTACAAGCTTGTTTAATTTTTATAGCAAGTTAAGCAAGTTTTGCTTTTGGATAAGTTGATAAAACGCATCAAAATTACCAAAAAAAAAAAAACAAAATAAATGAGGTAAAAGTCAACAAAAAGCAGCAGCAAAAAATTTCAATTTTTCAATTCAAATAAATCATTTCACTTGTCATAGTATGTTATTATATTATTATTATTATTATTATTTTTTAGTTTATTGCTGTTAAATTATTATATGCGTCAAAGTTCACACAAATGTCCGATAGATACTTTGATACCTACTACATAACTAGATACTCAGGTGGTACTTGAATACATTCGCTAAGTTGCACGCATCTGCACAAAAAAAAAAAAAAAATGTAAAAAATATACAATAAAAATAATAATAAAAAACTACTTACTATTGTAGTTTATTAAACCAGAGAAAGTGGAAATTCAAGGCATTTCATTTCATTTAATTTGTTTTTGTATTTGTTGTTTTGTTTTTCTTTTCTTCTTACTTCTCTTTCCCCTTTTCATTTGTTTTTCGCTTTTTTCTTAAAGCAACTTTTGTTTTGTTTTTGCAATTCTTTCTTTCTTTTCTTTTGAAATTTCACAAAAAAAAAAAAAAAAAAATGAAAAGAAATATGCAATTTCAGCATGCGAAAATTTGGAATGTAGATATGTATTTGTGTGCAGTACAATGTATCTGTCTATTTGTTTATGTATGTATGTGTATGCGTGTGTCTCTTTCCTACTTTATTGCTTATTGTTTCTTCTCTTTTGCACACTCGATTTTAGGACAAACGAGACAAAAAGTGTGTCACATGCCGCCGGAGTGAGTTAGAGGAACATGTTTTTCATTTTCAGTTGGGTTCAAAGCTTGTTCAAGTTGTTGTTGTTGTTGTTGTTGTCTGTTGGCCATACGCAGCTATACCACAAACATCGTCCGAAACATACTAGTACCTACTAACAAAGCAAGCTTCAGACTTCATCAGGCTTCAGCTGAGCCTGAATCAACAACAACTTAAGACGAAACAAGTCAGCGACATCGGCGACAAACGTCAAGTGACGTCGATTGACAACAGAAGAAATAAATACCTACTTAAACTTTGGGGCGACGACACTAAAAATATCTCATACCTTTTATCAATTATTTATACTAGCATATGTATTCGATACAAAAATATTGATTGTACAAAGGCTATGGCAACTCACCGTTACACACAGAGGATATTACATTTTAATTGGTCCATACCATACAATTCATAATATACTTTACTTTTATTCATATATCAATAAAGAAATGTTAATTATTTCCCACTTAGAGTATAGAGAATAGAATAGTTATCACCATTTATCACTTATAGAACAAGAAGAATTTTTCCAATTTGGTATAAGAACATCTTCAAACTCTCATAAACTCATATGGACTTATTTTTTGTTATACCATACTAGTATTTGTCTGATCACATTTACATATATGTACCTATTACTGTTTAAATACATTTTTACCAAATCAAGATATGTAAGTAATTTCAAAAATAAGTTATTCTGATGGGTAAGTCACACCATACTTTATGAATAAGGCAACTCTGCACCAGTAAAGGCATAAACACAATTTTCATTTGATAACCATGCCATGTGCCACACATTGATTTGGATCAGCCAAATCGGTTTACCTCTTTCTGAGATACATAATTTAATGGCTAGAAAACACCGACGTTTTTGATGTCGGAGGTTTTCAATTTAAAAAAAAAAAACCTTAAGTGTGCTAGAAAACGCGACGATTTACATTGAACAGCTGATTGAAAAGTGTATGCGCTTGTGTGTGATTGCCAGCATTGTTTTGTTTATTTTGTTTGAATTTAAAAGACTTTTTAGTAAAATGCTTATTTATAGGTACTTAAAACAACTGAAATGTTATATTCTTTAAATGCAGCTTAGCGAGAAAAACTAATAAGCTACAGATCATGGTACTTTTTTTTTCATTTAATAACTTCAGATAAGGGAGAAATTAACCAAATCGTCTGTAATAAATTAGCCGATTTCAAAAACGTCAAAAACGGTTTCTAGCACACCTAAAAATGGACTTGGGATGGAATTGAGATGAAAGCGGTTTGTAGTACATACCCGTATATATTTATTTATATATTAACAATTCTATTGTACTAACTCTAAAACTTGTTATTAGCTTAGTATTCTCTCATTCAAGATACCAAATTATTCGGTTATATAGATAGAGATTTTTATCCATAGGTCAACGTGGTATCCATGAGATTATTGATAAAGAAATCAAGATATAAGAACAACGTTGAATAACTGGGGAGACTAGAAAGAAGAGAAGATAAGCTTATGAACTTTAACTATTGTAATACCTCTGGATGTTACAAATTTGTCGATAATTTCAATGTACCCAGCATTTATTTATTTTGTGAAAGGTATGGAAACACAAAAATAAAACAAGAAAACAACGACGACATACTTAGTTTTCAATTTTACTTTCTGTGAAGTCTGCAAAAACAAAATGAAAAATGAAAAAAAAGGCAAACATTGCGTACACACAGGTTGGATTGGATTGGATTGGATTGGATGGAGTCCCCAACTGGCCACCAAAAACAATCAAACAAAACAAAAACAGAAAAAAAAAAAACAAAATTATGTACATATGTATGTATATAGAAAAAATTGTTTTAAGTTTGGTGTTTGTTCGTTGGTCGTTATTCAATGCTCAAGTCACTTGCCACATGGACAACACAAACAAACAAAAAAAAAAAAAAAAACTTTGTCAGTTAAAATATTTGTAAAACTCGTAAATCTGAAACAGGTTCCACATACTACATACTTCAGATGCGATACTACTTACTTTTGTATCTAGATACAAATGATACATACTCTTGCATACCATGTTGTTGCTGCTGCTGCTGAGGAAACCAAGGTAAGATTGGTCGGTGTAAACGAAATATGTAAGCGCCACAAATGCGCGACACCAGCAACACCACACAACAGCCACCACCACCAACAATGAAAACGCATTTCATGCCCATTTGGACCAAGTTTTCTTATACGGAATTCAGTTTAGTTTGTCTTGCTGTTGGCTCAGATCAACTCAACTCAATTCAACTCAGCCCAGATCAGTTCAGCTGGCTCGATTTGACGCCTCTCGAAATAGCGACAAGTTGCAAGTAGCAGGAAATATTTATTATTTTGCTAGCGGAAAACTCGAAAAGTAAAAATTCGTTCAAATTTTTGACAATTTTGGTGAAATTTTGTCTTGCTTCAAAATGATTAGTAACATGAACATCTAATGGAAAGTCTTTTGAATGAACAAATTTTATGTTTATTCATGCTTAACCGTTGGAGATGCCATTCCAAGGAATTGCACTGCAAAACACTTGGATCTAAGGCTTGTCAGACTTCTTATCTGAAACTATAGCTTCGAAATTGGACTTGCATCCCACATATTAAGTCCATACTGTATCTGTTATGGACTTATGTATGATATACAACTGTGCAGGACTGCAACCAGCTTAAATTTCGAATTCAATCAATCAAAGGTTCAATCAGTGCTGCCAAGAATTATCGGAGCGCAATGGTGTGTCAGATATAAGTACATTTTGTCACCGATCGAAATGATCAGAGTGGATATCGTCGGTCATAGTAGCAGACAGTTCACACCACTGAAGGATCACGTTGATTAAAGTTATGTTATGAAAACTCTTTAGTTGTTAAGTATGATAAATGAGTTCATTTGTTTAAAAACAGAGTTTATAGAACAAGATAAACTTGTGTCAAGTGATCTAATATTTCAGTTGATTCCATTGAATGAAAAAATTAAGAGACTTCCACATTAAAATATTTTTTTTTTCATGTCAATAATAAAATATACAAAAATAATCAATAGCAACAATAACACAAAAAAAACCTGTTAACTAACAGATGAACAAAGGCAAAGATACTTTAAAGACATACGGTCTTAGAGTTAGGTTTAAGTAGTTCCTAAGTGAGTCGTCCGAAAAATTTATGTAATTTTTTAATTTAAAGATGCCACATATATCCCACCTGTTTACAGACTCGTTGCACTTAAATTTTTCAACGGGATGTCAGAAACATTTATTTATTTGAATGCCATTGTAACTAAAGATCGCAAATGGGACATTCAAGTATAATATTGTGTATTTTTGGTGGTCTGATTTGTCATTACTGTGGGTCGATGAAAGAATTTTGACATAACAAATATAATATTGAAGTTGCCGTTATTTTAGCCAAATTCAGCCTTTTATTTTGAAATCAAAATAAAGGAATATGTCAATAAAAATAATTGCTGTCACTGGTTATGACTTTCGCCCATATGTCAAGCAAAGCATGGATTCCGCTTTCGAAGAAATCTTAGATCCATTGGATCACCCAATTTTCTATTTCTGCATAAGAATGGAATTTCTGTTCCGACAGTCCGTGCTGCATCGGATGAAAGAATTGATAGTCTGAAGGGGCTAATTCTGATGAATACACAGGCTGGTGCTTCCAACTTTTCCTGGAATTGTTTAGCAACATGAAGTCAGGCATTGTCATGAAGCAAAATCACTTTCCCATGTATGCTCGCTCATGCTACCTGGCCTAGTTACAATGAAAATAGGTCACTTAGACTCATCAAAGGAAGACGCTCGGATACCGCAAAGCTAACAGCGGTTTTTACTGGTCACTGGTGTGTAGGGACTCACGCGTAGAGACTGGGTATTCCGTTCAGAAGCCATTGCAGAAGCTGCGAAAACGAAGAGGAATGCCCAGCCCTGGCAAAAACTAGAAATAAGTTTCTGGGCAAATACATCATCGACAACCTCTCGGAATGTTCACATGTCCGGGTTATGTATTATAATACCTAAATACGACAGGTTGTATTTAGTAGGTAATACTGATTGCGTTCGGCAAGGAAGTGGTTTTAAAACGGCACTCTAGTGCTAATTGTGGCTTGTAGTGGACTATACGGCTCAGCCACGGAAACCAACCAACCAACCATGCTCGCCCACTCTTATAATTTGAACAATTTCTAAGATGAGTGATATTCTTTCTTTTTGATTCTAGAACAAGATACCTAAGATTACAGATTATTAAATACCAATTCTTCCCCATTGATGGGTTTTCATTGCATTACCTACATATGAGGTTTTGGTTGACTCTTTTGTCTGAAATTTAATTTGATACTTTTGTTCAGACTGTAAATTCACTTTGAGTCTCAAACCTTTCAAAGGCAACCCTCGCACTTTTGAAGTATGATACTATTGTGGTGTATAATCAAATATATTCATATTCATATTCATATTGTATTGTGTATTAGATTTAGAGGCTTTTTTTTTTGTTGTACGAGTATATTCGTATTATGTTGCATTCAATTCAATTCATATTGATGCGCTTTAATTAAGATGAAATGACTTGGAATCAAATAACTTAGGATTAAGCTTAGCTCAATGATTCACCAATATATGGGTCAATGACATGGCTTACATTTGCTTAAACATTGATTTGATTTTCAATAAGTTTGAATACACAAAAATATTGATATATTGTTGTAACACCATACTACAATACAAGTATAAATTTATATACGTGAAATAAAATATTTTGTTGTGAGACATTTTTATGATGTAATAATTTAATTCAATTTTATTGAGGCCCCTTCTTCCTATTGTTGTATCTTCAAACTATAGAAATCAATTTGATTATATACTGTACAATATTTGATATTTTTTCTATTTAGTTTAGGTTTTTTTTTTTATTACACGTATAATAAAATTCGCATGCTTCATGGATGAATTCGCTTGGTACATTTTTTCTTCCAAAATTTTTTGGTATTTTTTTAAAGTAAAAAATAAATAAAGCTACATGACTTGAATTTCAAATTTTATTTCTTCTTTGCTATGAAGTAACTTAATTCAGTTAAAATCTATTAAATAAGAGTATGTACTCGTATATATGGCTCGTATTTATGGCACCAGAGTAGGTTAAAGAGAAGCACATGTTGAGATAAAAGTGAGTTTTATATGAACGTGTCATGATTTTAAAATATCCATAAGTTTTCGCTTCTTCACTTCACTTTAGTTCAGTTCAGTGCAGTGTAGTGCCAGTTATTGGGATCACATCTCATGGCTAATGTAATGTTTACGAGTATTAGATAATACCTACTACTAACCCGTACATACAACATATTTTGCTTACTTATATGGGGTGCTGAGGTAAAAATAATTGAACAATAACTAAATATGTAATAGTAGGTACATATTTGATAAATAAAAAATATTGTAACATAGATATACTCGTACTTATATTTGAAGAAAATCAATTAAAAAATGTACTTACCTTACAAGGAAAAAATATACAATAAATAAAATCAGGAAATCTTTTTTGAAATCGTAGGTATTCGTTGAAAGACGTTTTTTGTTTGTTTGTAGAAAGCGTTAACTGGAAGATAAAAGGAAATGTTGTTAATTAAAATAAGTATCGATGCTACATTAGGGTATTTGAGCTTTCAAGCTCTTATAGTGCAATAGATTTAGAGAGGCATAGATGCTCATGATTATGTACCTACATTAAATTTCTTTCATCATGTTGATTAAAAATATCTATTATACTGGGGTCTTGCTATCCTGTTTTCTAAATTTTATGTAGGTACATTTTTCCAAAGTTCATTGATCCATCTTTGCATCAAGTAAAGTACCAAGTCCATCCTCTGTTTTTTGTTCGAAACGTTTGAGTTCTCTTCCATACAGAAAAACAGTTCTACAGTCTCAGAGGCATCGGTTTAGTACACATTGCTCTACCATAAAAATGTCTTTATCATACAATTTTTACTGATATGCATTTCTGAAAAAACTAGCAGATGGCAATATACTAAGTCGTACTTAGGGAGTAGCTTAGAGTAAGTGACTGAGGATTTAATTTGTTGTAAAAAACTGAATGAAATTCCATGGAATTTTAGTATAAAGAATTGTGTTTTGAATCATTAGTCTCCCTCGTGGTTGAAGGTTATCACCATTTGATTGGAAACTTATATATATAGGTACTTACTCATATATGTAATTGTATGAGAGAATTGTTTGCTTTCGCAAAATTGTTTGTCGATTAAAGATCATAAGAAAGCTACCGGTCTAATATTCACTAGAAAAGATCTTATTAAATTATAACAAAATATAACTGCATTGATAACTTTAAGTTTTTACATAAAAAAGTCGACTTATATTTAGCACCGACTAAGCGATCATTACTATCTTTGCGGTACATACGGCAATCCTATTTCACTCCGGTGCTGGGTCAAGCATTGGAACATTGCCATCAACGGCATCAAATCCACTAACTGCATGTTTACTCTAAGAAGAGGTGTCTGTCCGGTAGTAATTAACAACTCAAGCATCATTCCGCACTTGTATCAAATCTTATATCTTTGTCTCATCCTGCATAAACGCTACAAGATGGTTACGTCGCGCCGCTACCAAAAGCTTAAGAAATTGAAGTGGCTGCACCGCCCTTCAAATAAATTATCATTAGTGGTGGCACCAGCCATATATGGTGCACCACTGCCACTTACAATACTGCCAAACTGCAAACGTGCCAGAACAAGGCACTCCGAAGGATTTCAGGCGCCACTTAGTCCATCTGAAATACCACGCAACACAAAAACCTTAAGATCTCGACAGTTATGGAAGTGTTTAAATTATACAGCAATCATTATTATGCAAAGCTTCTGCCTGGCGTCCGCCCTTATGCGTTGCTCAAGAAGGTGTAGAAGGCTACACCCGCATGATTTACCTGACTCCTAAGCATTTTTCCTTAATGGCTTTATTTACATTCAACACCAAAGTCTGCACTATGCACACCTCATTATTTACTTAATTATTATTCTACCCGATCCGGCTTCGCACGGGTTGCATCTAACCGAATGTTTTAGTTAATTTTTTGTAGTATACATTTAGGGGTTGTTTGAATATCCCGGATCTCGGAAACCGGATCAAAACTATCCTATGTTCAAGCCGTTAACCAACTATTCATATTCACAAAATTTCATTGGAATTAGATGAATGGTATGGCAGCTAATAACATACAAACAAACAAACACTAATTTTTATATAGGTACATTGGAAAAAATATGTGTTAAGTAGTTTACTGCGTTAAGAAATAAAATTAAAAGTAAGGGGAACTCAAATTACAAGGTTCGGTCTGTATAATGTAATGGCTTATGGTCTTGCACTGATTACAATACAATGGAATTTTGGAGGAATTATAGGTTCTATGGGTAATTATGAAAAATTTACATGTGGATAGTCACTTGAGAAAGAACTTTTGATAATAGGTATGATCAAGAAGAAGATTAGATTGATGGTGAAAAAATATACTTGATTTTTATTGAAGTCATGAGGAACAAGATGTTCTTATATTTCTTATATTTTGAATAGTATTGCAAAGTAAAGTTAAGTTATTACAAAAGGTATATGGGGGTTACCTCTTTCAATAATCGAAGATCATTGATTTTACTATTCCAGCACGTTACCTTCACAACTGAAGGCATATAATGAAGTAAAACACAGACTGACAGACTAGACTAAACTATAATAAATTCTCTCCTCTTTCTCCTCTTGATTAATTTTATATACTCGTATATTTTATGGGGACCCCCCCACGCACAAACATCAAGTCAAAATGATATTCATTGTTCGGATTTGTGTGAAATAAATTGAATAACAAAAACTTAAGTATTTATTTGAAAAAAAAAAAAAAACTATTAATGCAATAAGCCGTATGCACAAAACTCATACTTTAAGACCCATCAAATTGATTGGCATGCATTCCTATCTATGAGTACGAGTAGTTTAGTGTTCATCTAAAACGTTGTCAAATGGAAAATACAAATTTTTTGATTCCATGTCAACCAATCAAAGAATATAAAAAAAAAATACTTTTAAGAAATTACAATCTTAAGTATTTTCCAATAAAAAAATATGATATTTACATCATTATTATTTAAAAAAAATAATTGTGTCGTAAAGATAAAAATATTGTGTTTGTTATAAAACTTAATAGATTATCACACATGTCATGATTAAGATAAAAAAACAAAAAACTTGTTTTCAATTTATGGTAAATTGTATTTTTAATAATAATAAAATATTTATCTGTTTTTTACGATAGTTAATACTTATATTTGTACAAGTATTTGTTTGAAGGAAGTTATACAATTCAGGAAATTTGAATGGCATGCTGACTCAACTTTTTTCTATTAGAGTCTAGCAGTCATACTATGGCAAGATGATTGGGATAAATATCACATCAAATTGTTTGTTTTCAGTTTTATTTTTACTAATTTTATTTTAAGGGTTTCGTTCGCTAAGGATGCCGTCCATCCGTCCATCAGTGAGCTCTATATCATGAACCCTAATAAGTAGACAGTTCATAATTTCACAAGTATTTCATAAGTATTTCTATAACAACAACTGATAAAATTATGAGAAAATCCACCGGAAAAGTCGGAATTTCCATAATGTATGCAGTGCTGTGTGATGTGCTGTCAGAAGTTCTCTTAATGAAATGCTCACAAATAGAAGGCGAATGAATATTGTAGGTACAGTGGAATATTTTGTGATAAATTTTCGTATGATTTTTTTGTTTGTATTTGGATAACTCAATCAATTTGAAAATGTATCCACAACCAAAACTACATAACATACCCTTGCACGAGTCGGACTCACACTTGACTGTATGTTTTTTTATCATTGTGATTTGAAGCTTCAACTGACGTACGTAGAAATTATGAATGGAATTTCTGCAGTACTATGCATATGTTCATACAGGTTTCAATATTTTCTTTATCTAACAAAAAAACAAAATAAAATTGTAAACTGTTCTCAAGAAATCAAAAGAGTTTTGCACAATAAATTGTCAAATCAATCTTCTATTTAGCATCAGCCTTTATGTATTTTTACAATTTATAATTAATGAAAAAATTAAAAAAATTATATGTGTACATACAACATATACATACAACATGTTTCATTTCATATTATAACAGAAATATCTTTGTTGTTTTGTTAAATCATTAAACTGATATATTATATGTTTAGGTATTTCTTTGATCATTTTCGAATTTTATATAATATACTTAATTTGTTTTTAGTAGTGTCCGATCTTTCTTTATGTGTTGCTGTTGTTTGCTTGTTGTTGTAATGTTTATTATGACATTCGAGTATTTCACCCATCATAGCGTCATATTTTGATTGTCATCGTATCCCATCACCTTCATCATCATCAACATTGTCATCATCACAATTCATCATTATTATTATTACTATAAAACAACATTACATACATATATTTGTAGTCATCATTGTCATACAATTGAAGCTTTATAACTAAGGAAAAAAAATATGCACATTAAATGCATAGATACAAAGATATTTTTATAATAATATATTTGTGTTTTTTATTTTTTGTTGTGCTTGCAAAGCGTGTTGAAATTCAAGCGACGTTTTGACTTCTAAAATTAATATTATATACAATATTATCATCATCATCATTATCATCACTATCTTGATCATCATCTTGGTCATCATTATCAACAACAATAACAACAACAACCTGTTTAGAACTGGCTTAAACAAGAAAGCAATCTTTCATCAAAGAGTTGTATGAGGGGAAGGGAAAGAGAATGAAGTGAAGGTGGTGTAGGGAGAAGAATATCAACAAAATCGTTATAAACACGTTGACAACTGGTAGCAGCAACAATGTGGAAAAATTGTGGTGGGGCATAGAATGGATCGAAGTGAAGTGAAGTGAAGTGAAGAGAGAGATACTGTATGTAGTATGTATAAACTGAGTGTGCCCTTCTCAAGGTCAGTCAGTGTAATTCAAGCTAATGGATGTCGGTTGTCATTTCAGATCGTAAATAGTAGTATGTAACGTAAATACAGACAGTATAAAATTTGCTGTTACTTTTATAATAATTGATCGCAGAAGCGTGACTTGTTGAGCTATTGTAATAAAATTTTATTTATTTTTCATTTTACTCGATCTCATCCCACAGAAAGGACAATGTTTTGTTATCCCGAATAGATGAAGATACTCATAATATTAAGAACATTACTCTGCTTAGATTGCTTAAGATCTCTTTGATAAAAGTGTACTAGTACTTAAGCATGATTGGATTCATTTTCTGAAAATTTTTGAAAATGGATGCCTAAACGCCTTCCAGGAATTTGTTATAATATCATTCAGTATCAAGTAAACTGGGAATACCTAGAATCTCTTGATAAATCATCGAGTGACTCAAGAGTTTTGGTGCCTAAGCGATTCGGTTAGCTCCTGAACAGAAGTCCTGGATATTATTGCTTGCTTGCAATCATCGTTTGTGTAATATATCTGAGAATTATAAATCTTTTGAAGATAAATTTTGAGGTTTTAACAAAAGCTCCCATGACTTACATCATTTCATGTACACTCTCTTTCGCTAAGTAAAATCTCATTATGCCAAGAATAGTTAACGTATATTGATCCCCATCCTATAACAAGATCCTTTGAATACGAGTATACTATTAAAAAAAGAACTAAAATATTGTTCTAGTGCATATTTTTTTGAGTTATGAGATGAAATAGCTTGTATCACACTAACGTACTCGACCAGGCCTCGCACGGGTTGCATCCAACCGAATGGCGACAAATGCCAGTTATCAGTTATGCTTCCTTTCACTTAATCCTAAAAATAAAGATATAGCCCATGATACTCAGTGACAACGTAGCATTCTACTGGTGAAAGAATTTTTAAAATCGGAAGGGTAGTTTCGAAGATTACGTCTAGCATTCAAACAAACCTCTTACCTCTTTTTAAGATTAGTACAGATAAAGCTGGTTGTGGTGGATTTCGAAGGGCTTCGGTGGCCTGGAGCGGTAATAGAATAAGAATACAAATATAAGATTGAGAGTATCTTCCAACTAATGGTGGAAGAAACTTTTTTCAATGAATTTTCTTATTTTTTTTAAAATAATTGTGTCTTTGTATTTTGCAAGCCTTCCGAACAAATTATGCTGCTGTAAGGGATTTAATTCTGCAGAAATTCTTCATATTTGGAGGCCCCTCACAAACACACATCTCCATCTATTCCGATAAGAAAATACTCATGCTCCTCTTTTGTTAACTTCAATGAAATGTTTATGGTACCATCAGCTGATTATCTCTGAAGATTTACACAGATACAAAAAACGCAAACAAAAACAAAAAATTTATTATAATTAACTATAAAGTGTGAGTTTTGTTTTTTTGTTTTTTTTTTTTTTTGCAAGCGGTTGTGCAAGTTCAATGAACCAACGACCGACCGACAACAAAAAAAAACAAAACAATAAACATGACGACGATGATCATATTCATCATCATTATGATGATGATCAGCAGCTACAACAATAATAATAAAAACAATAGAAGAGATTTGAAGTTTGTAGCTAGAGTAGAGTCAGTGAGTTTGCTTTATAGATACATATGTACATATGTATGTATGTGTACAAACAAACAAACATAAACATAGATACTCAATTGTGCTGTGCAGATACATTGTATCTTTTGCTAAAGCCGGCTTTGCAATGCTAAATACAATAGTATGTATAAGCCAAGCCAAGTCAAAGTAAACCAATCTTTTTAACTCTCTCTCTTTTTCGGTCCCCTCCTTTCCACAACTTGATTTTCTCACTAACTCTTTACTCTCTACTAGTGAGTGTACTATTACTACTAATACCCTTTCTCTAACCTCGACCACCACCGAATGTATCCAAGTATGTATGTATGTATGTATCCCTTAATTTGATATTTCATTTTTTGTTTGGTTGAATTACACACTCCACGGCGCCACAAGAAATTTAAAGTTTAAAACTCCCTAAACTGAAGCTGAAGTCTTCGTCGTTCATGTTTAGGCTTCAGTGAATGCAGCATACTGAGAGCTATTGAGCGGTTGGTGGAAGTATCTGAGGAAAACGTTTTGTGCGCATTCAATTGGCAACAGTCAGCAAAAGAAGAATGACTAAATGAATGAATGAATGAGATACAAAAGTATCTAGCATTAAAGAGAAGGAAGTGCAAGGGAAGGGAGAATACGGTGGCTTAGAGAAGCGCAACACTTTTATCGGCGGTCATCGGTGGCGGCTACCATAATTGATCGTTTTGGCTTAGGTTTGACTTGTATCTGTATCTTTTGTTGTTGTTGTTGTTGTTGTTGTTTGTGTATATATGTATCTGTTGTTTGTTGTTATTTTTATTGAAGTTTTCCTTTGGTAAATTGTTTCAGTTGTTGTTGCTGCTGTTGTTGATGCTTAGTTTTATGGATTAGGGAGCTCTTTCAATGGTCTAACTTTATATCTAAAATTGTAGCTAAACTTCTATCTAAAAGCATTAGTATACCTACTATACACATGAACATGTATTATCTATTTATATAAATATGCACAGCATATCTGTGTAGTATTGTACTCTAGTAAATATATCTTTAACAAATCCTATGAAATTATTACTATTTCTTGTTTGCAATTCTTGCAATTTGCCTTTGTCTTCTTCATCAGCTTGTTATATAATAATAATTTTGCTGCAATTATTTATTTATTTAGTACAGTTCAATTAATCGTTTGCATTCCATTGAAGATTCTTTATTTCACATAATTTTATGGGTTTTCTTCTCCTTTATTGTTTTCTTTGTTTTTTGTTTTTTGTGTGAAACCATTAATTTGTGGAATTTCCTTCTTTTTTGTTAGGTTGTTTTTTTTATTTTGCTTTTCTAGTATGATGATTTATGATCCAACTATCTGTAGATGCGATCGATCAATAGTAGTTAGAGCATTGGTAATTTGGTTTTATATATTAGTCTTCTATTTATTTATGTCAAGGCGGTTCCAATGATTCCAATGATTTTCAAACAATAAACTCAGACCACATTACAAATTCTAATTAAGTAAGAAGTCCAGTTGGCTTAACTTGAACACCTGCCATGGTAGGCTTAAGACCAATGTGCCGAGCACATGGATTGAGTGTCAATCAGCGTTCCTTTGGATATATATCCACAGGTACCAAATTTCTTGCCTTACTTATCTTGGTCGGGAACATGGCCTATCTACTTCTTCTGCTGCTCTTTGGGTCACAGCATCCGGTTGTATATATGTATGTGACGCAACTCCACGCCGAACAAACCTCTACCAGCATTTGGCTAACAAACCACAACCATTACGATACTCCCATGAAGGAGCCGTATCCACTGGTCAGGATGGAACAAGTTCCGTGGGCTCTTGGCCACCCGTGGTACCAGACATATCCTCAATTACTACCAATTTGCACTCCAAACGGTACATGGGTTGGTGGTCCATACTGTATTCACTCATCCTTGGAATCTTTGAAACTCCAATTAAAGAGAGAGAGGAAAAGAGAAACAAATTTAATCTTACTTCTTGAATAGAGTTTTAAGCACAAGGGCTTAAAAAAAACTCGTAAAATTCCCAGCAGGTATAGGGGAGTAAGATTTCAGGAAGCATAGAGAAGAGAACACAATATATCTGTTGCATCACAACAAGGTCTTCAATGGCTTACAGCCTTATCTAACCTAATACTTAACAAACCTTAAGGGCTTTTCCAAAACTCTGAGAGCTATCTTATTGTGGTATAAAAACTTTATTTTTTTTTAACTATGAACCTGAAACTTTTGTGTGTAAATTGTTGCTGATGTTATAGAATTTTTTTTTTTTAACCGAAGTGTCCAGTCTATTCTTCATTTCATAGTCTTTGTCGAAGCACACTGTCTCACTCTTGACCCAGTCTCAGTGAATATCATACCTATTCAGAAGAAGAGAACAAAGAGCGCAATATTCTCACACAGTTATTAATAAATGAGATTAACAAACATAACAACAAAAAAATTCAAGAAATAGCAAAGCATAAACAACGAAAAAACGTACAAGTGATTTTGGAAAACTTAATCCTAAACAAAAAAATATATTTTCTTTTAAAGAAATCAAAAAAATTAAAATAAAAATTATGTATGCTACCTGATTTTTTAGCACAAATTTGTTGGTAAAAAAAAAAATTTTATTATAATCGGTTCAGTATAGATATAGACATTTTCTTAAATTTTGAATACTTTTTAGAAGACAAGAATTCATTCATATTCATAGAGTAGGTACAGATGGTCTTTAGTTTAACAAAATTTGATAATTGAAAGTTCAATCTCAACATCCGAAAAAAGTGACAAAAAATCAACAAATCTTTTAAAACGGATATTTCGTAACAGTTATGAAAAACCTGAAAAATGCTGCGGAAATGAACAAATACAAAATCCATCCAAATAAAACGATTGTTCAAAAGAGCATAAATATTATTTCACAAAAAGTGTTTCAGAAATTTATAGTGTATGTTTGTCTGTTCGTGGCCAACAATTGCCAACATCTGAGCTGAGATACATTTACGATAGACAAGATACAAAAGTTAAGTTTAAAAAATGAAACATTTTTTTTTGTTTTTGTTTTCTTGTTTTCTTAGTTTTGTTGGTTACACAAAACGATCAACAACACCAACAACAACAATAAGAAGAACTAACGTTCTAATGCTGTAATTAAAAACTCTGAAAGAACAACGAGCAACGAACTTTTACTACTGCTACTACTACTATGTATCTAAGCACACATTCATTAGACCACAAAAACGCAAATAGTGAAAGAAACTACTACTATGCTATACAGAAACTATTGTATCTAAAGGCAAGTGAAGCCGGGATGGGATGGGATGGGTTGTGCCGCCATCCAATCTAACTCAACTCCACTCAACTCAAGTCAATGCTGAGTTCAGTTTATGTTGCTTTGCGTTTAGTTAAATGACTGACTATATGCCTCTAGGTATTAAGTATCTATGTGTGAGAGTGTTTGTGTATCTTTCTAGCAGATATCCAAAGTGTGTGTGTGTGAGTATGTTTGATAATTGTTTGCAAGTGTTTGGAAAAAATACACTACAAAAGATACGCAACAACAGCAAAGTGCAGCGAACTTTTCGCTTCTACACTTTTACAACTTCATATATTAGTTTTAACTCTTATGTACTTCATACATATCTGTTATTATTATTGCTGTTGTTGTTGTTATTGTTGTTATATTATGCGCAAGTATCTTTAGTAATTATTAGTTTTATGGTATTGTATGTTGTTGTTGTTGTTTCTTGTACATAAAGTATCTATTGTTATTATATTGCATTGCACTATGTCTTAGTGGCCAATGCCAATTATTAGAATTTTATGAATTACTCAAACTTCTAAATAAAATCTTAGGATCATATTTTCTATACATGTATCTATCAATCTATTAACACATTAACACATTGTTTAACTTCCTTTTTAGTAAAACAAAAGAAATTGGTTAAGACATGTCTCAGTCTAAGTCCAAAATATACCAAATGATATATCTATCTATATAAATATAGATACGGTTCCAATGAAATTATCCGAACAAAGGAGATATCCGCCCACCGGGTTGTATTGTGTTCTAAAATCATAACTTGGGACTACGGAACTTGTCCAGCCACTAGAGATGTCCACCTCAGGGAGATGTCTGCTACTAAAGTTTTTAGTGCAAACGTCTTTTTGTTTGTGCACGCTAATCTCAGAAACGACTTAACCAATTTGAATATGCTTTTCTCTGGTGTATTTAAGCATGCTGCCTTTAACATAAAGCGTTTATTTAATAAAAATTGCCCTACGAAATCAAAAGATATTTATCTAAATCGACCTACAAAATCAAAAGATATTGAAATTTGGTAAGTAAAATCTGTTGGTTCCTTAGTTGATTATGATTGTCTCAAAAGTCTACTCAAATTAGTAGTAAAAATTTGAAATTGAGGTCTAAAAAATTTAGACATGTGGAGAGAAAAAAAACAAATCGGTGTATTAATTTTTAATTTTGACAAAATTCGAGGGTAGTCCCAAAAATTTCCAACTTGAGGTAAAGTATTTAAAAGGAATACATTACACACATTGATATGAAGGAACAGTCAATGTAACAATGTACTGAATGGGCAAAATTGGGGCAAATAAGACAAAGACTGTTCCATCTGAAAGGTAGGTTTTTTTGGGATGCGCTTGGGAAAATTTTCATTGATTATCTTCTTTTTATTACTGGATCTCTACGATCTATCCCTCAGGTGGCCGAGAAAGTCATTCTCAATCTGGCACGTAGCGGCTAGATTTGCAGTCAGACTTCCGGAGCTGCATCTTCTTAAGCCCTGTGTCGCCGGCCACAGTGCTATCCTACAAGAAGTGGGGATTCAAGATGATGGTGGAGTATGTGACCAGCATTAAAATCGATTGACAATTTTAAGACAAGATTCCCGGGTAGAGATGATTGGAAGTGGGTTAACGTCATTTGATGGGACGAGCTTTCGATCTATACTGACGGCTCCAAGGCAGGTGCAGGCATCTTATCGGAAGAGCTAACAGCTCAGCTATCGTATCCTGTTTACCTGTCTGGAGTAGCGTGTTCCAGGCAGAATTCTTCACCGTCTGGCAGGCTATTAAGGCTCTGTCGGTTCAAAGCTTCAAGAGAAAAATCATACGAAGTACGGTAGAAGCTCTTAATCAAGCACGGCAACTTTCTTTCATGCTTATCTGGGTGCCGGGTCACTTCGATATCCAAGGAAATGAGATGGCGGACGAGTATGCTTGGAAAGGCTCGGGATATCCTCTCATGCCTGGAAGTAAAAACCAGAGATCTAGCAGGTAGGAAGCGGACAAATTTGTCTCATTGTAGTGATGCTAGGACACTCAGGCCATGCTTTCAATCAAAGAGAACCTCCGAAAAGGATTCGGACGTTGATGGGAGTTATGATGGGGCACTGCACCATCGGGCTGATGGCCCACAGAATGCAGGTTCCACATCATGATTTCTGTCGTAGCTGTGAAGATGAGGAGGAACTGGAGAGCATCCAACACCTTTTGAGTGATTGCCCTGCTCTTCTTGCTAGACGAACTCGGATTCTCTGGAAATCGTTCTTCTAGGAGTTGGGTAGTTTGGCAAAATGTCCTTTATGGAATCTGGCTTTGTTCATGGACTCCTCAGGTTGGTTTTAGAGAAAAACGGTAATCTCTGGGACCAACCTTGGATAGTAGTGGCTTACTCCAAACCTCTCCCAATCCCCATACCCTTTCATGTTTTATCATGCATCACAATGGGCCTTAAGGCTTCTGTGTGACCTCACGAACAATCGCAAGCGGGCGGAATAGTCAAACCTATATTCAGAAAGAAAAAAAAAAGAACGAACTATGAAAACTTATTGTATCCTTTGAATGCTAGAATTTAGCTCCCTCGAGTTTCCAAACTTGCAAAAACTAGATCAGTGGTTAAAGGTTTACTAGGAATGAAAAAAGAATCTGCATCTGCGATTGATGGTTCGATGATTCATCTATTGAACATTGTGTTTTCTCTGTTACATCGGGTATTTCTGAGACTACTCTTGCTTCTCTGATTTAGCTGTACTGATTGTGCATACGTGAATACATTTTTCAATAAATAATATTTATATAATAAAAGAATAAACAATAATTTCTTTTGGAACTTTCGCAAAGCAAAGGTAAACAAACATTTGTTTTTTCGTATTGTTAATCTAAGTTTAGCTCATTATACTCGTAGTAAGTATTAGGTCAAATATATTAAGATGAATAAGGAAAAATTAAAGAGTTCTTTCTACTCATTGCATATATGTATAAGCAAGTGTATTTATTTTTAAATAATTTGACTCATCACTTAATAACAATAACAATGGCAACGGCAATAGCAACAGCAACATCAACAGTAACAAATAGCAGAATTGTTTTGATTAAGTACCCACTCTTTATCATGATGCTGCGAATTGTACTTTTCAATAAAACTGACACACTTTTATGCCATATATTCACTCATTCACTGCCTCTCTCACACTACCCTGCCTCACTTACTTAAACAGGTTATATTAAGATTGTGCAAATTAACAGTTTACAGTATATAACACCAAAAAAATGAGGAGAGTCTGCGAACTGCGCTAAATATACAATACAATACAATACAATACAATACAATATACTTACGTATGTGTAAATTTTAAAACAGCTCGACCAAAGGAATCATTTGAGCCACTGATGTCAATCAGTCGTCTATCTATTTGTGTATTGCTCGTTCAGTCTATGATAGCTGATAGGTGGAGAAAATTGGTATAGCTTTTTTCAACCTAAACTAATCATCATCATGCTATTCTATGTCAGAAACTGAAAACCTTAAACTTGATGTATTGAAATTTTGGTAGACAGGTTCTCATAAGAATAGCATACAGGGTATCCATAAGTCGTTTGTGTCTATCTAACTATAAACTGATTATTATACTCGTTGCTTTGTACTGACTGGTTTCTTGTTTAAGCATTACTTTCTTTTTCTTTCTAAATTAGTAAGTTTATTTTTTATTCTTTTATTGTTGTTTAAAATCTTATTTACGCAAAAAATTGTCAATCTTTGTTTTCTCAACAGTTTTTCCGGTATTATTCTAATCATTTTGGTTATTATCTGTTTCACATATACATATACATACGTATGTTACTTATCTGTTTCTACGAGTATTATGAATATTATCTTAAATGAATTCATTTGTTTTGTTTTGTCTCTTAATCTCGATTTATTGATTTAATTTTGTGATGAACTGTCAGAACTGTAGATACATTTAAATAAGCTTACGTAGAATAAATATTTTGCTAAAAGATTCTATACCAAACATAGATCAAATGATTCATTATAAGCTAAACTAATGCAATCGATCAAATTTTCACAAACATTACAATAGATTGATAGTAGTTGGGAAACTTTAGCTAAGAATCTGATAAAGCATCTGATACAAAATGAACATGATGTGTAATACTAGAATTTCAGATCAATATCTTACAAACTAAAAGACTATTTCAAATGGGGAAGCAATGATACATATGAATCTCTTCTATCAATGTTAAATCTTTAAAGGGTCTTTTCTCATTTACAGTGAGTAAAAGTGTTTGATTAGGAAAAGTCCATCAATGTCACATTAGCAAAAATACAATACATAAGATAGGTGACATATTCTCTGAGTATTTTAAAACCAAGTTACTATCCGAGTCTACCCTTCTCCTACTTCTAAACCATGCAATACATATCAATTGGGTCATTTTATCTATCATTTTATCTATCATTTTAGTCACCAGTTATTTAGCGCCATCTACATGTGACTGTATTTGTGTATTGAAATTACTATAAATACATGATTTTCCTGTTATTGAGCACACATATCGGAAGCCATACGATCCAGTAGTCCTAGGATCTTGAAATTTACTTGGTTGGTTAGACACTCATAGCGTTTAAATTACCGTTCGATAAGACAAAAAATAAAAAAGTTTTTCTAATAAGAATAATAACTTGCATTTCGGTTTAGATTTTGGAGATACCCTTCCTAGTAATACTAGGATCATGAAATTTACATGGCACATGAAAATAGATCAGAAACTTATAGTGTCCAAATTTCAGTTCAATTTCGAGCTGATCAAGAATATAAATACTTTAATGGCCTCCAATTTCTCCTTCTGTATGTTACAAACTTCTTGAAAAACTTATAATACTATTCACTGATGGATATGAAATCCACGTTGGGTATTTTATAATTTCTGTTAGGTTGTCTAATAGAAGAGAAAGTTTTCATTTGTTGACCGTGAAGTTCTCTTAGTCTTGATCAGGATGGACATAACTCGTAGAGAGCCAGAGAATCCACCATTGAATATGAAGTTCGTCTTAGTTGTGACAGGAATCATACTACACATAGATCTCATAGAACCATAGAATTGTTTGGACAATTCCAAGTCCATGAGGAAT
This sequence comes from Amiota communis, assembly GCA_037043315.1. Taxonomy (NCBI): domain Eukaryota; kingdom Metazoa; phylum Arthropoda; class Insecta; order Diptera; family Drosophilidae; genus Amiota; species Amiota communis. The sequence goes on from JBAMAV010001061.1 coordinate 151,803, forward strand.
CCTAATTTGTGGTCAAATAAAGTGAATTCTGACATACGTAAAATTAGATGAAATTCTTCCACCACCCAATCTCCACTTCACTCTCTTCAAATATCAACTTGGGAAGACGGGACGAATCGCTAGTAAAAAACAAAAACCCGGAGCAGTTGCATTCACTCAATGTCCATAATTTCTGAAAAAACATTTATGATGTTTTTTATTTAATCAGGTTGGATAAGGTTTTCATATGATCATAAGTAGTATAAAGGGAACTTTAGCTGTGAGCTCCTGCCCTGAAATAACGCAAACATGTTCAAATTTATAATTTCTATACTTATTCTTCGTCATATGTGTACTCGTGTGTACTCATCTTACTTAAAACTTGAAGGCTATATGGTAGGAATAAGATAGCTGAGTCCACACTAATTTATTCTAGTGCGCTTTTCTTAATGGTGTTTTTATTTCAAAACCACAAACACATATTTTCGTTTTGAAGCTAAAAGTATTGAAAACAATTTTTAATTGAATGCATTAACAAGTGTCGTTTAGTCGGACAGTCACTCATTCACTCAGTCAGTCAGTCTGTTGTACATTGATTTATTTGTTTTGTTTATTCATTTGGTCAATTTGGACCGATCTACCGGTCAGTTTTTCGCTTCAGCTCAGTTCAGTTCAACAACTTTATGGCCATTCATTTGTTTCCTTTCCATCCTCTCTCTGACCGCTGACCGCTGTCCGCTCTCATTGATTCTTTTTAAGTGTATTTCAACAACTTAAATAGAAGTAGTGTATAGTTCAGTATGAAAGCATGCACTTGGGTTAAATATCTTTTGAGTGTAGTTTTACAGCAACAAATACACGATACAACAAATATACAAATGATAAAATGCCATGCATTACCTACTACATTCTTTGACTCGACTCGACTTGAGCTCGTAAATACTCACATATCGTATAATGCATATGAATACAATAGCGGTCTTTAACTAAACTATTGTACAATACTTTAACTACTCCAGTTACAATTTCTTATAAGTATCTGGTGCTATTGTGAGCATTGTTGAGTTAACTTCAAGAATCAGCTGTCTTCATATTCATACAATATAATACAAAATATACATACATACATACATACATATATACATATGTACGTGTATTTCCAAATAAATGAAATTGAAAATCGTTAAAATGCAAATCAACAAATCAATAAATTCAAATGTCTAAACCAGTTTAAATACTAATTTTTTTCTGTTTTTGTTTTTGTTTTTTTTGTTGTTCTAAAAAGCACAAAAAAATACAAGAAAACAAATTCCAAAAATCATTTAGATTGTCATTTTGTTATTGGAATAAAAATTGCTGAGACACCAAGAATACGAAATGACAACAAAGAAAATGAAAAAAGAAATAATAATAATAAAAATAAAATAATAATAAGAATAAACTTGATTTGACAAAAAAAAATTTGCACACGAAAACAAAATAAAATTTAAATCGAAATTTAATGATAAACTAATTCCTTTCCCAGACAATACAGCTACAGATACTTGCTATAATAAAATGGTTGGCCCATTAAAATAATATCTATAGAGAACTGATTTTTCCAATTTCAATAGGTAAGGTTACGCGCAGATCACTAACCACAAGAATGCGACTTCACCCAGAAGTGTTACGGCCCATTGTGGTGCCTGAATTGGGAATCTGAAAGAAGGTTATCATTGCCTATGTAATGGTCCTGTGAAAGAGTTCGTTGGTTTGTGAATATAAATCCCTCTAAGTGTCCAAATTTCAGTTGGATAAAACAATAAGCAAAAAAGATTTTTTAATAAGAACATTAATTTGAATTTATGTTTGTATGGGAGGTACCCCTCCTAGTAGTCCGATTCAGCTAATTCCGACAAATGTGCGGCGAATGGTAGAAACCTGAGCAAAATTTCAGCTCTCTTGCTGTAAAACTAAGGGACTACATAGTTTGTACACATACTGACGGACATGGCTAAATCAACACGTCTCATCGCTGATCAATAATATTGTAGGTATATTATTTATGGGGTCTGTGTTACAAACCTAACTCCCGTGAAGAGTATAAAATGGGGATAGGAGTAAGGTATTTCTAGTTAGTCCCAACACAAAGAATCAACGAACAAAGTCAGCCAAATTTGCCGAAATGTCCAAATCATCGAAGAAAGATTTCCCAATAAGACGGATTCGTCTTCCAACAAGAGCAGGGCATTCACATAGAAGGACTTAAATAAGCTCTTATTCTACCTCATATCCATAGCAGCAACAGAAGTCTTGCTGTGAAACATGCATTTGCCTTTGGGACATTAACACAAATTAAGTCAAAGGTCCATTTCGATTGGTTGCAAGGCCACAATTGCTTTGGCTCCAACTTAACTGAACAAAAGAAAATGTATTCTGATGAAACATACTACAGTATTGTCGTGATCAGGGTCAAAACAGTGCTATATAGGCTCCTACGCTATTTAAAAGTCTTCCCAAAGGCAGATAGACTTATCAGATTTGGGTCCATGGTCCCTGGGTCTGATAAGTTTTTTTTTAAAGATTTTTGTTTTTAAATGAAACTCTTTTATTTCAGGTTTAGTTTCAGATTGGTCATTTGACTTTTATTATTACAGTTGCTTATAGTACATAAATATATGAATATTCTATTTGGACCTGTGCCCTGGATAAGTTCATTATCATTTTATTTCTATGTATTTCTTTATGTTAAGCAATGAGTAAATTTAATAAGAATAATTCATAAATTTTAAGCTAAGATAGGTCAGTTTGAGCCAAATAAAGGCACCGTAACCGTAGTTAATTCAAATATCTGCACCCTTTTCTCCCTTAAAATCGACTATTATTTAAATATACCAAAAATAGGTACAATATTTTTGAAGAATCAGTACTTTTAATTAAAAAAAAAAATGCAAAAGTTTTCAATATGAAAATTACAAAACCTACAACCACTTATAGTATTTTACTATGAGGTTCAGATGGGGGCTAACCCATCATCTACCAAACACGGAAATAGTACAACAAACTTAGAGCAAACAATAACAAACAATGAGAACATAAGAGACGTCCGCATATTAATGGAAAATTTATCACACTAATTATTGCCATTGATTTAATTTGATTTGATTGTCTTGACTTGTTTTATTGTGTCTTGACTTGTACAATAGTATCTTTTATATATGTACGTATGTATATTGTGTAGTATAGTATACCTACTTTATATATGCGATTCAATTTGGTGAATGTTGTCAATGCGTGACGGACTGTGTGTGTCTTAATTTGTTGTTTATTATACATTTTAGTCTGATGTATGTCACGCAAAGATCAGAGGCCCCATATTGTTCAATACAATGATAATAAGTATAAGCGAAAGGGCCATAATATTGTAGGTACATAAGTACATGTGTATATACATATGTAGTATATAGTTAGTAAAGAAGTATAATGAGAGGATGAGGCGTCTAACCTGTTTATTTTTTTAAAAACCAGTCAGTTCCTCAAATTTGTGTTTAAAGAATTACAATAAAATTTTTGTTTAATTCTTGGGATTAATAATGATGTTATCCGGATTTATATCTGCGTATAAAATTTATTTATTCATCGAAATATTTATCAATATGTATCTATGTATTTGTAAATGTATCTATTTTTATACACATTTTGTCTTTGAGTTTGAGTGAAAAATTCATCTTATACACATAGCATACAGGAGAGGATCATATGAAAGACAACATGATGACTTCAGTTCTCAGTTGCAATTTTAGATTCACGTTTGCATTGTGGTGCCTGCCATACTTCCCACTGTTATACCATATACTCAGTTATATACACATAGTCGTCATTCAGTTAGTCAGTCAGCCCCTGAGTTACTTACTTACTTACTTACTTTACTTATAACACTCGCTCACTATGTGAACTGACACGAACTCATGCGATAATAAATTGACGGTTTCTTGTACCATTGTGTATGTGCTTATTATATACCATATACATACATAGATATATTTTTTAAATATAGAAGTAGGTAGGTAGATAGATAAATAAACAACGTACAAACATATGAGTGCATGGAAAGGGATATTTATTGTTCAACAACAGCAACAGTTGGTCCTCAGAATAATTGTCATCATGGAAACTTAAAATTCCTTCAAATATTGTCTTCAGATTTTGACTCAATTTTTCCACAACTGATTGATGTTGATTATACCCTGCAACGTCGAAGAAAGAGTTAGAAAATGGTATATTAAAAGATTGTAAACCTAGCAAGACCCACATATCATAGAAATACAAAACAATCAGTCTTTCACGGGCGCCAGTTTCTCGGAAACTATTAGAGCTAATATGCTGAAATTTGGTATGCAGTCTGAGCAATCTTCAGTCTTATGACTTGTATTCCTGAATACAATCTAGTGAAATTATTATACCATTGCCGCAATAATTTGAAAAGTTTTTCAAATCAAAACTGTCTTACTCGCAATTAAGCTTTGACATTATTTGGAAGGTACAAGGTATACCATAGTCCATAGGCCCACCCAAATTATAGAGTACCTACTACTCAACTTGTTTGTAAGTACATACATAACTTTTTTGTGTGCTTATTTTGCTCTTAGGTGTATGACTGAGCATACGTGAATCTACTTTACTTTGCTTTACTTTATGTGTGAATTGATTGTGACCAAGTGGGAAATATCTCAAAGAGCAGTAGCCAGCAGGGATGTTCTAAAATTTTATAATTCGATGGTTTTTTTTTTTTTTTTTAATTTCTCGCCTTGTTCTCCCTTTTTTGATGTGAATGGAAGACGACACATCATCATCATCATAATAATAATAAAAATAATAATAACATACACGACTATATTCGCATAACTTTTATATGTATATTCACAAGGCAAACGAAAATATTATATGTATGTATATGTATGTATACTAGTATACAAAGCAATGCTGAGATACTTTTTTGTATTATTGAAGAATCTGAAAGAAGAAAGCAAAGCTCAGCAAAGCAAAGCCAAGTGAAGGTTTTAAATATTATAAGTTATAAGAAGAATTCTTTTGTATCATCATTTTGCTTAATATGCTTCCATAAGAATTTGCCTTTAGGTTCTATTACTACTATTGTATCGTAGTAGTATGTGTATGTATACTATAATGTTTGTAATACCTTCATAAACACATACTTATATACATGGATCATGGATCATGGATGGAATAGATAGAATAGATGGAATAAGAATCCAACTGAGAGTTAATCACTTTGGTGTTACTGTTGAGACTTGCGGACATAATTAGTAAAGTTAGTTTATCAACATCACGATTATGATGAAGCAACATTGAAAATTGCTAGAAAATAATGTTGCTGTTATTGCTGTTGTTGTTGTTGTTGTTGTTGATGATGATTGCGAATAAAACAAAAATTATAATTTTGATTTGAGATCATGCATGAATCATGTTGTCTGAAAGATCATAAGTTCTTCTGTTAGTACTTATATAAGAAAAATCAAATTCTCAGAACTGACTGGCACATGACAACCAACACATTTCAAAATATTGTTTAAAAATTAGTTAACCTAGAATGGCTTTATCTTCTACCTTATTTTAAAGCACCAATACATTAAAAAGGCGACACATGTCAGAATTTGACGGTCTTTCAGAAATGTAACAAAAACATGTCGCCAATATTTTTCATATATCTCGTGACTTAAAAGCCGTAGCGCCAAATAATTTATATGTTCCGAAAATAGAGAAAGCGATGAAGCATGTGTTAGAGGAGTTTTGTCATTACGTGGGCAACGAACAGTTTAATTTTAACAAAAATAGTACACTTTACTATAAATATTAAAGTTTTTGTACTGTATACTCTCAATGTCAGCATTTCTGCAATACCATGGTGCATTGACAATACCTCTAAGTAGGTACTTTGTTTTGGTATTGTTGAAATTTGTTTTTGGTGCTTTGGCTGGCATACCCCCATAGCTGTGCTCCATAGTTCTAAGCAAATTAAAATTAGTTCCTTAAATTTTAGTACAAAAATTTGCAATATATAAACACGTTCTAAGAATTTCTGTCCGAGATCATCTTCACTTTCCTAAACAATTGGATTCTCTTATCAACACATAACTTTACATTTTTTTTTCCCGACAAGACATCTAATACTAATCTTTTAACTAGGATTGCTTCTCTTATACAATTTTCTTACAAAATATTGTATTAAAACTTCTTTGAATAGGTCAAGATATATCGATCATTTTGTCATGATATTTGAATGACTAATAGCAGGTACCATGCGGAAGAGTCCCCTATAAAGTATAGGAATGATTAACGTGGTAAGTAGATCACATTGATTGAGTTATGTTTAACCATTTCACTCACAGTTTTTAAGATATCAAAACAAGAGTTCCACGAATACTGGAAGAAGTATTTAGACTTTTGCTCGACAATTTCTAAAGCATATCCAACACATAGATCGATTGCTCCAATATTTAATTTAGTTGGCATCATATAAACTTCATTTGTGTATTGTTTTTAACATGCAAAAATTAGCATTCCATAAGAGTATGGATGAACTAAATATTGTCTTTTTTAAAGCAATAAATCAAATCCAAATCATTTCAACATATCTATTGTATTTAGTCAGAATCACTATTAAAATTGGAACTATCTTTGAACAACAAGAATATTACACAGCAGTATCTGAGTATTTTAATGTATGAATTCACACAAAGTCTTACAATTTAACGTCTCAAATTGCAAATTTCTAATAAAAGCTTATAGTGTTCTGGAGTGTATGTTATACACTGCTGATATTCCAATAAGGTTTCGACTCTGTCACTGATATAATGTAATATGTAATGAATAGAAATATAAACACTTAATCGTAGGACCTGTTTTCCAGTAACTTTAAATGTGAGCTACAATTCCTCAAACCCAGGTGGTAACTTAACATTGTATCTTGACGTACACCTGGATAAACATCTAAACTGGAGGAAACATATACTTAACACAATACCGCGTTTGCTCACAGTCAATCAAAAACAACAAAGCGTCAACGATTCAGAGCGCTGTTTGGAGACGTTTCAGCGCAATAATCCATCACTATACTCCAGAGTCAAATCGGCAGTCAGCTGAGTGGACAGCAAAGAATGAAAACCGCCCAATGAAACCAAAAACGCAAATGTCAGATGGTAAGTTTTTAGCCTCCGTATTTTGGAATGCGTACGGTATTTTATTCATCGATTACCTTGAGAAAGGAAGAACCATCAATAGCAAATATTATATGGCATTATTGGTGCGTTTGTAGGAAGAAATTGTGAAAAAATGACCCCAAATGAAGAAGAAAAAAGAGCTCTTTCACCAAGACAATGCACAGTGTCACAAGTCGATGACAAGAGGCGCAAAATTGCTCGAACTGCACATTGAATTGCTTCCCCATCCGCCTTATTCTCCGGATCTGGCTTCCAGCTACTAATAACTGTTTGCAGACCTGAAAAGAATGCTCCAGGGAAAGAGATTTGGCTCCAATGAAGATGTGATTCCCGAAACTGAAGAGTATTTTGAGGCCAAAGATAAATCGTTCTACAAAAAAAGCATCGCAATGTTAGAGAAGCGTTGGAATCAATGTATCACTCTTGAAAGATACTATGTTGAAGAATAAAATCGAATTTTGTCTAAAAGTTGTTGTTTTATTAGTCATCCTATGAACTTATAGAGTGATGCGTTAGTTAGAAACTAAACAGAAATATATACCTATCTAATTAAAACCACAAGTCTCCATTGTCTAATGAATTCAAAATCTGGTTTAAAGTTATACCAAGATATCCTTAGAGTGTAATCACATGCGACACATTGATATGTACCTACTTATATTAGTAAGACCTGAAAGTATTGCTAGAAAATAAAGTGTGGATAAACTTGCTCAACATGTTTTCTTTCTTGTTCAAACCTGAAACTCATCTACACTGCTTCATAAGGATCGTAAAGCACTCGTCCTTAAGTTTGTGTAAAGTGAACTATGTAATTTTTTTAGTATATAAGAGATAAAACCCTATTGTAAGTTCTATTTGTCAATAGTGTAAGGAGGGAGATAAACAATAGCAAATAATATAGTTAAACCCAATTAATAATAATTTAAATCATTTAAATTGTGTTTGATCGTGAAATTCAACTTTTGAGTTTGTTCATAACATAATAATTTATTCATAGTATTGTAATTATTATCATTGATAGTGTGTTGTTTCATATACTGTATATGATATAGTATCTATTATTACTCTCTATGTAAATAAATCTTTTATAAATATCTTATTACAAATATTTATTTATTTATTTTATATAAACACATATTTATTTTAAGAAGTTTTAAAGCAATTGAAATAATTGAAATTTTATTAAAATGGTATAAATTTGCATATGATCAAATGTTTTTAGAACAATTATAAAGCAGATAAGATAAGAGGGCATGTGTTTGGGATACAAAATAAATACATACATATAGTACCTATGTTAATAGAAGTGAAAGATTGTTTGTTTGTACATTGAACATTGGTCCATACAAGCATTTATAAAACATATTTTCTGTACACTACACAGACAGCTGTGTGCACCTGAACTCATACTTAGTATCTATTGTTCATAAAGTGTATATGCAGATACTTGACAATCTATTTCAATTTCTATTTATGTTATTATTATTATTCTACAACACATACATCATATTCTTAGTGTGTGCTATGTTCATGTGTGTACAATGGTAAGTTTATGTACCTACATATATGTAGCACATAGTAAGAAACGGAAATACTCACCTAGATACCAATTTTAAATCCAAATGGGTTAGCTGTAAGCTTATAGCACTAACTGTTGTTGTTATTCTTTTTTTTTTTTTATCTTTTTATAATAATAATTTTATATTCTTTCAGTTAGTGTTATGTTGTGTTTGTTTTGATTTTATTCTTAATGGTATTCTTTTGGTTTTGCGAGTGCATACAAATTGTATCTGTATCTTGTATCTTTTGTAACTTGCAGAGGCCCAAGATACTTGCGCGCGCGAAACACTTGCATACAACTGAAAGAGCTGATGAAGCTCAAAACTTGAGAATTTTGCTAATACTATAATTTAAAAAACAAATAAAATTAAAAATTTAAGAATATTAAATAACAAAAACAAAAAAAAATATATCTTTAAGATATTTTAGAGCAGATATACAATATAATAAGTAATATATTATATTTCTATTTAAATTTTTTTGTTGTATCTTTTTTTTATTAAATTTATTAAATTTGAACTTGGCACTGGACTCAAATTTATGCGAATTAAACAAAAACAAAAAAAAAAACAAAAAAAAAATATTAAATAAATAATTGCATTAAATAAAATTTTGTTTTTATAAAGGGAGAATTTGTAGCTTATTTTTTTTTAAATGCAAAATAAATTAACAAATTTATGCTTATGAATTTTGAACTCTTTTCATTCGGTAATGTAAGTTCTTTTGTGTGTTTTACTGTTTACTTTATTATTATTGTTTTCACTGCGGGTCCACAACTTTCAATAACAAATTCCGCAACCGGATAAAATCAGTTTTTTAAAATAATTGTAGTACCGTCTTAAAATAATAAACGTGCGCTCACATTGAAACTCGTTTTAAACTTGACTCAATGGAATAAAAATATTGACTGGACAAATCACTCACGTCAAGTAATGGAGTCTCTCAGTTTTTTTGGTTTTGGTTTGCGGCACCAGTTGCATGCATGTTCGATGTTGTTGGAGGTTGTTTGAAGTAAAAGTGACTCAAACCACTATACCAACCACCCATGTATGAGTTCTATTAAAATGTACTCAATGAGACCTGTTGACAATTTAGAAGTAAGTGGTTTACATTATTAGAATATTATACATATGATTAAAATTTTAAGATATTTTATCTCCATTGGCATTGGAATCTCTTTTGCATTGAGCCCTAATAAATCATCTCCATGTATTTTAATAAACTAAAGTTTCCTCTTTGACAGTCCCCTCTTTTTTTATAATTAAATTCAAAAAATATTGTATTCAATTGTTTTCAAGACTAGACATTGTGGAAGTGCGTGAAGAACTTTACTACCCATGTTCTACATACATAGCAAGGACTTATATGTACTTGGAATCATTAACTTTGTCAAATTCAATATATGTTCGTGTTCATCAGTTACTTTAAATCAAAACTTTTGGGTGAGTTGTAGTTTAGTATTGGTGAAAACTTTTTTAAATAAAATGTGCTTAAAATCTAAGTCATATATCCTTTGTTGATTCAACGCTTCGTGTGTGATATCATATCAAGGTTTCTTGACATAAAAAACCCAGCAATATTAATAAAGTCTGTTAATAAGAACATTAATGGTCTCAGTATATTATGTAGCATGGAAAGAGCATATTTTAGACAAAACTAGGCAACTAGACTAGAAATCGCGCCGAATTCATTGGTTGATAGACCGAAGAGCTCAGTTTAGAAAACAAATGTAGACTCTTCAAAGCCATACTTAAGTCTGTTTGGACATACAGCATCCAACTATGGGGAACAGCTGCCGAATCTTATATACTTATATACGTCAACGTTATCAAAAATTATGTTAAGGTACACAAAAATCTCTTTATGCCAAATGTTAAGGAATATATTAGGAGACATAGCACAAGGCACAACACAATAACTTGGCAATAATTCTTCTAAACAACTCTCGAACAACGAGGCAGCTCAGTAGATTACACCTGTCAGATCTTCCATAAGAACATAGCCAATTAACTTCATAGCTTAGGATAGCATAGGATTAGTTTGCAATAATATAAGCAATTTAAAATAATGTGATATGTAAATATTAGTCAGAAAATTTGGAAAAGTTCGTGAATCAAACTGTTGACAATGAAAAAAGCTCATTAGTAGTTATAATCTAAAGTTAGTCAGTCTGTTCAGATATCTACGATTTATCTTATTTTGATAAAATGGGCTGGGTGCCAACTAGTAAATTCTATCTGGTAAATTCTAATTTGGGATTTCTTGTAAGACTTTGAGGACTGTTCTTGTACATTTTTCTAATTTTAAAACTCTTTAGTTATGTATGCAGGTACATATGTGCTTTAAGGGTTGAATACCGATCCTTTAATTTAAGTTTGTAGAAATCATCTCTTCATTTAGAATAACATTGGTCTCGCTTTCCTCATCAAAAAATATTTGGTATAATCTTTCATCATTCTTATACATCTAGCTAGTCATATGAATAACAATATCAATGAAAACTGCTAAATTGACAACGGGTCTCAATGAGTGATGGTGAGTAAGTATATATTTTGATAGAATTCATATTTTCCAATAATAGTTGTTTGAGTCACTTTTACATCAAACAACATCGAACATGCATGCAACCAACTAAACCAATTGAGAGAACCCACTTTTGTGAGTGATTTGTTTGTTGTTCACTCTTTATGAATTCCTAAGCTTTGCAACTAGATACAATAGTAAGCATGTTTGAGAGTTTGCCTCTCTGAAAAGGCCGCAACGCATCATCACATTTCTTTAAAAAGACCTTAGGGCGGCAAGATGAAGTTTTAGAAAACAAAAAAAAAAAAAAATGCAAACAAAACAAAGCAAATGTTTGAAAGACTGAAAAAGTGTTTGTCAGTCAATCAGTAAGTGAGTGTTTGAGTGAGTTATTTGTGAGTCTCTCACTTCATTTCACTTACATCTCTTCTGAACATATTGTATACCTATTCAATCCTCTCTTTTTCGCAAGACAAATGTTTATGTTTAATGATTTTTAATTAATTCTGTATAGGAGCTACCACTTTCAGTAATCGGAGAATTCTAATTTTGATATACCAACTGTGTGCAACAATAAAACTTGTCTGTACCAGTCAGTCTGTTTGCTCGATAACTGAGTGTTAAGTAAGGTCAGGTCAGGTTAGGTAAAGGTGGTAGCCGGTACCAAGATCAGCTGAGCTGAGGTTGAATATATATAAAAATACCAATGAAATAATAAAGCATTTAGGTAGTAACAATTTACACCATATACATGATTCTGCGTATGTTCATAAATGTATGTAGTATACTATTCTACATAGTTGTCCATAAAAAATATTTTAAAATTTAAATAAATAATATTATAAATAATTATAGCACATACAAGAAATGAAATAGTATTTATTAATGATTATGAAGATGAAGAGAGGCAGGTAGATAATTCTATAAGACTGAGACTATCTAACGATATCCCTAGTCTGATATTTTAAGTATCTGAGAACCCATAAGCATAATTAGTATCGGGTGCCCCTCTTTATGTTGGCAATGTCTGCAGAAAGGAATGCCCAGTCGTACTATCTCCTGTGAGCTGCCAGGAGCTCCGAAGCGCGCATATATTCTACGTCGCTCCACTTCGAAACGGGGCAACTCATGAACAAGATGCTCTGGATCCACCACGACATCTCTGCAGAGATCACAGAATGGAGCAACTTCGTGCTTAAATACTGCCTGTACATCCATGGCCAGTTTTGAATTGCGTAACCATACGTCACCGGAACGACACTTAAGCCAATCTGTAGTATCTGTAATATCTGAGCTGGTGTATACTCCGTGGCTCTGCCCTATTCCACCTGTGCTGCCATTTATTAAGGTATCTGGTGTTAATCTCCTCCATGTCTGCTGCCTGAGAAGAACTAGCCCGAGGTATTTGTCCCTGGTAGTCAGGGCTTCCAGATTAATTAGAAGTCTGCCTGCAAGTACATCCACCACATCATCTGCAACTGTTCGATACGCTCCTCAGGTTAGCAACCCTATGAGCACTCCATAAAGCAGTATGAACTTACTCACTGAACCTAATAGAACCCGAGATTGTTGTATGGATCCCCCCAGGTTTGGAAGAATCCTGGCCAGTTGTTGTGTGATGGCAGCAGCTTTTTTGGCTGACTCGTTTAACTGAAACTTAAAGCATAGTGGGTAGTCCAAGAGTACACTCAGATATTTAATGCAAAGCCTTAACCGAAATACATGGCTCTCAACTCTCACTGAGAGTGTTTCACCTTTTTCCTGGAGCTTATAAGAACCAGCTCAGTCTTATGTTCCGCCAGACTAAGGTGATTCTGTGTAAGCCACTTCTTCGATGCTGCAACAGTCCTGTCTACTTTGAATGTGCTCTCACTTAGAGTCTTTACAACCACGACAATAGCAATGTCATCCCAATTGGGTTAACAATACCGCAAAATGCCAACATTCATGACATTCCACAGAATTGAACCCAGTACCGAACCTTGTAGGATACCTCTAGTAATGTTAAATGCCCTAGAGCCTTCTTCCGGGCTGCAGACCAGGGTTCTGTCACTGAAGTAGGACACCACCTTTCGGATTAGGTAACACGGTATGTCCAGTATGCTTAGCACGTTTAAGATGCAGCTCCAATCAGTAGAGTTGAAGGCATTCTTTACGTCAATTGTGACAACTGCGCAGTACTTTTTGTCAGCGGCAAGCTATCTAGTGCCATTTAGGGCCTCCTTTGCAATGTCGCAAACCTTCTGGACTGCTTCTACAGTACCCCTTCTCGTCCTGAAGAACTTTTGAAGCAATATCTGTGTATACATATGAGTCGTCAGATTAATGCCTCCTTGGAGATTAGTTCCCCCAGTGTGCATTAAATATTCTGAGTATAATTGGCCGTCAAAAAAATTGTTGAGTGACAATCGCTCATAAGGAGACTCATTTCGATGTGTACAAAACAAGTTTAAGCAATAAAGCAGTGGTACTTCAAAAGACGTTTATGAAATCATGATAGGCGACGAATCTGAGAGTTTTGCGTATGAGCCTGAAATTGAACATCAAAGTTGTTCGCGGATAAAGCACTTTGAAGCAAATGATCCTCTGCTACCAAAATTGAACTCTGTACCATTATACGTGGCAATTTTGAATGATATAGGTACAAAAGCATTTGTTTGTCAAAATTGTTCAATGAATTTGGTTAAACGAAACGCCGAAGATGAATCATTCGTCAACATAACAAAGCGAGCTCTCACACGTCAACTCACACAAGAGATTTTCTGAATAAAGTCGAATATAGTCCGGATTTGGCTCCCGAACCCGTACATCAAAAATAAATTACGAAGTAATATTTTTTGTCATCTAAGGTGAAGAAGACGCATGTTTTGGAGATACCCTTATTGCGAGTGACAAAAGTGTTTCAAAAATTGCTTCAAGTGTTCCAAAATGCTTTTACATTTGTGTTTGAATATTGAATCAGTAGTATAAATTTTAGTTGTGGAAGGAATAACCATATAAACTTTCCTTACATTCATTGTAATATCATCATTTGCTTTCTATTCCGAAAAACCTATTAATTTTTGTTACTACTAGATGATCAATGCATTCACCATTCATAAACTTAAAGTAACAAGTGACTTAACTTAGGATTATATATCATTATTTTTATATACTTTTCATTTTAACCGAATTCTCGTATAAACTTCATGATTTTTTTACCAATTGTAACTTTGAGTTGGTTAGTTTCCCTAGTCCATTTGCAATTATCCAAGTCAAGTCATATAGCATATCTTTGACTAAATCTTTATATTACTTTATCTTTAAACATTGGATTCTAATATAACAAAATATATTGTTTGTTATTACGAAAAATATCACTTCAAACCATCTTAGGCCGGAAGTTTTTCATTCCATCCTCGATTGTTTTTTTTTTATGTTTTGTTATATTTTTTTTTTTAACTGAGCAGAGTAATTCACTATCTTTAATTCTTGCTCTATGCACTTTTTGTTTAACAATAGATGGATGCATATGCATATGTATGGGACGCAGAAACATTTGTGTTACTACAGATGTGCATAGTGTTGAGCTTCAGAAACAAGTTTCATACTCACTCAATCGTTCACTCACTAACGACAAGATCGTATGCTTGTCTTCTTGATTTCCAAGTTTTCGAGTTCACTCAGACACATTTGTACATACAAGAGTATTTGTGTATTTTTATACGGCCTTGTGAAGTATTTTTCCCTTACTTCACAAATGCATGTCTCCTTGATTTCACTTAAGGTATTTTGAAGTTGTAACAGATCACAGATTCAGAATGAAAGGTACTAACTATTTTTTTTAGATTGGAAAGAGTGGAAACAATTTCTGAGATATCATCTTGATAATTAAAGAAATGTCAAACTTTAATAACACTTTAAATTTTCTTTGATGGACTTTTCACCTTGTAATGCTAAGTGAGCTCAGATGATGAAGAACCTTAAGATCAATGTCGGTGGTAGCCTAGGCTGTCATTAGGGACTCTCATGCCGGTTGAAGCTAGACAACACAGTAAACTCTAAGTGAATTTGCACCTGTGGTGCCCTTGTCTACCCTTTCAGTGTTTTAATGTGTAGAGTCTAAGACAATGATTTAAGCTGCATAGTTATATATTTTTATTTAAGTTGATTCCGGTTTTTGTTTTTGCAAATGCAATCATCAGCTGCATTTGTTTCAGCCATTCAACTGTGTCTGTTTTTGTATTTATATACCTAAGTACGAGTATATACACACATTTGCGTATCTTTGCGATTCTTGTATGTATTCTTCTTTTTTTTCTTTAATTTTTTATGCAAATCATTTTAACCGTTGTTTTTGTCTTTTGTTGCAAAGGCCCCATTACTATCACCATCACCATCACCATCGACGTCACCATACCATTGTCCGTTAGTTATTGCGACTATCGTAAATTAACTTGCTTGCTTTTGTATTGTTTAGTTCCTATTTACTTGTAGTTACATACATATATAGTACTCTGCACCTCATCAAGATCACACCTTAACATACTTTCATGGGGCACTGTATGTATGTACAATAAAAGAAATCTTAGTTGTCATCTGACTTAAGTTATTCTTTTTTTTTTTTTTTGATTTACAATCTAGTTAAAATATCACAATTTTTAGATCCAAACAATATAACAAATGGAATTCATGCCACTATGGTGGTCTAAAATTTTGTAGTTAAAATTTTGGCACCTTTTCACTTGAACCTAGAACCAACCGAAATTGCAGACTTATCTGTGGAAGTAGTCTACGAATTCTTATTCTCTACTTCTGCTCTTGTACATTCTTGACCAACCCCAATTTCTAGATTGCTGCGATTTCGTTTATTGAGTATAGAAATCTACAGAGGAATTAGATATGCCTCAACATTAGATTAAGAAGCAAGAAAAGATGACCAATTAAGTATGGTAAAATGCTGCCTATGAAGAAGCTAATTTGTCGGACAAAAATCATCGGCATGGCACTGTTTTTACTAAGTTTCCGCTTTTCCAATGATTGGACTGGTAATCTTAACACTAAGTAGTACTACTAATCAATTCTGCTACAGAGTAGAATAGTATGACATGCAGGCCGCACTCCTCAGTAGATAGCTTCTTACATCCTATTGTGATGTTGGTAGAGAGTCCAAGTTCACCCTATGCTCAGACTGCCCAGTTCTTCAAAGAAAGGTTTCCTGGTTAAACGAGTCCATTTTCTCAGAAGTGCAGGACAGTCATCTAGAAAGAAGATTTGAATGTGTTCTGTATGCTTCATCACTACAGCTACAACAGAAGTCTTAATGGGGAACGTGCATTATTTGAGCCATCCGGAGTTTGGTTGTAGCAGACTTTCCTTGTCATTGGGCATGTAATACTATGCAAATTTCTGATTTTATGTCGCGATAAAAGAAAGAAACAAATAATTTATTATTTTGAAGTGATTTTTTATTTATTTTAATTTTTTTAATATTTTTTTTTTCTGTTTTAATTTTTTGTTATTTCGTTTAAATTTCTAATTTAAAATTAATATAATCATTCATTGAAAAATGATTTCATTAAGTTTTTTGATTTTTGCATTACATTTTTCTTCACCATAATTATTCATTATTTTTGTTTTAATTGTTAATTACAAAGTATCTAAGTATCTTTCAGTGAGAGACTTTCTGTTGGTGTTTGTTGATTGATTTTTATTTTTTTGTTTATGTTTTTCTTTTTTACTGATTTTATTATAGTAGTATATTTTTTTGAATTTATTAAATGATTTTGTTTTTAATTAAAATTGCATTTGTTATTGTATAATTTTTTTTTTTTTTTTTTTGTTTTTTAAATTTAAATTGCTTTGAATTTTAGTTAAGTAATGTAA
Source organism: Amiota communis (assembly GCA_037043315.1). Lineage (NCBI taxonomy): Eukaryota > Metazoa > Arthropoda > Insecta > Diptera > Drosophilidae > Amiota > Amiota communis. Next base: position 168,950 of record JBAMAV010001061.1, read on the forward strand.
TGATACTTTACTCTATGAATGTTTCATTAATTTATTGTTTTATTTTATTTTATTTTATTAATTTAATAAATTTAATAAACTTATTTATTTTTTTCATAAATTACTAATTTAATTGAATGGTTTCTTCTATTAAAGCTGTAATATTATTATTGCTATACCAAGTTTATAAGGTGAAAATTTTATTTTATATTTATTGCAATTTTTCTCTTAATTTAATTATTTTTATTTTTTTTTAACCTTTCACGCCACTTATAAGAACTTATTGGATCATGTTTGGGGTTCCCTATAAGGCTGGAAATCGTTATAATCTAAATCAACGGTTTTTTTAAAAAACGCAGGGTATAATCTTGCGGTGTTATGGTTTTTAGGGTTCCGTACCCAAACGGTTTCCATACAGACCCAAATTTAAATGAATGTTCTTATTAGAAAACTTTTTTGTTTTCTATCTTATCGAACTGAAATTGGACATTATTAATATGTTATCTATATTCACTAACCATATAAATTTCAAGATCCTAGGATTCCTAGCAAGGGTACCTCCCATACAAATCCAAATTAAAATCAATGTTCTTATTAGAAAAACTTTTTTGTTCTTTGTGTTGTCGAATTGAAAATTGGACAATATAAGTGTGCAATTTTTATTCACCAACCATGTAAATTTTAAGATCCTAGAATAAGTAGGAAGGGTACCCCTCCCATACAAACCCAAATTCGAATTAATGTTCTTATTAGCTTTTGTTTCTCTGTTTGGTTAATTTTTTTTTTGTTGCATACTTTTAAGCGATGTTCAATTTTTTTTTATAATTACTTTAGGTGCTGGTTTAATTTTACATAACTTCAGATAGAGGTACAAGCTTTACGTCCAACGAATTGGCATACACAGTGTTAAAACCTTATGCGGTGGTAAGGAACTCTTCGTATGCGAGTCCGACTCCCATTTGACCGTTCTATCTGAGCACAACAATGTCCTGAAACGGTTCATTGGTATATTTAAGTTACCATTTCAGCAGACATAGAGTATTCCGAATGGTTCGGCAAAATTTGTATCGAAATGATACGTGGGCCTGAACATTATGCTTTGGGTAAGTTGTTGAACCAATTTCATTACAAATATATAATGAAGTCAGTGAATTCGATCGGGGAGGGTTATAATAAAGTTTAGGTATAATATTGTTTCAAAATAAAGAAGGTTGGTCATGTTAAGTCAGTATTTAGAATACATGATCATATTAAAAATTTAAATTCTGTTCTCCTTCAAATATAAATAAATTTTAACCCAGTATTCAAAGATAATCTTCTTGGCTGACCAAGATGCAAGGTATAATAAAAGAGGATGTTCTTTCAATCTTTTCCACAACCAAGGTAAAATGTTATTCGATCTTTTGATATGCACCCGTAATTCTACTCAACTCTCTGAACTTTATTCTTAAGATAAGTTAAGATAGGCAGCTTGCCCACCCAGAAGACTTACGGTCCACTGTGTGTGATGCCTGGCTTGGACTATATTTAGCTTAGACCCACTGAGCTTCCTTACCATGCCGAGGTAAACAAAACTATGATAATAAATTTCAACTTGGCATCTCAAGAAATCAATTGAAAGACCAAATAAAAAATTAACGGGTCAATTGTATTGTACAATATATGTATTCTATAAGGCCCTTTATGTGCTTTACAAACATGATGCCAAAGTAATACCCATGTATATACCTATATAGTATGTGTGAAAGGTATACAAAAATTTATAAATGAATATTTATTAAATAAATGTTGAATATTTTAAGTTTTGCTTTTTTAATAATAATTAGGGTCCTCACGCATTGTGTAAACGTTGAAATTTTTTGATAAATCGAATTCGTTGAAATTAAAGTGACAATTGCTCCGTGCAGCCAACCTTGTGAATTTATTGTGAATTGGCAGCACCGCCGAAATAATGGTTAAAGTAAATACAGAAAGTAATAAAGGAAAGGAAATTAAAAAGTATTATATTATTTATGTAAATTTCTGAGGTTAAATCAATTATTTTCTTTTTTTCGCTTATTTTTGGCATTTTTGTTTACGAGAACGGGTCGTTCACGAAATCTGTTAAAAAAATTTACTTTAAAAAAATACTATTTGTCTGTGTTTAACAAAATGTGTGAGGACCCCAAATATTTCTATAATTTTTCTTTTCCTTTAGAAAAAATATTATTTTTTATATTAAAGAAAGAATTTAATAAGTTTTGAATAAAATAATAATCATAATGTATATATTTAATATTTAAATAATTTTAATTACTTATTAAATTTTATTAAACTAATTTAATTTATTTATTTCTTTTTTTTTTTTTTTTTTTGTATATTATCAAAAAACTCTACATCTTCTTTTAAGAAACTAAGCTAATGGAACTCAAATTACTCACAAAAAAATTTATTTATTGGGCCTAATTTTTGGTGGTTAAACTGTTCCAAAATGTGAACAATTTTATAACTATTCATGGCAAATTCTATATAATCTAGACACATTATTTTTATTTAATTTTTAATTCCATTAATATAATTTTAATTATATTTATATGTAAAAAAAGAAAAGAAAATTATTAAAACTCATAGCTTCCTCAATATTATGAATTCACAAACTTTTAAGGCATTATTATTATTATTTTCTAAATGTTGTACTACTAATTTTTTATATTATTGTATTTTATTGATTAAGTATTTAATATGCGAAAATTTTTGTGTTTTTTTTTTTTTTTTTTTTTTTGTGAAAAAATTCATTTAAATTTGTTTATCAAAAGATTTTTAAGATTTTATTTTTATAAATATTTTATTTTTTATTTTTTATGAATTACAGATTAAAGCGGCGAAAAGTTTGCATAAATTGTATTTAAGTACAAAGATTTCTTTTTACCTTTCACAAAGTAATCATATCTTAATTATATCAACTGTTCATATAGTAGGTATTATATGTTCGTAACGAGTTGAAGAAGAAGGACGGTCGTTTAGTAGAATAGTAGTTTGCAATTGCAAAAGAGTAAATGTTCGTTATTTTGTGAGAGCATATTGTTCTATACTGTTTCTCCCATAATGTTTACAGATTTTTTTGAATAAGATTGGATTTCATCAACTAATATTGATACACTGACAGTCTGAAATTGTTAAATTATATAATTAAATGGCAAACATTGAATTTGTGAAGCCTTTCCTGCTTACACCACTGAACCGATTTTGACAAAAAAAAAAATACCAATTGAAAGGTATTCTTCCCAAGATGTGTATAATTGGTTAGTGGTAAGTGGTTTAGATAAGAATATGTGTTAAAGATAACCGCTTTCCAACAACAACAACACACATCCATCGATGTTGTGAATGCAGTAGAATGGGGAATAGAGAGGTTTGTGTGCCGCTCTCTTCAGTTCTATTGCTGTACGCTCATTGGTTGTGTTGAAGCAGTGTTATAGAGTTTTCGCAAAGTACACTCTCTAAAGAGAAGTTATTGTATTGTATTGTATTGCATTTTAAAAAATAAATGTTTTTTCTAGAATACGGTCAATTGTGTCGGAAGGGGGTTCCTCAAGTAAATATAATTATTAGTATCATTTTGACTTTTGGTGGTGCTTTTGAATCCTTTACTTTCTGTCAATATTTACGTTTTTTTGTTGTTCAATCAACTTCAATCGTCTACACGCACAATTTTTTTACGTCAATATACTTCAATCTGGTTGATATACAGATAGTCGCCAATTTATGTCAATATAATTTTACTCGACTATGCTAATCGTGTAAACGATCCTTGATTTTCAACAAGCGTCAATCGACAGTTCATTAGCGTGAACAAGTTTTTGGAGTCTTGAACGACAACCATAGTTGTCAATAAAAAGATTTACGCTTATCATTGCAGGCTTGCCAACTTATGAGTATTTTCAAAACTCATATTGAATATAGGACTAAATAAGCTGGCCTTATTGTTTTGTCTAACATTTCCGATAGTCCGATGTACACGGAGATTGTGCATGAGTTGATTAAAAAAATCTATTGAACCTGCAAATGCGATTGGTATTCACTTGGACAAGATTCCATACTAAATGCTGTGTCCGTACTCATTTGAAAGTTTAAACATTTTTTTTTTTTTGTCTTCTCTTTGAAATATAAAATTTACCAATTTTCCCGAGTAGGACAATTAATATAATAAAAATCTTGTTATTAAATTTTAAATATTGTAATTACAATGAGTTGAAATGGATTTATATTGCCAATGGCAATTCTCCTCCTGCTTCAATTTCTTCTCGGATTTCTTTCGCATTCAATCCAATGAAGATTGAAGTTGCCATTTCTTCAATACCTGGTAATAATTTTGTGAGTGCAATTTGTCTTCATTCCCCTTCAATCAAATATCTTTCGGCGTCTTCTCTATCTACCAAAGTTGGCGTTATGTACGAAGATAAAATTGTACAAACAAGCTCAAAAAAATAAACAATCGAGTTGCCATAAAAACGAGGCAATCGTGTAAATGGGTCACTTGGGTGATTGGTGGTTTACGATTATTTTAAAAAAGGGTCGATAGAAATTTTCGATTGACGTTGCCGAAATTGACGCTTTAAAACGGGGATAAATCGGTTGACACTCCTGTCAAAAATATGACAAATTTATTGACGCACTTAACTTAATAGAGTCTAGTTTATAGACAATGAAAATATAGTATCATTAGACAGGGGGTTCACCTAACGGTTCTTAAAGAATCTGTGGAGATGATGAAGATGGGAGGCAATCAGTCAGTGCTATCAACAAAAAGGTTGTGTCTTCAACTTTTTCGGGTTGGTTCTTCCAGGGATTAGGGTACACTATAGGCCTTGTAGGCATAAATGAATAGGTCTAAGTACTGCCTACCATAGCAAAACCTAAGCTTAGTCGGGTCATATGTGTACTATTTGTATGCGTTACTATTAATGCTTATACAATACTTATGATTGCTGTTTCAAACATTGATTTGATAAATACTTTAGTGAAAATGTTGTGGAATGTACCTACTTAGTTTTATAAACCTTTGTCAGCTTGCAGAATTGACATATGTAGTACATATGACTATATTCGCAATTAATAATTGAAAATTGATTTCAAAAAAATGTTTCAATAGAGAAACTCGACTTGCAAACTTTGCCCACTCACATGGGTATGTTATTTCGATAGGAAAACTTTCTGCGAAATGGTCAGACAGGATCAGGAAACAGCATAAGACACATGATTGAAGAGACCAGTTAAAATCTACAAAGATTAGATTGAAATTATTGCATTACAATATTATTTCCTTCACAACAAAATTTTGATAAACGATAGAATATGTTCTGTGAAAGGTATATAAACTTCGATGGTACCGAAGTTGTTTTAATTTTAAATTTTTTATTTTTTTATTTTAGTATGTGAAAGATAAAAATTGAAGAAAAAAAAAATAGTTTTCTCAATATTTAATTGTTATTATTGATTTGTTGTTGTTGATTTCATTAATATTATATGTTTTTTATTTATTTCAATTTATTTGGCTGGCTTCTTTAATTGATTTCACGGTTTCTTTGTTTTGTTTTCTTTTGTTATTTGGCTCTGAATTCAACACCCATGATTTTGGCCAGGTTTATGTATTTGTCTTATTAATTAATTAAAATAGTATTTACCATACACATATGCATGTATGTCAACTATATAAGTAGTATGTATATACAAATGGCTAAATAGTAGTGTATGAATAGAAGATAGAAGTGTATCTGTCTATAGGTCGGTCGGTCGGTCTGTCTGTTTCCAGTCTGTGCTTGGCTTTTTCTTCTTTTTTTTTTTATAGACCTTTCAGAAATTACATTATTCGATGTATGCAAATTTAAGTTTTTAAGATTTTGTTTCTCTTAATTTGGCTTTGAGTATAGTTGAGTTGAGTTGAGTTAAAATCAGTGAGATACTAGTATGTATGTGTGTGTATATTTAGCATAGCATAAAATCGTTAGTCCAAGTTCTAAAAAAACCCATTGTTTTAGTAGTAAAATCACTTTAGCTCTGTAATCACAAATAGTAAGTATATTATGTACTTATTTGCAATAAATATGGCCGGATAGAAATATGTACGTGTAACTAAGTACATATGTACATATGTACCTACTGCATACAAACATTTGTCGCTTTTCAAAATGACAATCATTTGATCTACTATTAGGAACTACCAATAATACCAATACCAATCTTAAGACCCTAAGATATACAACACAATAATTAAATATACCTACTATATTATAGTTAAAAAATATAAATACAACGAGTACTAACTAAATCTCAATTACTAAACATATCATTATCATAATCATCATCATCACCACATCATTAAATATCATCGGTAAAATTTTAATGTGAAATTATCAGAGGGCAATCCATACTCGTACTATGGTGTTACAAAGTTTTATATTTTTAACTAATAGAAATTATGAAATCAAATTTAAGTCCTTCATTTTGACTAAAAAACTGTTACTAACAATTAAGTTATACACACATGTAAATAGTACCTACGTTTACAGTATGTAACTTAATATAAGACGGTGCTTACTACATGCATGTAACATATGTAGGTATATAATTCCTCTAAAATCACCTTTCAGTTCTTCTATAATTGGAAAATTGCTTGGTATACCTAAGATTGAGTTTCTGTTTTAAGCTTTGATGCTGTGATTTATTTAAAAAAAAAAAAAAAAAACAAAAAACAGTGGCGGATTAAACTCATTGAGAGCCCGGAAAAGCAAAACTACATGAGATACCCAATCGACTTAGGATTGGGGTATACTAAACTTAAGAAAGATTATGCAAATATATCAAAAGGTCCATTTTTTTTTTTTTTATTGATTATTTATCCTGACTTGAGACTTGTTAATTCATTGCTTCGAGATCTTTCTTTCAAGATTAGCAGATTCTCTGTTCTTTGTTTATAAAGGACTTGCTTCTTGAACACTTAATCCAACACAGAATATACAAAGTGTCAATACTTGATTCATAAATTCCAAAAAGTCTAAAATACTTCAATGAATGTCAATTATAGGACTTTGAAGTACTTTACACTCTAAAAATTTATTATTAAAAATCTATATATACTTAGATTCATAACAGATGCATCGTTCTCTGCTTTTTCAAGGACCAGAGATTACAACAGTATGTAGTATTGTATATAATATTTAGGGTACTATATACTACAAATCTATGCAATTTAGTACTTAACAGATCTGTTCTAGTATATTCTTTTTACTTATTCATAAAATTGTAATGAAGAGGATCGCGTGTTATAAGAATTGCTTCCATGGACTTTGTACAGATAGTTCCTTCCAAATATATGGGTATTTATTTTTACTGTTAACTAGTTTCTTTTAGTTAATAGTTTCGTTTGAACCAGATTTGGATATAGTACTAGATTAACCGGCGACAATTTCTGATACAGAATTGGCGCGACGTCTTTTTGTTATTTGCTTCCAGAGGCGACGATTTAAAGAGGGTTTATCCTGATAGTTGAATAGAGTTAATGTGATAAGCTAATTAACTTGATATTCATATGTATATCTTATTTGAATAATCTTACATTATCTTTGCGTGGCGATAACTGTGCTGGAGATGGTGATTGCTTTAGCAAGCTTTCATTTAATGAACTATCCGAGTAATTGGGCGAAGAAGAACCAGAAATTTCAGAGTTGCGACGTCTTATAAAGTTAATTCTAGAAACAAATTCAAATTACAAAAGTAGAATTTAAGTATTATACAATAGGTCTTAGGTTCTGCTTACTTACAATCGGTTTGCTTTGCCTGCTTCCATTAAAGCAGTCTCATCACGTCCAATTTTACGTGTTCTTTCACAGCCACTGGCGCTACAAGATGATTCAGTCACCATTGCTCCGGCCATCGAAGAAGTACTCGTCGTCCTCGTCAGTGCTGAGGAGCTCGTTTTGGTTGGAGTGGAAAAGCCTAGTCGTGTCGTTGCCATGTTCGATGACTCTGTCATCATCATCATCATCGGGTCCATCTTCTTGGCTTGTGATCCACTCTTCAATTGAGACATGCAATATATCTTCTCGCGTCTCGCTAAGATTTCCAGATCGCCTAACTTGTTCGCGTCGCTGCTGTAACTGGAGTTTATGCTGCTGTCGGCGTCGTTTACGTTCACGTCGCCGCTCAGAGCCGCAAATGCAGAATTGCTCCATGTATTTGGATTTGGCTGCAGGCGTTGTGGACCGGCGCCTACACGTGCCAAACCAACGCCGGCGCGTGGACTGCTGTTGTTGCTGTTGTTGTTGGTTGTTGTCATCATCGAGTTGCTGCCGACTCCGACTGCTCCAGCTCCGCTGACTGCCAATGGTCGCGGACGACGATGCACAGTGGGGGTGTCCATCTTCGAGTTTCGTTGTTGAGAGAACGATATGACAGCCTCTTTTGGCTGTACGCGATTCGTCGCGGCACGATTCAATAAATCGCGACCCGTCAGACGTTGAAACGTGGAGAGGTCGTGCCTATTAATAAAGATAAAAAACAAAGACAATTGTGTAGTTGTTAGCAGTGATGATTGAATGATTCATGTAAGTTGATTTGTTACCCCAGAATAGTTGTTAGATCGGGACCAGGGTCGTAACATATCAAGTCTTCGTCCCCCAGAATGTCGTGGTTGAGAGCTAGTCGCATTTCGAGCCTTGGACTTAAACCGGAGCCAGCGTGTTGCGGCGCTTGGGCACCGTGAGAACGTTGACTTGTGTGTTGCGCTTCGGTTGAGATTGCTGCTGGTACTTGCTGCGTTGCCTTCATCTTCTCTGCCGCTGATGGCGACTGCTTTGTCATCACTTTTGTCGCTATCGAAACTGTTTGTGATGAAGTTGAGTCCGGCTTTATGTTGGTCGCCGGCACCGCTGACACACGTGCTGGTGGCCCCAGTAGGGAGGTCTCGATTATCGTTGAGGAGTAACATGTTCGCGGTTTTTGTGAGGTCTCCACTGATTGGCCCATCGACGCCTTGTCGTATTTTGTGTCTGAGACAAAGGCACGAGTATTGCATGCAACCGCTGCCACTGTTGCTACGGACGGTGTCTGTTTCGAGATCTTTGATGCGGTAGCGATTCGGGGCGTAGCGTGGCCGCCTTTGTCGTCGACAACCGCTAAAGAGCCATTGTCAGCAATATCGCCAGATGGTTGCTGTTGAGGTGGGTGCTGCCAAGAATACATGGAGTCATAGTCAGGATTCAAGATTTCATATAGTACTTTATGGTCACTTACTATTTTTGTTGCCGTTGGAATTATGTCGTCTGATTTTGTCACTTTCTGTTGATGACGACGTGGTGGCGGCGGTGGTGGCGGTGCCACAAATTTCGCCGGACGCATCTCGCTCGATGCCCTCGGTATGTTGCTTTTGCTGTATATGCTGCCACTGACATTGATCTTGTCTTCGCGTTCTGATTTTAATATTTCTTTGCTGTTGCTGCTGACGTTGCTGGTAATGACGCTCGCGCTGTTGGTTGTTGTAGTAGTCAATGAATGAATTGGACTCGGAACCGATGCCATCATCTTCGGCGATATCGGCATCATCTGTGTCGTGGTAGGCATAGCTTGCTCCTCTTTTGTCTTCGCCGATGACGTCGCCATCATCGTAGTAGTTTTCTTCGTCTTCATCATCGTCGTCGTCATCATCATCATTGTCGTCGATGTTGTCTCCATCATTGTCTCTAATTGAACGGCGTTGTTGGTGCTGCTGCTGTTGGTGGTATGCTCTTCGTCCGAATGTAATTCTTTCCGGTTCCGATTTCGTGGCATTGTCGCTTCGCTTGTTGCCCCAGATGCCAAGCTGTTGCCGCAAGTGTTGCTGACTTGTAAAGCTACCACCGAATGCTGCTCTAATAGGTATTCGCAGGATGAGGCCTTCAGTAAGACCTTTTGCTGATGCTGCTGCTGCTGTTGTTGTTGCTTCGACTGTTGTTTCGTCTGTTCCCATTCCAGTTGGCGTGCCGCCTCCGCTTGTTCCTCGATTGTTAATGTAGCAGCTGCCATTGTCGTTGTAATTGCTGTTGTTGGCAGTATGGTTATAGTTGCTGTTGGTACCAATGGCTTGCGTAATGGACGCGGACCCAATGCCGTCATTGGCAAATTTGCTTGTAGACGTTCCTCGCTCGAATTCGTTGCTTCCATCATGTCCTCCTCCTCCTCCTCCTCCTCGCTCGCTGGTTCCACTATCAGATCCGCATCGTCGCTTGAACTTCCATCCAAATCCTCTAGGTAGTGGCCATTTGTCGTAGTTTCCCCCTACCAATTGTTGGGAATAGAATTTCAACTAATCAATTCTGAGTTTGAAAGCGTTTACTCTGATTTTGAATTTTAGTTAATATAATTTCAATTTCAATTTCAATTGCAATTGCAATTCGATTCGATTGATTCAATTGGATTGGATTCGATTTGATTCGTTATCAATAAAATTTCTTGATCAGTGTTTATAGTATCACTTCATATGTTTTTTTGTATCATACTCGTACATAACATATTTGATCAATCCGATATCCATTTGGATAAGTTGGTGAGTTGGAGTAAGAAACATACATACATTTGCGCACACACACACATACACACACAACATAATAAACACACACAATTTTGGATATTTTTAGTAGTATGTATTTATATTGAATGAAATCTCAGTTTATATTTTTTTGGTTTTATATTGTGGTGTTGTTGTGATTGAGTGATTGATTGATTGATTGATTGATTGATTGTTTGATTATTCGTTCATATGATCGATCATACAAATCCTTAATTCTGATTTCTGATTAATTTGTCTCATATAAACGTTGTGGTTGATGATGATGATGATGTTGTTGCTGATAATAATGATGTTGTGGATAATATCGAACTTGATGTTCGATTGTTGTTATATCATTTTTTGATGTTTATTATTTGGCAATATTGCAAATTCTGATGCTAGAGCTTTACTAATTTCACTACCACCTTCTAGGTATGACAGTACGTGTATATTTGGTGATTTGGTTAATGGTAATATACACAAATATCGATGGATCGGATAAACAATTGAACATAAAAACAAAATTCATTTTTTTAGCACAAAATAATTGGATCAATGGATGAATGGAAAAATGGATGGAATACATATCAAATTTAGTAGTAGCAAAAGAGAGATACAGTGAAGGATAGATAGGTTGATACAGGATAGTTTAGACATTTTGAAATTGAGTAGATCGAAACATTATTGATTAGTTGAATTTAGTTACATAAATAGTAAGTACACATAAAGATGGATAGATATGTATGTAGATATACCACCAAAATACCAAGACGTTAGAAATAGTATTACAAATATTAAATAATTGCAAATTTTATTGATATGATGATGTGATGTGATGTATTAATTATTGATGATTGATAATATTGATGATGGTCATAATGATGAAAATTGTGATGGTGATGGTGATAATAGATAATCGTAGATCATAATCATGATGATGATGATGATGATGGTGATTGAAGTTGTTTAACATAGTACGAGATACATATATGAAAATATATTCAAAAAAAAAAAAACAGAAAACAATGAAAACAGAATACAAAAAATATAGTTAGAAATTGATTTATTTAATATTGTTAGTGGTATGTTATTTTATATAACTTTAAAATTGAAATTGAAATAAAATTCTGCATTTTTAAGAAATGTGTATAACTAACTACAAGCAACAGTAAGAGTTTTTCTTTATTTATTGTATTATGAACATTTAGATTGTTTTTTCAAAAGTTGAAGGTTTAATACAATTACTAAGTTTATTATAGGTTTTTAGGCAATCATTTAAGGTTTAGAAATCAACAAGCGAAGAAAATACAGACTTGTGGAGCTGCTATTATGTATGGTATGTTGATTGAGTCTGCACGGACGAGGATAGATCGTATAGAAGCGCTGCTTCATGAGCTTTTACTCAAACTGTTCAAACCCTCAGAGATAATTGAGATAAAAGCCAAGCAGGACGCTGAAAACAACAAGGCTCCCATCAACCTTGAAAGCGCCCTTCAAATGCGGCAATGTCTTGGTGAAAGCGTTCTCCATGTTCATCACTGACAGAACCCATATTTTCAGGGAAAAAATTCAAATGTGAGTGAAGAAAATGCAATTTTAGTGATATATTGCATCCCATTTTATAGTAGCAGTCTAACAAAACTTTATCATCTGATTTCTTGTTAACAAGGAAATTGTTTGTGACATCAATAAAAGCGTTCAATGCTTGTTTTTCAATATCTTTAAGATTAGATGTAAACAATTAATCTTGAATTAGCTTTTACCTGGGTGTGCACTTGGACAACATACTTTAAGTCAGCCAAAAAAGCAGCACACAACAACTGGCCAGTATTTTTCCAAACCTAGAGTGACCCAGACAACAATCTCAGGTTCTATTAGGTTCGGTGGGTAAATCCATACTGCTTTATGCGGCTCTAATCTGGGCCGGGGTACTTGCAAACAAGTCATTGCTTCATGATATAGGGAATGCTCAGAGATTTGGCAACTTGAGTATCTGTGGAGCGTATCGAACAATTGCAGATGATGTGGTGGAAGCCCTGGCTGCCAATGACAAGTGCGTCACGTTAGAGATTAAGACCAGATACCTGAATATATGGCAGCGCAGGTAAAGTAGGGTAGAGCCACGGAGTTTACACCAGCTCAGATATTACAGATACTACAGATTTGCTTAAGTGGCGTTTTGGTGACGTATGGTTCGAATTTACTCAATTCGCAAATGGCCATAGATGGTACAGGCAGTATCTTCTCAGGCTTGGACACGAAGTTGATCCATTCTGTGGTCTCTGCAGAGATGTCGTGGTGGATCCAGAGCATCTTGTTCATGAGTGGCCCCGTTTCGAAGTGGAGCGACGTAGAATGTACGCACGCTTCGGATCTCCTGGCAGCTCACAGGAGATTGTAAGGTGCATGTAGACGACTGGGCATTCTTTTCTGCAGACATTGCCAACATAATGAGGGGCGCTTGAATGTGCGAGCGAACAATGGCGTCTGTTTTATTAAGCTTACTATTCCTCCTTACGAAGGAATACTTTGTCGGTGCCATAGGGATTAAACGGGATTTGAGGCGATAGGAGGTTTTTCAGTCGGTAGGCTAATGAATCTAAAATAACTTGGGGCATGGCATGGGCATATGCTCCTTTAGAAGATTTTTACCTCCTTGTAAGCATAACATAAAAAATATAGGTATAGATATAGGAAAGAGATAGAAGAATATATCCTATTTCAGTTGATGATTGATTGTTATACGAGTATGTAGAATACTATGTGATTAAACAATAACATCGTTCATAATACAATATATAGTGTAGTATATAATGCTTTCATGTTTTTCGTACTAGTAAATTAAATAAAAAATCAAACAATAACATATGGAAAAACACATTTCATTATTTTGTATAAAATAAATAAATAAATGCTAACTACTATTTATTATTATTATTATTATTATTATTATTATTATTATTGTATATAAGTAAATAGTAAAAAAAAAATTAAAATGTTGTGTTTTGAAATTGAAGAGAGATTTATTTTTCTAAAGACGACCCACCTTTTTGATATCTTCACTCTCTTGATGGGTTTTTTCTTCATCACTTTCAGTTTCCTCCTCAAAAAGTGGCTCAAGACGACGTCTACATGGATTTTTTAGTTTGATTTTTTTTTTTACATTTTTTTTTAAGTTTTAGTTTGGTTTTTATGATTTTCAATTGTTGTTGTTTTTGTTATGTAAATTGTTGTTATTGTTGTTGTTGTTGTTGTTGTTGTTGATATAATGAATTGAATGATGATATACAAAATTTGATAGACATTTACATATATAGGATTGATTTATTATCAACAAAAAATATATAAGTCAAACATAAAAAAAGAAAAAAACAATTGTTAAAACAAAAGAAACTTCAAAATATGGTAGGTATATAATTTGGAAAGAATATCTTAAAATTATGGCTGCTTTATCGAATAGGTCAATCAAAATCAATACCCCTCCTGAATTCTGTGTGAAATTGTTTAAAGTGGAAAATAAAGAAAAAACCCTTTTTATATTTTTGTATATTGGCCTTAAGCTCCATATCTCTTTAAGAAGTTAAGATATTAATGTATTAATAATAGAAGTACAAAAAGAAAAAACAAATCATTAAGATTGAAACCCCAAATACTTTACTTGAATTACTTTTTATATTTAGTATGATGAAAAATATTAAAGAAAATAAAAACTTTACTAATACTACATGTGTTACTAAATTTGACTGACCGATTGATTGATATTAATGTTTGTATGTATGTGAATAAAGGATCATCAAACAGATGCTTCCAAACTTTAACGACTAATGTTAGCCAATAACCTCCTCCCGTGCCCATGATCCGATTCATTAAATGAATCTTCTGAGCATTCTATTCAAAGTTAAATAAAGGTCACTTCCTATTGCTGATGATATTGATGTGGACGATAATCCGAATTTGTCAATATTTCATAGTGTGCTACATGGAACAAACGCAAAAGGTTTGGGACACGAGAATAAAAGTGACAGGACAATTTACATTGAATAAGCTGGAAACTAAGTGCCTGTCATTTTATCGGTAAGGAACATTTTTGGTTAAAAATCTGTAAGTTCCTTATCAAAACAACATTGATTCAGATTCAGAGAAATTTATAGCTTATTTACATGATTAGTCCTTATTACAATATGCCTTATATTTTGAGAGAAATCATGGTCATGTCAATCTCCACTATCAGAGTTCTCACAGTGGCATAGCAAATGCTCTACTGTCTTCTCTATTTCATAACATAATCTAGATCCACATCGGTGAGTCTTATCCGCATATTATGTAAATGTTTCATAACTCAGCAATGTCCTGTAACCTGAGACTATATGGATTGTTGTCCGAGTTAATTCTAGCATTTCATATGTTCTCTTGTATGAGCTGGAGGGCATGAATATTTTCGCTACTCTTATATTTTGTATGTCCAACCATGCGATTATGTGATTAATCTTATGTCTTTGTTTCTGCAGCCCACAAAATGTTTCTTAAACACGGCTACATTTTACTTTCTTTAATGACACGAGTAATATTGTTTTGCAATGCTCCAATTGACTCTGGCTTATTGGCATAGACGAGTGATTTGAGGTAGCCCCATAAAAAATAATCTAAAAGCGGCAAATTGCACGTTCAATTTAACGGTTCATAAAGTGAGATACTGAACTCATTTGTCAAGTGTTCCATATTGCACAAAAAAAGTTCGAAATAATTGAACGATAGCGGGCGCCACTGATGGTAAAATTGTACCCATCTTCATCCTTAAAGAAATATGGGCCCATGATTCCACCGGACCATATACCGCACCAAACAATGCTTTTTTTTGGGTGAATTGGCAGATTTTGAATTGCCTGAGGCTGCTCATCGGAAGTTTTATTTATTAACTTATCCATTTAACCAGAAATGAGCTCTATTGCGGAAGACAATTTTTCGATAAAAAAAACATTATTCACAAAGCACAAATTTTGATAGTAAAATTCAATAATTTGTAAGCATTTTTTGTGTGTAAATCTTTTCATAATGAAAATGCAATGCAATGGCATTTTTGACTTTAACACATATCACGAATCGCGCGTGAAAAATGCAACAGTGAATGAGTACACAGCAAAAAAATCATCCTTTACATGTAAAGTTATTGTACCATGTAAGTACGTTAACAGCTCCTTTCCTCCTGAGTTCATTAGCCTCTTGGTTCCAAAAATACCTATTGTGACCAGGTAACCAAAATTAATGAAATTAATTATTTCCAGCTAGTCTTTGTAGTAAAGTTAAGCAGTCCCAAATAGGCTTCAAATGTATTGATTTAGTATATGGTTTAGCTAATCAACCCACCTTACTTATATGGCTGATTTAAATGTATTAAAGACCACAAGTTGTCGCATTATTGATTATAAACAGAAGAAAACCCAAGTAAGTTATTTTCAAATAATTTTGTAGGTATACCATAGTAGTGTATATGTATTTTTATATTGTAGGTATATATGGTACTTCAAGTTAAAGATCGGAAGCTTTTATTTAATGAGCCGATATACTACTTACAATACATACAACTACAAAATTACTTAGTATGTTGTTTTACCTATCTATCTATCTATTGTATGTATTGTATTAATATTGAGCTATTGTATCTATTGAACTAATTATTATTGTATTTATCAAATTTGAAAAAATTTGCATTTGAATGATTCGGACAAAAAACTATGAATGTTATTTTGAATGATTTGAGAGTACTTAGATTGATTGATTGATTGATTGATTGATTACATGTGTAAGTAAACGAGTTTAATTTAATTATATAATATTATATTATTTTTTATATTGACCTGTAAAAACTACAAAATTTGATGAGAAAAGAGAAGGTACATAAAATACAATGTATGTAGTACGGTAATTAGTATTTATAGAATTACTTATTTAAGAAGAATTGGAAGACAAAAAAACTTAAACTCACTAGCTAAACTAGTATGCTACGAGTAGCTCTAAATTTCGACTAAATGTGATTAAGATATATTATTATTATTATTATTATTATTATTGTATACAATATAATTTTGTTCTTTTACTCTTTTTTTCCTTTTTTTTTTTTGTTTTTTTTTGATATTAAAAATTGATTTAAGAAATTGTTTTGGATAAAAATTTACACAATTTCACTTATGTACACTGATAAAAAAAAAGAGTGTGACCTTCTTCCTTTGGTTATAAGAAAAAATCAAAATATAGACTACTATAAAAATGATAATTTAACATATCAACATACCGTGGTAATAGACCGCGTATGGTGCTCGCCGTCATCGGTGGTGCCATTAATAGTTCATCCATCATGAGTTCAGTGTCATCATCATCATTCAATGAAGTGCTGGACTTTGTTGGTGACTATAATTTATTTATCAATGAGTATATTCAATTTTTGACTGTTATTGACTTGATTTTTATTCTTACCTATACCTTTCACACTACCTTGTCTTGATATTTGAACTGTAAGATATCGTCTTACGATCATCAAGGTTTACATACGTCAAACAAAAAAGAACCCCAAACAAATAGGTACTAATTGAGTCCTAAACAAATTTTTAAATAATAAATACTAAAAAATAAAAATAAGAGAGGTACGCCAATTCCGACCAAGAGGTCTCGAACACACAAACCAATGGGACATAAACAGAATTCTAAATTGTCTATTTGTCCAAGACCCCCATTGCATCAGAATCATACAGCTCTCTGATTACTGGAAAAGACTTTTATACAATATCCAACATAAAACTGCGATTATAATTTTACATCTTTATCCAAAACCTAACTGCGTACTATCAATTGCAATTAAAATCATTTGTTTTCAAATCGATTTGAAATAATGATTACTAAAATCTCAATATCGGATCATATCGTACCTACTATAAGATATATGAAAAAATTAAGAGTGAAAGGTATGTAAGCTTCAGTGATCCGAAGTTTAGTATGTTACTATTTATAATTACAATAGTTGTGTATTTTTTACTTACAGAATGTGTATTCTCTGAGTTAATTAAATGCATATCATCATTATCACCACCACTTGTTGGTGTACCCCAGATTTCTTCTCCAGAAGTTGCACCCGACGTGCATTCATCCATTTGTTCATCGGTCTCTGAAGTAGTTGCTTGTTTGGTAAGTAATAATTGCTGTTGTTGGACTTGTTCGCTCTGATCGTGTTCTTGATTCCAGCGTCCCAAATATTTATCAATGAAGGCACGGGACTCTTCGAAAAAGGACATTTTACCAGTGACAAAGGAACCTGCACGACTTGTCCATGCACCGCTCCCGCTAACTTCACCATTTGCAGTAGCAATTGCCATAGAACAACTATAATTTCCTTTGCCAAGTAGATCATGTTTTTCATTGTGTAAATTATCAGCTAAAGCATTATCATCTTCATCGTCATCATCATCATCATCATCATCACCTTCATCATTTTCATCGTCCTCAGCGTCATCAACATCGGAATCTCGGCAATTTATTGCAAGATTGCTACTATGGCTATTTCCATTGTCATCATCAAGAATACTATCTTCATCATCATCGGCATCACCGTCTAATCGATCATCGGACGGTAGTTTCTCGAGGCTAGACAATGTGCCGTAACGGCGTAATGCATTTGTCATTGGACGGTAAGGCGGCTCTTCATCAAGTGGTGACTCATCACAAGAATCCTCTGGTATATTCTCGACAATGACTTGACGTGGCACATTCTTGATATGCAGTTGTGTTGCAGTAGTGGTTGTGGTCGGTGATGATGTCGATGTCGATGTCGATGCCGGTGCCATTGATTGTGTCGATGGCGTTGTTGTTGATCCTGTATAGAACATTGAAGTACCTCCACCACTATTATCCCAGACATTTGTTGCGCTTTTTGTAAGCACTGCTTCTGGTGTTGGTGGCACTACAGCAATTGTGGGCACAAAGCTTGAAGTCTCGTCTGCATCAGTATCGTCCAAAGTTGAAATCACCTTCGGAAGCGGGATGCTTGTTCCTGGCTCTGGCCCTGTTGCTGTTGCAGTCGATGGTGTTGTTAGCTGTGGTGCAGCCGGTGTAGCATAGGGCATGTTAAAGAGTTTTGCAGCTGGTGCAAACTGTGCTAAACCAATCAACATAAGCGAGAGATCCTCTTCATCATCTGCTGGGGCATCTGTTGTTACTCTATTCTTTTTATTTGTTCCACAAATGCATTTACAATTGCTATGCAATTGGGTGACTTCTGCTGACGATGGCTTAATTGTTGTATTGGAGGTCCTTTTTGCAGGTGAAGGTGCTGCTGATGACTGGGTGGATTCTGTTGCTGCTTTGGTTAATTCTGTTTGCTGTTTGGGTGAATCAATGAGTTTGCATGTTTGCTGTTCCAACTCATCAGGACTCAAAGTTGCATGTGCAAAATCCTCTGGTGTGCACTTGCAGTGACAGGCAATGAATTGTGTACTTCGTGTGGGTGTTGATATTTTTCGTGGACTTTTTGTAATTGATTTCGGGGTCTTTGGTGATTTCGGTGATTTTGGTGATCGCGTCCCAGTTTCGTGCGTATGAACTATACGAGCTGTTTCCGTGATGGTCACATGCGTTTTTACTTGTTGTTGATTTGCTACTTTGCTAGGTGAATCCTTTGTTATTTGCGGTGTTATGCGTACCTTACGTGGCGGTGGATCAGGTTTGAGGCGATTCGTTAAATGATCGCCGCCATAATCTGAAGATGCAAGGGTATGTCCGTTGGTCAATAAATCAGTTGTTGTCTCCAAAACATTCTCATTAGTAACGCCCACATTAACAATCCTGCTGCTACTGCTGCCGCTACCGCTGCCACTATCCTTATCCTTTTGCTTATTATCTAGAATTCGTATTTTATGGACGTTGTCGGTGATGCTGTGTCCGGTGTTTCTGGTACTTCGGGTAGAATGACTTCCTCCTCCTCGGACAACTTCACTTGTGCTGGTTGCATTGCTTGTCGCTGTGGCGGCGGTGGTGGAGGAGGTGCCTTTCTGTGTTCTAACATTGGTCGTACCTTCTTCAGCGATACCAATACCGGTACTGCTGCTACTATTTGGGATCGCACCAACGCTTTCATCGGTCGCTTCTGATTGAGAAAGTTCATCGGTTATTAGTTGTGCAACATCACTTTCTGTGTCTCCAGTTTCGCGACGACTACTGCTAGCGACTACTTTTGAGGAGAGGTCACTCAGCTGTTCACCGGTTATAGTACTCGAAGACATGCTCGTCACACTGCCGGCACGACTGGCGCTAGCACTACCATTAAGCTTACAACAACGATTTGGTGATGCTTGACTATGTTGGACTTTTAATGAATTGCACATAAGCACAGCATTGGGCCCATCACCACCTCCCCTCGATGGATCCCCCATACCAGTGGCGTTGCACCCAATACTCTTATGCTGCTGTTGATGCTGCTGTTGCTGTTGACAGTTCTTGTGACAATGACGACATACTGCTAACTTATCAAGTACATTGGGGCTTGAGCGTACAGTGATCTATATATGGTAGTACATATGCAAATGTAAAGTAATAGCATGACTAAACTGAACTAATCTGATCTGATCTGATCAGATCTAAGTCTAAGGCTGATCTCATGAGATCATGTGAATTTTGAATTTAATATACATACATATACCTATAAATAAGTATTATAAAATTATCTCACTTACCTGACTATCTGAAGTTGTACTATGCGATTGACTTTGCACTCCACCAGATTGACTTGGCCCACCACCGGCATCCGAATAGACATCACTCATGCTGAGTTCTTCGACTCCGCTCAAACGTTTACCACCAAAATTCGGACGTGCCGATAATGCGCCATTCTCTTTGGCTAAATTCAATTCCTTGGTGCGTTTCTCTAACTGTTGTCGCGTCCAATATGTGATGCGCTCATCTTGATCACTGCTATCGGTAAAGTGATATTGTTCATCAGCATCACCAATGATATTCTCATGGGAGCGAGCCATGGCCGCCAAACGTGCCTGTTCCTGTTGCTTGTCCAGTTGTCCTTTCATCCAGTTGGCCAAATGCAAGGCACTTGACTTCGGAGTACCAGTTTTATTTAATATACGACATTTCTCATCTATTAATAATTCAATTTGGGTCTCAACTGGATTCTGGGAATGATGTTGATGCTGGTGCTGGTGCTGGTGATGATGTTGTCGATTGTTCTGCATGTGATTCATTTATCATTTGTGGACAAACGAAAATCAAAAAAATATTAAATAATAATACCAAAAAATAAAAAAAAATATTTGTTTAGAAATTTCATTAGAACAAAGTTTGGAAATTAAAATAAAAAGACAAGAAAAATATAAATAAAGACAGAAGACATAAAACGGAAGAAAAAAGAAAACGAAAAACTTGTGATGGGCTCATATTTTTTGTTTGCTTGTTTGTTTTTTTTTGTTTTTTTGTATTCATTATTATATAATAGTATATACTATTTTATATAATTTTTCTTTTAAAATTGAAATTGTTTTTCTTTTTTGTTTGTTTGTTTGTTTCTCCATTTTTGTATTTGCATTATAAGTATTTTTTTTTTCTTTGTGTTTGTTTCGAGTTTTATTTATTTATTTTTTAATTTTTTTTTTCCAGTTTCAGTTTTTTGCATTAAAGGATCATTTTATTTTTTGTATCTATATATAGGTATATATTTTTTTTTTTTGTATATTTATTTTGATTAATTTTATTATTATTTTTATTTTTATTTATGTATATTTATTATTTTTTAATTTATTATTAATTTAAAATACATTTCATTTCATTGACAACTGAACAAAACAATATACTATAAATTGGTATAGGTATATATATAGTATAAACATATACATATATTATATTATTATATACAAATAATAAAAATATTAAAAATAATCTTTGATTAAAAACGCTTGCTTAAATGACGCTATTAAAATAGTAACTAACAACGACAACAATAAAATGGAGAATAGAATGGAAAAAGAGATAAGATAATTAAAAAATAATTAAGATATTATGTATGGATATATGTATATAGGTATATAGTAGTAGATTAAATATCTGAGTATTTAAATGTTTAAAAGCAAATATACATTTTCTTTTTTTTTTTTTTGTCTAATCAATTAATTAAATACTAAGTATAAACATTTTTACTAGGTTTTTTTTCTTAATTTTTGGTTTTGTTTTTATATTTCTATGTATATACTAGTAGGTAAATAAATAAAAGCCGAAACAACAACAACAACAACAACAACAACAACAAGAACAACAACAAAAGCAATGCCAACTAAAGCATGTTAAGTAAATATGTTAAAAATTTGATTGATTTGAGTCCATCACAATTTTTTGTTTTGCTTTTTTCTTTCTTTTCTAAAAATTAAAATAATGTTTCTTGTTCCGATTGAAAGAAAAAAAAAAAAATTAAATAAAATAATGTATTAATTAATTAATATATTTTTAATATTTAAAATGAGTTATATATAGTTTTCTATATTGGAGAAAATTGTGATATTATTTCTTTGTTTTGTTTTTGTTTGTATTGTAAATTCTTTTTGAAATTTTTAAGTTTAGTCGTGCATACTTTTGGGCGCATACTACTTCCTTTTTGGTAATTATTAAAGATAATAGAGAGAGAGAGACACAGAGAGAGTGAGAGTGAAAGAGATAGATATATATGCATATATATATATAGAGAGAGAGGGAGAGAGACAGAAATACCATTAATGGATTTTATTGAAAAATTATTATAGTATATTATATATCCTGCTGCTGTTTATTTCTTTTTGTGGAAAGGGGAAAATTAAAAAAAAGAGTTCTGTATACAGTAGTTTTGAAAGAAAATCACAAGCGTTTTTAGTCAAAGAATATTGCATTTTTATTTTTGTTATTATTATTAATAATTTGTTTTTTTTTGTTTTTGAATTAACAGAATTTATATTTTTTTGTTATTTTGGGTCTTTTGTATTTTTTTTAATTTTGTTGTTTGAAAATTAAAAAAAAATAAAATTGTATTGCTTATCTAAACAAAAATATACAATTTTATATGTACAGGGTGTTCCATAAATACAAAATAAGAAGAATAATTTCTAAAGAAATTTATTTATTTATTAAATACACAAAAAAAAAAAACCTTGACTCATCATAGTCATAACCATTGTCATTATTAAATTAAAAATTATGTATATATGTTTGTATATCAATACTATATTTGTTGGATTACCCTGTATATGTAAAATTTACAATTCTCTTTTCTTTATTTTTATTTTTATTTTTTTATGTTAAACAATTATTAATAAAATATTGCATTTATTTAGTTGTAAATTTATTATTATTTTTTTTTATACGTTATGCAAGAATGGACAAACTTAATAAATTTTTGTATATATTATTTTCATAAATTTTACTATATAATTTTAACTTGCTTTGTTTTTATATGGAAAATAATGTTTTATTGTAATTATTTAATTTTCTTTTATTTAAAGAATTTTTTATTTTTATTTATTAATTTTTGTATTATTTTCGAATTTCATTTGTTATAGTATTATGGGTTATTTTTATTTTTATTGTTTTTTTTTTTGTTTTTTATATAAGTATATTTGTATTAAGTTATGTATATTTTTGATTTTTTTTAATGTAAATTTTGTATTATTTTTCTTAAATATTAATTTTTGAGTTAAAAAATAAAATGAACAAATTTTTATTGGTTTTCTTGTGAGTGGTGGTGGTGGTGGTGTTGAGCATATAAAAAATTGTGATTTAATATTTGTCATATATGGAAGAAATCACACCAAAGAATCTATTGGTTTTATTAGCAAATTAAGCTTTTAGATTATGAATTAACTAATCAGTTCACTAGCAGTTAATAATCACTTAAGATGAGATCTACAATTTACTAAAAAAATTATAGTGAACTCTTCTTCTTTTAAGTTTTACGAGACAATTTTGAAATTTTTTTAGTTGTGTTTTTGTTTATTTTAGTTACAATAAAATTAAATTTAATAAGATTATAAGTATGTATATATGTATATGTATATGTATAATATTTAATTAATATTTCTTTACTAATATATGGAAGCAATTTTCTTTCGTTTATATTTTGGAAGTTCTTATGTTTTTCAAACCTAAAAAATTAAATTAATGAGCACTATGAATTATGTGTGAAATACTAAGAATTATGATAACAATTTAATAATTATTAGTTATAATAATAATTTAATAGATTTGCTATAATACAATATGATCATATAATATCAGTACTCATTGTACTATATATACATAAGTGGTATATCGAATAATATACTATAGTGATGATTGCTTAATTTATTTTTAAATGTTGTAACTCTAATTAACAAAGAATAGTAGGTATATAAATATTTTAAACGTAATTTAATATTGGCAACAAAGTATTATTTATACTTATGACTTTTGTATAGTTTTTTTTTGCACACAAAGTGTGAATTTGTATTATCACTTTATCAGGGATCTCATATACTTAGTTTGTTTATTATATGCAAATTGTAAGAATCAATTTTATCTAAACCAATATACAAACAAACATGTGCTTTAATCCCTCAATGAGCAGCTATCAAACTGAATTTTGGCACATACCTACAAATTTTGCATTTCTGTACTAAGTAGTATGATAATGTATTTACTAGAAGAAACAGTGTTCATAGAAAAAACACACAAACAGGACCCCCGCTACTGTCCGTCAGTTCGTTCGTTCTATCTCATGAAGCGTACCTACTAATAAAAATAAAAAATTAACCTTCTTATAAGAAAAACCGTTTTTGTTTTTTGTCTTATCGAACTGAAATATGGACAATATTAACTTCTAATCCATATTCACTAACCATGTAAATTTCAAGATCCTAGGATTCCTATAAAGGCTACCTCCCATACAAACCAAAATTCAAATCAAAGTTCTTATTAGAAAAACTTTTTGGTTTTTTGTCTTATTGAACTGAAATTTGGACACTATAATTGTCTGATCCATGTTCACCAACCAGCCTTGTAAATTTCAAGATCCTAGAATAACTACCAAGGGTAATACCCATACAAACCCAAATTCAAATTAATGCTCTTATTCAGGTGTTACAGAAATCGACAGAAATAGAAATTGAATTGATTTCAAAGCCTAAAAATATGCAATTAAAATTTTCATAATTTTAGTATACAAATATTTATTTAATCAATAATTAAAGCATCAGTATTATGAAAAATTTAATTCTCGCCAAAACTGCGTCGTTAATATTTTGAATGAATGTCGAAAGAATAAGCCATACGAATTCTATTTTTATTGTCATAGAGCATGGGAAAAGAACCGTAAACCGTAGTTGAAATGATAGCAGTTTTGATTAGCGTCAGCCTTGTCATAAATATAGGTAATTATATTCAAAAAAGTGCTTCGAAAGTGAAAGAATCAATTGTATTGTAAGTTTTGCAGCCACAATCGACGCACTTAAGGCTGGAAATACGGACACCGGATCAGAC
The DNA here is from genome assembly GCA_037043315.1 of Amiota communis. Classification (NCBI taxonomy): domain Eukaryota; kingdom Metazoa; phylum Arthropoda; class Insecta; order Diptera; family Drosophilidae; genus Amiota; species Amiota communis. The sequence goes on from JBAMAV010001061.1 coordinate 194,013, forward strand.
AAAACGTATTTAATAAGGAAATATTGATATTTTATATACCCGAACATGAAAACATTTGTGTTGAAAAATACTAACAATTATGGAAAGCTACACAGTTCGCGAAGAACTGCCCAATATGTGGGTATTTTCTGCTAGTGATGTGCTTGTGTCCAATAATTTTGAAAATAACCTTATAATTGAAAATTGGATTTTTGGGATCATACTACTTTTGGTAATAAAATGCAAAATATTCTCATTTCACTTCAGTAGTCTAGTCAGAAATCAATGATTTAGGTACACTTATTGTAATTGCCAATTTCCTAACTTAATAATTTACAAGGCCTATAGTGAAAGTGCTTGTAGTGCCTTGATGGGTTGAAAAATTTAGAAAATATTACAACATATTATAAAACAATGCCAATCTTTCTTGTTATTTGTCTAAGAAAATTTAAAAAGTGAATGAAAATGAAATGGAAATTTAGTCTGAAACTAGTCAAAAATAGTAAATTGTAGATGAATCCATCTACTTATTTGGCATTGGTAAAACCAAAGTTATGATGTTTTGTTATGTTGTTCTTTTAAAAATTCCTTCTATGCTTATTAGAAGATCTTTAAGATATTAAACAATAGAACGAGCTGTGTGTTGAAAAATTGAAGTTAAGAATTTTGTTATATTGAATTTGGTAAGTGTTTTAATAATTGGAAGAACGAACAACTGGCAATATACTGTATGCCCTGCACTTGAATAGTAACAATATTGTTTGTTTAAGATTGATTACAGATTGATTACAGTTCTGCTTCCCTTCCCTTAGTTATGTACTTTAAGAGTTAAGATAGCTTTACTCATATCATTTACCATATGATTGAGTTGTTTTTTCATGCATTTGAATAGGGACTGAGGCAATAACCTGAAATTGTGATGATTTTTTGTATCTAGTAAATTGTGGACCACGAAGAAATTTGTACGTTGGAGGAAAGAGCATGGAGGGAAATCTTAAAATCAGGCAAATTACAGAAAACATTAAAAAAAAATTAAAACAACAATATGAAAAGGTGGACGTGAAAATCAGTTTATCCTTGTAAAGGATGTCCGATTTTACCGATGCGTAAGGTCATTTGTATCATTTCTTCATGACACATGTACCTAATAAACAATACCATAGCCGAGAAGGAGGTGTAATGGTCTTCCATATTTATTATAACATCTCAAATGAACGCAACTCATTACAAAGGCCTGCTGGGAAGAGCATTTTCATACATTAACAACCTTTTCAAACCATTACCATGGACATGGATAACATGATGATGCCCACATAGTACATACTGCTCGTGTGGTAAAATATTATAAGAATACTCAATATGTCGCTTTCTTCTACTGATCTCAATACGATTGAGATAGATAGTGCATGGAGGATCTAAGGAATGAAACTATTTTGAACCTACCTCTTACAATAATTTCTTAAAACATAAATACGATTGACACGGGCAGGTGCTACAGTTCTTTTCCGAAAACCAGATCAGAGTTCAGTATGTTAAAGATTCTTTCAATCTACTATATGATTTTAAGTTCCCTGAACGATCAGATCGCGATATATCGCATATGCATGTAAGTACATGATATACAAGTCAGATCAGAAAGGAGAGCAATCGCAATATGCATACAATATTAGAAAAATGAATCATATATAACCATTGACATTGACATACATATGAATATGAATGGTGTGCATGTGTGCATGTGTGTGTGTGTGTCTTCTTCGGTGGCCCCGAAGTTAACATTATTTAATTTATTTTTCTTATCTCATCATTGATTTTAATTAAAAATTCAACATAATACTAGACATATTGTATATAATGTAATATCATTTGTTAATATCATTTGTTAACAATCATCAAAATGATGCCATCAACCATCAACCATCAACTTTCTATATAATTACTTAGCTAACTCTACAGATACAATAGACACAGCTGCAATGCCTAAGGCTTATACGCTATATACTATACTCGTATTGTATACATGCATATCTATGTATAGGTATATAGTATATCTATATATAAGTATGTATTTTCTTTATCCTTTTAAATTTTTTTGATTTGTTTTGTGTTTTTTTTTATAAAATTTTATTCTTTTAAAGAGACTTGCAAAGCATTCATAAAAACTTAGGAGATTTCATAAAAAATTGGATATATAATGTCATGGATGAAGGAAGAATTACATTCAATTATTTATGTTTATTCGTATAACCATAAAATTTGAACTACCATATACTAAGTTACTCATAAGTTTATTGTGAATATGTTTAGAAAGGATTTGAAATGCTACAAGCCAGAACTGATTGTCTGAAACATAGGAATAATAAATAATTAATTCATTTTGCAGATTTCAATCATACGCATCGAAATGGATGATTATATCCTTAGCAGTGGATCGCTTTGACCAGAGTGGTCTTGAAAGAAAGGAACATTTCGGAGCCGCTTACCTGAACTAAGTTTTTTTCAATCTTGAAAAACTTGCTATCGGAATGCGTCCAACATACAATAAATACCTAACTCAATTTGTCTTCTCAAGATGATCAAAAGTAAGCATATATAGTTTGAAGGGTATGTCATCAATGCTCCAATTTAAGTCTTGCACGAATGTATTCGCATGCAAACGTATCCAAATATGTAAGTACATACAATACAATTTCATTTGGTGTCAATAAATCTAAACAAAACATTTGAAAAATTCAAACCAATGAAATTGAAATGCCACCAAATCATTCGTAAATGTTCTGCTTCGTCAACCAAAGAACTTTGCATGTCCGACAGAGAGAAAACAGATGAACAAAAATGAGCTTACACATATTTTTTTCTCAACCCATATAGAGTCACTGATCAGTGTAATCATTGAAATGTTTTCCATACCATTCATTTGGTTCATTCGCATTTGGTCGGCTTTAGAAATAAAACATTTGGTTTGTCAGAGCAAGCAGTATTTGGTTCTTGGAAATGTCGCCACAAACCTTTATTTATTTTAGTTGGTTGACTGAGTACTTAAAACTTACTTCGCTCAAAACGAAACAAATGCTTTGTTTGTCGTTTCAAATGGATTCTTTGAAGACTCTAGTTGCTATGTATGAGACTTATTGAGTGATTTGATTCCGATTGTTATGACCAATGACACTAGTAGAAAAACCCATTGGTTGCCGTGAAATGCAATGCAAATACTACACGATTTCAATTTAAGTTTGGCAATGGAGAAGAAATTATATAGTAGTATATTATATACTCGCATGTTAATTGTATCTAAGCTTTGGTGAGACCAAAGTTTATTTATGTATATGCGTATTTTTATTTATTTTCAATTAATTTAATTAAATATTTTGTATTTCATTTGTTAGCAATAAAATTAATAAAAAAAAATGATTATCGACATTAACAATTTTTTCTTTTTTGCTTTTCGTAAATGTTAAAATTGTTTTGTCCTGTTTTTTTTTGTTTTATGTAAACTTTATATAATAAATTTATGTAATATTAGATTTAATTTAATTAGTTTGTTTTGTTTTGTAATTAATTAATTTAATTTATTATTATTATTATTATTATTATGTTTTAATTAAAAAAATATGAGCACATCATGCAACGAGGTAGCATTTTTTTTTTAAGAAACAAAAAAATATCATTTCTCATTTGCAAAGTTTTTTGTTTTGTTTAAGTTTTGTTTAAGTTTTCCATCTTTTAATTTAATTTAATTAAAAAAGATATTATTTATGTATATTGTATATTTGTTTATAAATTATTAAAAATTCTTTTATTCATTTTTATCATATTTTGCAGCACGCACACGCAGAAACGCCAATGGCAATTGTAGGGTATTTACAATATTATTTAGCTAGCTGATTTTTGGAAGCAGTTTGAAGCGAAACTTGTTTAGTTTTTACCTGATTGTAGACCCTTTAAGTAATGGGAAACATTGTTAGATGTTTTTTTTGTTTATTTTTTTTTTGTTTGAATCAAGGATTGTTAGTAGGTACTATTGAAAGTTGTGACCCAAGATTTTGATTGGTTTTGGGATAATTTAAATTTAAATTGTATATTGATTAAATTCAAAATCATTCAATAATAATAATCAGATTTTTTAGATATATATTTAGTATATATGTAGTAGTATATAGTATATAGTAGTATAGACTGAGATGAAAGGATAGTCAACTTGTTACTCGTATTGTTTATTATACTAAAAACATACTAAGTATTTCATATGGTTGCTTAACTTAAGTGGTAGTAAATATTGTATTGTAGTATAATAATAAAATATCGTACTAAGTTTTGGTGGTGTCAAAGTTTGTATGCTATATAATCGTATTGTAGAATATAGTTGAGTAGTACATATGTATAGTATAGTATAGTAGTAGAAGTAGAAAGAAGTGATTGATTGATATATTGTATTACTAGTAAAGTCTGTCTAAGCTCAGTTTATTACAGTTTTCGATTGAAAGACTTAGATTGGGAGGGAGGATTGTGTTTGTAAGTATTGTAGATGTATGTAAGAAAAGGGAGAGAAAGATGGAAAGAGTTATAGCGAAATATTTAAGACGGTACATGCAGCCAAAAATCAAATCACAGATCCAATGAATCTGGTGGTGTCGGTTTTGTAGGCAACATACCAAATGGATCATCGACAACGACACTTTCATCACTATCATCATCATCATCATCATCATCATTATTATTACCAACAAAAACATTATCATCACCATCATCATTAACAACATCTTCTTCTTCTTCACCATCTTCACCATCTTCATCATCATCACTATCAACGCTCAGTTTTCGTTCATCACCATGAAATATACATTCCTCAACATCTGTGTCATAACATGGATCTGAATTGACTTCATGCAAATTAAGATCCAATTCAAGCAAATCCCAAGAGCCACCAAATTCAGCAAGTGGAATTCCCTTGCTTGTTTCGAGCTCTTGGTGTTCTTCATGCTTAGGACACTGTGTTGTTGTCGCTGTTGTCGAAGTCGAAATTGATGATGATGATGCCGCCAATGTTGAGGTCATTGGCACGAAATCATTGGAAAAGCCATCATCCGAATAATATTGCTGCGAACTGGGTGAAATATTTGGCGTGGGTGTGTCTGGTGTTGTCAGGGAAATATTTTGTGAGTGTGTCCCTATATCAGATTCATCAATAAATGAACGACCCACTGAACTGAGACTGAATTCGAGTAGTTTTCTTTGAGGTGGCGGTGGAGGTGGCTGCTTTTGCCTTTGTTGAGGTAAATGACCGTTGGCATTGGTGTGTCTTGTCTTGGTTGCGGTAACAACAATAACCTCAGTATGATGATGTCGAAACATAGAAGTTGTACCTGGAGTTGTTGTTGATTCTGACCCTGTTCCTGCTACTGTCGATGAAAACTCATCAACAGTCGCTTCGGGTATGGCTGTCAGGCATTTGCATGACGATGTGGCCAAGTGGTCAGTAGAACAAAGAAGACTACCGCTGCCACTCCCGATGCTGCAACTGAGACAGGAACTGGTAGTATTGGTTGTAACAGATGGATTGCGTCTGCTGGGCACTAGAGAACGCAGGGAGGAGACGCTATCATTATTATGATTATTATTACCACCACAGCCAGTGCAGATGCCACCGCTAGTGATCGTATATGGTGAGCCACTATATTCGCCAAGGTCTTGTTGTTGTTGGTCAACTATTTGTAAACCGATGTTACGACGCGCCGGTGATGCAGTGCGCGAGGGTAGTGAAGATGCTTGGGTATGGGTGTGGGTACGAATGTTGGGTGTTGTGTGCATTTGGTGCGTTTGGGTATGGACGTGGGCATTATTACAGGGTGTCTGCGTGTGCGTGTGTTGCGCGGTGCGTGTGCTGCTGCGCGAGGCGAGCGTGCTAGCCAAACGCTGTAGATTCTCATATGAATCCGAGCTACTTAAACGTTTACTGCGAAAGAGACGCACCTGTTGCTGTTGGTTCTTCATGTTGAAGCTATCGAGTGATGATATCTTCATGGAACCCATCGAAGCTGAAGCGATACCAATATCGCTAAGCGGCACGAGCGTGTTTAAAACATCTGGCGAGTCAAGAGGACTGGAGAGCGGTGTTGAACCCAGGGCAGCATTCACAAGAAATCTATACATATGGTTTGCAAAGGTATGGGGAGTGTATGTGTATACATATGTGTGATAAGTATGTATGAGTTAAAGGTTTCTCGGCCCATGCACTGAATATTACAATACTTACATTTGACGTTGTAGTAGATTCTGCCAAACGGCCTTCAATTCCAATGATGGGGCACGTAATACTAGGCTTTTACGACGAGCGCTTTTCTTTGGCGTTCGCGTCAAATCGGGTGCACAATAGCCTGTTGGACTTTCTGCTAGGCGTCCATTTGGATCAACGGTTAGACGGAATTCAGTTGCTGGAATAAGATTTACAAAGAGTGGCATTACACAACAAATGAGAACTCCTAATTCGTAAGAGTAACTCACTTTTCTTGCGCATATGAAAACATGAGTCAACAATATTCGCAATCGGTATCGGTTCTTCCGTTATAAAAAGCACTCGGTCTCTGCTGACTTTCGCAAATACAATAATATCACTAAAAAGTAATGTCCAATAAGGCTTAATCGAACGCCCTTCGACGCGCGACAAATCCCCACCAAATATCCACTGACGACCCTGGACAGCCAATGTAAATGGCTTACACTTTGTAAATACCATACGTGACTCAAGATCTTGAAGCGTCAAAAGAGGGCGCCCCTCGCCCAACGGTTCCATTAACCCGCTGTTTACTGTAATCTCCCGATAGGCTGCTTGTAATTCATTAATAACACTACTAATATTCTTGTGTTCTTCGGTATCGACATGACAGTTAGAGGCCAGTAATTGCATTAGCTTCAATATCTCACGAAAATGTTGCAAGGGACGATGTATGAACATTGTTAGATCGGGACGTTTGCGTGGCACCTGCGGTTCTGTTATGAAAGCTATAAACTCAGACCCAGCCTGACGTGATTTATTTACAAGAACACAATCGGCTCGTTTGATGCCATTGCAATATTTCTTATAGGCAGCACAGATTGCTGTCGTCTTGGACAGATATACCCGTGAGGCAAAATTCATGTGTGGCTCCTGATCATCAGTGCACAACTGTTCAAGTATATCTTCTGAGATGCGTAGCAATTCATCAATATTCTGAAAAAGCGTACGATGATCATTCGGTGAAATCAGATCTTTACGCTCCAATAATGGCTGGACGAAACGTTGCATTCCGAAATGTAAAGCTGATGTAAAATTCTGCTCCCGACTGATCAGTTGAAGCAATAAACGGCGACGATTATCCGTTATTGGCATAATTGACTATTTTCATAGTAGAATTCGGAAAGGATACAAAAATTACAAAAATGAAAAGTGTGAGAAGAGAAGAGCAAAATTTAAATGAATGTTTAATAGATGAATGATGAACTTGTCTTCAGTGTTGCAAAATACAAAATAAAAATCACAGTTATATAAATTAATATTTTTAATATTCAACTTTATTGTCAAGCGGATGAAAAAAATCTTAAAATTATATTAAGAATAAAAACTTAACACTTTACGTAATAAGTATATTGTATGTGTACTTTGAATTGTAAATGAAAATTGAATTAAAAACATGTATGTACTAATTTTGTAGTATTGGTAAAACATATTGTATGTATATATGGGGAGCAATCAAAATCTGATCTTCTTCTAAACTCTTATTAAAAAAAAAAAAAAATAAAATAAAAAATTCCAATTGAAAAATCAGAAAATTTAAGCGCAAATTATAACAAAAAAAGCTATCATCGGGTTTAATAAATGACATAAGCAAACAGTGTTGGTAAACGTGGCAAACTTAAACGTAACAATTTTCATTTTTAATTTTAATTAATGTCAAAAAACAAAAATATATTAATTTAATTAAATGAATGAAATAAAATAAATTAAATTAAATAAAATAAATTAAAAGATTTTTATTAAAAAAAAAAAAAAAAAAAAAAATTCATTAATTAAAATTTAATATAAATAATAGAAAATTAAAAACAAATTAGAAATTAGATTAAAAAATGTAATGTTGTTTGTATCGAATGAGTGGCAATTCTACTCGTAAGTATATCATTAAATGCAACCCTGTGCCTCTGTTGGCGGCATTTTTAGCTTTGCTAAGGCCGCAAAAAAAAAAAAATTATTAAATTTAAATGATTTAAAAACTAAAATTAAAGAAAAAATTTATGTAACACACACACACACACAAACGCACACTCACGCACGCACACACATGAAGTCTGACATCTGTTAGGGTGCAGATGATGGACATCAGACATTCAGACAATGACACCTTTGCCTACCTCCTTGCTGAAGGTCACTTGCGGCAAATGCAAACGACGCTTAGCTGCCTCTACCGACGATGTACCAGAACAGGCTGTTGTCGGACGTGAGGCCCCACCACCACCACCACCACCACTAACACCAATATTTGCATTTAGTGGTAATGAATTTGTATGACGACGTATGGATGTACTACCACCACCACCACCACCACCACCACCCAAAGCTGCACCCGTTGTGGTTGCTGTTGTTGCTATCGATGAATGAAAATCATCACTAGTAGCACTCGCTACACGTGATCCGGTGCTTAGTTTACCATTGATTGCTGTTACAGATGCAACTATGCGACCAGTACCAATGAGTGTACCTAGGGTCTGCTGCTGTTGTTGTTGTTGTTGCTGCTGCTGTTCTTGTTGCTGTTGCTTTACTATGGCATTTAAGCCTGAGCCTGGCCTTCTGAAAATCTCCAATGTCAGGGTCGAACCCTGCGATCGTATCAAATTCAGAACATCAGCCTCTGGCATCGTTACAACATTATGCTTATCCACAAATATGACATAATCGCCTGGCAATATACCACAACGATCAGCAGATAGACCAGCTTCGACTTTCTCGACACGCGGTGGATGCGTCCAAACAATGGAGAAACCAAAGCCACGTTCCTCGGTACGTGCCAAACGTTTTGTCATTGTAAATGGTGTTCGTCCAATTGGTCGACCAGTAATGCTGGATAAACGTCGACCGCTATTTTGTTGTTGTTGTTGTTGTTGTGATGCAGTAGTGTTCGATGTGTTGCCTCCACCACCACCAAAGAAGCTTGCAACACCACCACTACCACCACCAGTGCTACCATTTGCATTCGTTGTTGTATTTGTCGTTGTATTGGCGGTGGCATTTGTTGTATTTGCATTTGAATCGGTGCCACCAGCTGGTGGATCAAGTTCAAGGAAACGTAAAAATAAATTTTCATCGGCATCACGTTGATGCAAGGCTTTTTTACTAAGCACCATTGGTTCATCAAGATTACCACTATGACAGCCAGCTTGTGCCATATTATCAATACTTATAGCTTCATCAGATGCAAGATTTTCTGTTGCTGTTGCTGTTCCTATTCCTGTACCTAATTCTGTTTCAGTTCCTGTTGTTGCTGCTTCTGCTAGGGCTGCTGCTGTTGTTGCTGCGGTTGTTGTCGTCGTTGCCATTTTATGTTCTTCTTGTTTATTCAAATGCTGATCTCTCTTAATCCCAAGTTCTTTCTTTTCCTGTTGTTGATATTGGATTTGGTTATTGATTGGATTATTCGTATTCTGTATAACTGGGATCGCTTCTTTTGGCTTATGTAGACATGCCTGCGACTGTAATTTATAAGACCCGCTTATGTTTTGTTGTAGCAGCGTCTTCAATGGAAACGAAACACAACCCAAAAACTCGCTGCGTCTATAACAAGAAAGAATAAAGAAAAATTTATTAAAAAAAAAAAAAAAAATAAGTGAAGAAAGCATTGAGTATAATAGTAGTACAATATTTTTGGCAAGAGGATTAAAGCATAAAAATATGCAATAAAAATATATAGTACTTATATTTAGACAATTTAATATTATTCAGTTTCATTGGATATACATAATATATCCTTGACACATACACAAACACACACAACTTCATTCAGATAAATAATTCTAGTAAAATTATTATATTTCATAGAAACATTGGAATTTAAAACATTATTGCTTATGATGAGCACCAGACACTCGGTGATTCTACTGGAGAATTATGTAGATAAACACACTTTGGTATACATATATATATCTACTCGCTATATACGGCAGATGATTGACTTAGATGAAGCCTCCATCACTACACACAATCGTTCTAGTGTATTCATTCTTGGCATAGGAAGCTTCAGAGCTACTGCAGGATTTATTGCAAAGATTTCACACCTGAGACGTGACACATGTCCAGTTGTCCAAGTCCGTTACCTCGAACTAATCCTGGAAAAGCTGCTCACATGCTGAGTTCACATTACAACCACCACCACATACTGTTATGCAAAGTTTCGTAGGCTTGATTGGTTGCTACGGCCAACCAGTAAATTGTCACTCAACAACAAAAGAACAGTTTACAGGCAAGTAGTGGCCCTTGTTTGGCGTTAGGCGATCCAAACCATGGAAATCGCTGCTGCCAGCAATATTTAGCAAGCCCAAGCCTGCCAAAACAAGGCGGAATGCTAAGGATGACGAGCAATTGCCATCAAAAGAGACTGCAAAGTCATCTAAACCGCCCCTCAGAACACTGAGAACCCTCAGGTGAGCCGACGACAATGAAAGGTCATTCATCCTAATGACCTTCTATGCACACGGTCACTCACCAGCAACTGCGATATAATCGCAACAAAATGTTTCGTCTGTACAAACAACCAAACAAATGTCTTATGTTATTTGTTTTTTTGACGAAAACGTTTTAAAAATTAAATAAAGAAAAAATCGCAGGGGTGTCATGGGACACCCGGGCGGAACGAAGTTCCTTTATCTGCAGTAAATTTTTTATTTCACTTTCTCACACACAAAGTAAACCATTATACTCCGCCGCGCTAAAAATATCACGCCAAAAATTCTAAATAAAGTGTGTACAATTAATTATAAATATCAGTACACACTTTATACTTACTCTCTCTTAACACACGCACCACTCAAATTTTTATTATTGAGGAGAATAAACTTGCTCTCACCGTTTTAAGAAATGTTTGCTCTCTCTTTTGGCCATGAATATGATTTTGATCATGGGTCTCTCTCAAGCTCTCAAGTTCTTCTCACTCATGGAAACCATGAACATGCATTGTCAGGTGTTTGGGAAATTTATGTGTATGTGTCTCAAGTAAATTAGAGTCTCGAAGAAATGCATGTTTTGTTTATTTTTTTCGAAACTAAATGAAATTAACTGTTGAATGTCAATTTCTCTTTGACCGTGCTGACTATGCTCAATTTGAATATATAGACATCATACATTATTGTTTACTTATGCGTAGCATGCGCAAGTGCCATCTAGTCATGGAATACATGACCATATCAAATGTTTCATACCTTATGCATGGGAGCGATAGAGACAACAAACATTTTTAAACTCTTCAAGCGCTCATAAATACAAATAGGTATAATGCACACACACACACACAGACAAAAATAAGAATAAACCATTCATACAACTTAAAAAAATTGGAATAATGCACGCACACATATTAAAAATAGCAAATATGCACGCATACAAACACAAAAATAGCCAAAAAGCACGCATACACACATAAAAAAGTCACACAGCGTTACGAATTTTCGTTTCATACCTTCTTTTGCAATTTCAGTAAGCCACGTAAAATATAATAAAAGTAAAATGAGGGGCATATCTGGTTACAATATGGCTGTTTTATATAGTACCTATTAGTAGAAGTATCATTAAAATTTTACAGTAAAATGTTAACAAGCATATAATTCTTTTATAATTTTCATAGTATAAAAAATCATTTATTGTCGTAGACTATATGAATATTTGATCAGATTAAATTGTATATAGTTTAAGGATATAGTGTTGGACCTAATTCTTTATCTTAAACAATGTATACATTTATCATACTACAAAAAAATCTTCATTAAATCCCTAAAATAACTTGATTCTCTAAGTAAGGGACTAATTTACTTTGAAAATATATGGATGGAATCGCTTCTTTCTTGTGTTTATTGATTTTCTTTATTATACTCGTACTACATAGAAAAACATAAAAAAATGATATCTCTATCTCTCTCTCTTAAAGTGCATTTTCAACCATAAAAAGTGATAATTCCCATTTGTAGCAAAGTGTAAAAATGTGATAAAAATATTGTGCATATGAGAAGAGCATTGACAGATTGAAAAATTGGCGAACTGTTGAACGAATGCAGCATGCCATTGGTTGCCAAACGAGCTGTCAAAAGACATTTGAGTGTTTTTTTTTTGTTTGTTATTTTTCTCATCTCAAATCTCAAATCCCAAAATAATGCTGTTTGCTCCTTCCTATACACACATACTTGTGATATTTTTGTTTAGTTGAAAGCTACTATGACATTTATTATCACTCGCCTGGGTAACTGGGTCTGGGACTGGCACCATTGCAGTATTTAATAAACCAATATTGCGTTCAAACTTGGCAACGATTTTGCCATGAAGTGACCCCAACACCATCAACACCTCCATCACCATCATTATCATCAACCACCATCACAACCATCACCACTACCACCTTTTTGTTGCCATTTTTGTCAATATTTTATTATATATTTTGGCACTTTGCCTGCATTTTTATGACATGACAAATATAACTAAGAAGGCGAGGGAGCAAATTATGTGTTCCAACATACTAGAAAGAATAGGCAGTTAATGAAAGCCAAAAATCTAAAAATTTGCTTTAATAACACATAAGTATATTCATAAAAATAAAACCAAATTAAATTTAATATCATTTATTTATTTATTGAATAATAAATAATAATGATTATCTGCTTATTCCGTTCCGTTATTAATATTACACATAATCAAATAGGTACTATTGTATTGAGAATTAATAGATAATCTTCTTCTAGTATGTTATGAACAACCGGTTTGCATTCTTGTTAGTATGATACTTCTCATCTTTACGTATGCATTCAATAATTCGTGTTTAACTACAAGATTGCACCAAAATAAAATTTGATCAAAATTAATATTGGTTCTCTAGCGACTGGTAATGAACTCCACGTAAAACTATTGTATAAGCTTCTTAAACCATTAGATTTATAAAGGTGTCCGTCCATTTTGTTGAAATAATAAAAAAAACCAAAAGAATGGAGGTTTTTTTAGTCCGCACGAGGATCAATTTGTGTTTTGTTATGTTGATTTTGCTTAAATCGTTAAATTCTTCTCTTATAATTAGTTAAAGTACTGTGATGTTTGGGTTCCTTATTAAATTAATTTCACTTTCTTATTAGTTGCTTGCCGACAATATCTAACTTTTGCTTTCTCGAATTAATAAGAAATAATCACTAATGTGATTGAAGTGCGCACTAAAATTCGAAAGGAGCTGACGGTATTTTCTCCATTTCTTTCCTTCGTTTCTTTTTGATTTTAAAGAATCTTGCTTTCATAAAGCACCTATACTTATGGTATTTTATTTTAAATTATTTTAATTGATCAACTAAATTTAAGGTGATTTGATTCTATCATCTATCATCATTTAGAAAGATAAAAATGTTGAGATTTCTATTTAAATATTCAAAAAACATTTACTCCTCTGAGTATGTTTTGGTTTTTGCACATTATCGGATTATACAATTATGATTATTATGATTCATGAATTGATTGCAAGCATCAATTGTTTAGATATTTATGTAATATTTTTATACGATTACTATGATTACTATTTACTCCTAAATGCTATTTTCACAAATGAGTATAGTTTACTTCTAGAAAACAAACAAGTTATGCCTATAAATATGCTTTACTTTTTATAAGTACCTATGTTTTATAATACTTACTGGAAATGGGTACTGGTACTGGTACTGGGGATTATACCTTATCAAACCCCACTATAAACGAATGCTGTAAGCAATAATAAATTGCCAAGCACATTTCTTCTATTTAATAATTGTTCTTTGAGTTTACTAATTTCCTCTCATTCTCCCATTATGTGAGAATTAAATTCATCATTCATTATCTATTAGCAAATTCAAAGAAGATGTGTTATCTTGTATTGATTGTATTGTTCATTGTTCATTTATATTAAGTATACGTACGTACGCAATTATAGCATATGAAATTAATATTAAGTATACGCAAATCATCAAAAACATAAGTATGTAAATACCTTCCTGTGAAATGAGTTAATTTAATAATTTTACATAATAATAAATTGAATAAAACATAAAAAGCCAAATCATCCAACCTATCGCTTATTCATATGCTTACAAAGAAAGAAGCAATGCTATTTATGACAAAACTCATCTTAGATAATGAAAAAGATTTAATCAAGAATCCTACTCAGGAATGAGCTTAGTGTGAGCAAAACTAACTTTATGCCTAGCAATTTTGGTCTGACTATATTTACAAGTGACATTTTCGGTTAGAACAAACTGGAAACAGTAAACTGCCAAAAGCCCGCCCGTTTGTGACTCCCATGTTAGGTATATAAATGCATTTAGAACAAACACCTATATTGGAGCAGAAGTCTATGGGCCGAAGTTCAAGCAAAAAAACTATACATAAGAGAAGAATAAAAGTATACAAGTATCATTTATTCTGATAGCAAAGCTATTCACCACAAGCACCCAATACATTCGAGATCAAATCAAATCTTTAAGATTATTGAAAAGACTAGCAGCAAATATTAAAGTTAATCTTATTTAGAAACATGGGCACAGAAGGTATCTTGAAAACAAAGTGGCAGATAAATTAGCAAGCTTCGAACATCCTTATTGGAGCAGAGCTATTCTGTGTGGTGCTACTTTGAAGTTCCACAAAAATAAAACTAAATCAATGGCATAACATTTAATCGCACTAATATTGATTGGAGACAAAAAGTATATACTTATTATAATAGAGCTCTCGGAAAAGAATACAAGATATACTAAAACTAAGTCAGAAAAGTTTCCATGAGGTCTCAGGCTACTTAAAATAGCTAAGAATCATCTTTATTTATATGATTAATTTATTTTTCCTGTTGTTATTTGGCATAAAAAGAATATTGACATGATCCTTCCCAAACTAAGTATACGACTATTATGCGAATATCTTTCTCCAATTATTGTGCATAGAATAATATAAATGTGCTATAATATGTTAAACAAATATTTCTCTCTCTTTAGATAGGTACTAGAGCCATTTCTAAATAAATTCGACAGTATATTTCATTTGGTTGCGAAAGAATAAATAAATTTACTTAAACATATTTGAGAATCATCCAAATCATTCGTAAATGTTCTGCTTCGGAAGAAGACAGTCTCCGTGGTCGTACACATATTTATTTATTGTAAATTAGAAAACTCAATTCTAAAATTCAATATAAAAGCTGAAGCGACTAAGGCCTTATAGAGTAGTCATCAGTGTAACCATCAGTTGAATAATGACTTCCATGTATTCGAATGATTTCCATTAATTTAATTTCATTTGATTTGATTTGAGATTTGGTTCATTCGCATTTGATTTGCATTTGAAATAATATTTGTCGATTGTCTGAGCGCAAAATTCCATTTATTTTATTTGTCGACCAAGTACTTGAAAAATGGTTTGCTCATAGCGAAAGAAATGCCTTGTTTGACGTTTCAAATGCATTCATGCAAGACTCTAGTATTTTTCCTTAACATTTGTGATTTTATCAAGTTTTTCGTGCCGTTTAAGTTTCTTAGTATTTTTCTGTAAATAATTTGTATGAATTAATGGCAAATAAAGCCATGTGTTGTAAGTCTTAGTCAACTTACAAGGATGCATACTTGCTACAAACTAGTATCCTTTATCCTTTGTTATCTTCGATTTTATATATGTACGATAGATATACTGAATTCGTTCTTATTTGTATGGTTGTGGCAGAAACCTATGTAGACTAAGAAAACTAAGTATGTACCTACTAAACTTAGGCCACGTCATAAGAACAAAAGAAAGAATGTTCTCGTATAGTACGTGTAGATGGGAATGGGATTACCATCGTCAGGATTATGCATGTATGCATGCAAGTGTCTGTCTAAAGGATACAAGAAGAAAACATGGCAACATGAAAACATGGAAACAATAACAAAAAAGGCAACACATTACATTTTTAATGTTATGCGCTAATATATACGAGTATATGAGGCAAAAACCTTTAAGCCATACAACGTTTAACTCGTTAAAAATGCAAAAGAAAAGAAAAGACGTAAGCAAACTTCAGAATACAACGCGGCCAAATAAACAATGCAATGAAAATGGCAAAGGAACATACGACTAGTATAGTACACACATACCTACTATATACGTGTATAATACTAGTAGTACTTTTCAATTCAATTCACTTCTGTTCTGTTCTATTCTGTTCTGTTCTGTTCAGTTCAGTTCAGTTCTGTCGAGTTGAGTCGCCTTTGCCTAAGGATATGTCTAAATTGCAGAAACTCAGCTGGGGTTCTACATATAATAAATATGTTGGGTGTTGGGTGGTGGGTGAATTAAAGTGCAGGTGTAGGTGACTTTCAGTTCAAAGGTGGAGATGGCAACGAAGGAGGTCTTTTCCTTTGGCTGGCTTAGGGAAACTGAGCTGAGATTAACATGAATTGGTTTTTCCGTATAATTCTATTTTATTATTTTCTCCTTCATCATCATCATCATCATCATCATTCTTAATTTGTTTCTCCTTTCCTTAAGCTCTGTTCCACTCTCCCTGTCTCTCCCTTTCTCTCTCTGTCTATCTTAATCTTTTTCTATTAAACTTGTACATAAATAAAAATAGAATAATACAGAATGCAACATAATAGTGCACTAAAACGCATCAGTATCAGTTCAGTTCAGTTCGCTTAGACGCCCTGAAGTATGCAATTTATTTACATACAATATAATATATTTCTTGTACTATATTTTATATAGTACAGTACAATACAAGTAGTAAGTAGGTATGTGTAGCACGATGTAATGTAAGTAGTATGCGATATTGTACGCATACATAAATATTCTTTTTAATTGAAAAGTTTTACATTTGAAGCTTACAAAAGGCAGCTTCACTGCTAACCCCCCGTTTCCCACTGGTCCCTTCTCCAACGAAACTTTGTAGTTTTTCTCAATTATTTTTCTTTATATTTTGTTTTTTGTTTTATTTATTTATTTCTTTTTATAGTGTAGTTTTGCTTTTGTGTATTTAATGTATTCAAAATGGCATCTAACTTGGTCGTCTATAGTAGTAGGATTATACTATTGTACTTGAATAACAGATTCAACTGGACAAAGAAAGAAAAACACAACAACAACAACAACACCAAAATACAATACAATAATATGATCATAATAATAATATAGGTATGTATAAGTAATTATAAAAATGGGATTCAAGAAAAGCGAATGCGATAATATTTCTAAGCATTTGACATACATCAATCCAAGTCCTTGACTGTTTACAATATGAAACCAGCATTTCATATACCTAGTATAAGTAGGATATAGTTAACTTTCTCAAAACTTAAAGAGTGCTCATGTGTGTGTGTTTGCATCGTATCAAAGTTGGAATGATCAGAAGGCTTAGCATAACTGAACTTGATATTGTGTCATATTGTATAATATTTTGTTATATAACATAACGTGGCACATGCTTATAGTTGTGGCTTCACTTGCGAAAAGATTGGATCCGAAAAGATCGGACGCAAATCAATTTTTCTATGACTATGACTTTATTGATGTTTATAAAATATTACTTGACCTTATACGAGGGCTGCTATTTATATTTCGGGAATTGGCAATACTAATGTCAATACGTTAAATCTGGCAACGCCATAATAAACTTTGTCATTTTTTAGCACATATGTAGGTACGTACAACGTTTTTATGTTCAATTGGTTTTTGTTTTGTTTACAATAAGTAAAAGAAATCAATTTGTCAAAACAATGGAAATTTTTCGAGAGGGTTTTCGTTGGACTATTTTTCAATACTTTCGACGTGGATTAGCCCGACAAGAATGTGTCGATGAACTTAGGTCTTTATATGGTGAGAAAGCACCATCAAAAACGACAGTTTATCGCTGGTTTGCAGAATTTAATCGTGGTCGTAGTTCAGTCGCTGACGAATTCTGTGAAGGTCGTCCAAAATCGGTTGTTGTGCCAAAAAACATCGATGGTGTGCGTGAACTGATAGTGCAAGATCGACATGTGACATATCGTGAGATAGAGGCATCCTTGCGCATTCTATTTTGCATGAACACTTAGTTGTAAAAAAGGTTTGTTCTCGTTGGATACCCCATAACTTAACAATCGCTCAAAAGGCGTCTATTGGAGTAAGAAAATGCTTAAAGAGTTCGACCGTGGTGCGTGGTCAACGATTTACGAGCGCCGTAGAAGCAGTTGAAGAGTTCAAAAACCATGCTTTGGAGGTATCTCAAGAGAATGGAAAAATTGCTATGACCAATGGTTCGAACGAATGCAAAAGTCAGGGGGAATATTTTGAAAGGCAATAAATCCATTTCCATTAAAAAATTTTTGTTCTTATTTGCTATTCCCGAAATATTAATAGCAGCCCGTACTCGTAGGTACTGCTTTTATTTTCTTGATGATTTGATTTGTTATTATTACGTAATATTGTCCTATTTGTTGCTTTAAGAATTGTAAACAAAATTCATAATTTTATATTAAAAAATGTCATAAAAAAATACTCGGCATCGCATGGTGGTTACTTGTCAGATATTATTGTATGTGCTTTCAAGAATGTGTTTCATTTGAATAATGCTAACGGTGAACATATAAATTAACGTATTGCAATATGATACATTGTTGTGGCCATTAAAACTAGCTTGCTTAGGACATATGTAGGTAAGTAGAAAGGAGAAAGACTCTCACAGTGTAAGATGTTTAAGAAATTAAGCAATTTCAAAAGATGATGAAGAAACATGATGTCTGTGATTCGGGTTGTGAAGTTTCTTCCAGAATTGTAAACCAAGTGTTTTCTAAGCTTTCTTGCAAAAAAACTAGCTTGGTTTCAGATGCTTGTGTATCTTTTCAGCTTCTTAGGACCTACTGTCTCTTAGTTGATTATATGGAATTAACTACCATACCCATCTGGCTTTGTTCTTTCCTGTTTAAAAAGTATAAAAATCCTTTAGTCTTATACCAATCAATAACGTTTAAAGTGGAAGGGAAGCCCATTTAAATAAAGTTTCTGGTATCATTATCTATTCTTAGTATTGTATGTAGTAGTATGTATGTAATATGTGTACTGTATATCTGTGTTACTTAATAAAATATTTAATGAAAACTTTTCCAACCTCAACTCATTTTGTCATTGCATAGTTAAAATGTGTGTGTGTGTGTGTGTGTGTGTGTGTGTGTGTGTGTGTATGTGTGTGTGTTAAATGCATTTTACATTTGTGTTTCATTTTATGATAATAATAATTTAATGCATTGGAATTACTATCGATTGATTGTGGGTTTTGGATCGTCACTGTTGTCATGGTGCACATTGAGCACACTACTTTCATCAAATATTAAAGTTTGATGAGATTCAACTTAACAAAAATGGTAAATGGCTAATGGTAAAAGGAAAATGGTAAAATGAAAAAAGACACGAATCGATAAAAACAATAAAAAACATATATAAAAAATGTAACGAATGGAAAGGAAATGAAAACACCAACACCAACACCAAGTGACCTAAAAAGATGCAAAAACAAAGAAGAGTATAAATATTTATACGGAGAGTACAACAGCAACAGCAACAACAACAACAAAAGCAAAAAAGTAAAAGGGTCAGTGAAAAAAGGTGGAAGAGGATTAAAGTGTGGGTGGGCACAGAAGCATAAAGAGAATGCAAAGAAAAGTGTGTGAATAGTTTACAAAAAGTCCCTTGTTCCCTTGAATAGTCAGGTTTTTTTTTTGGGTTTTTTTTTTAGTAGAATTGTAAAGTAATCTAAAATGTTTAGGTGTAAACAAAACCAAAAATGTAAATGTAAAAAATACAAAATTTTGCATTTTTATGTGGCCTTTTATACTTTGTATGTGTATGCATTTTATAAAATTTCTATATGGTACCAGTGGTACTTCATCAAGTTGACCTTTGATTTGAGAGATATTTTTGTAATAATTTTTAGACTTTTCTAATCAAGAACACAAAAATTAGAAAGCATTATTTCTAGTTATTTAGTCTAATCAGAGATGTTATTGAAATTGTTCAACATATTCATTCTTTTATGTACCTAGAACAGATCAGATAAATTGCTTACTAATCTTAGCTATCATATATGATTAATAATTGTATTTCAGTCCACCTGCGAGGGTTATACCTCCACAAGAAAAACTCAGTAACAATTTCAGTATGTATTACGTATTTAGTTACGGGAAAGATATACCTATTTAACATCTCGCCACGAAAATTTAATAAGAAAAAGAGTTTATTTTTTCAATTTTCTTAGTAGAAGGTATGCCTTCTATTGGTCCGATTTTGATTTGGTCTTTAAAAGTAAATATTTTTTCAACGAATTCTACTTTATTTGATAGAATGATTATTCCGATTAAGTACCTATAAAAAAGATTATGTTGGCCGCGCCTGGCTCGTCAGTAGAACGGTTCCTGCAATATCAATTTTCAAGTAGTTTGTTCGCCTCGGAACTTATTGAGTGTTATCAAGAATACAAACAATTTTCTGCTTCCTATTATATGTCTCCATTAAAAACATGCTTAAGGGAAATCGAATCAACTATTTAGACTCAACGGAATCCTAAAAAATATGCAGGTTATGATTGTTCCAAAAATGATAACTGAACTCCCAAAAGCAGCAATAGCATTTCTCTCGTATCTTTTAAATGATATCCTTCGAATTGGATACTTTCCAATGTAATGGAAGAAATCGATTATCATAATGGTTCCTAAGCCCGAGAAGGAAAGGGCAAGTTCTTCTTCTTACAGACCTATAAGTCTGCTTCCATGTCTTTCTTAAGTATTTGACAATGTATTTACAATCCCAGATCACCATATTTGGATTTAGAGCTAAACATGGAGCAATGGAGCAAGTCCACAGAGTTACTTTGGAAATAAGAACTGCCTTTGAAAAACGAGAATATTGCTCAACAGTATCTCTGGATGTTGCACAAGCATCAATCCTACATAACATAGCGAGTGTTTGTAATAAGACAGAAAAACTTTATATTAAATGAAATTATGTAAAGGCAAGCGTTCCCCTGGAACCAACATTATATGTACCTATTATTCACTGCTGACATTCCAACAAGTACTCAAATTGTTACATCGACGTTTTTGCTGACCTGTGTAATTAATTTGAAAATGAATGCTTCATGACTGAAAATATTCATTGCTCATATAGTAGTACAGTGGCAAATCAAAATGATTGTCTCGGTTGCACATTTTGGTTTGTGGGAGGCAAAACGGCTCAAAGGAAAATTTTGAAAAAAATACCAGGTATTCCTAACTAAAATATTCAAAAAGTTATTTTAGCGAAAAATGAAAGGAAAGATATAATTCAATTTACTGATACTCGTATATGTATGTTTTGGTCAACATGAACTAAATTATATTTTATCTTTTTTTTTTTAAATAATTTTTGACCAAAATCCCTTACCTTTTATAACAGTACACATTATTAGGCATATTTTCTAATAATTTGTGAACATGAATACTGGGAATATTATTAAATTTATGATGTATTCTCCCTCAAAGTTTAATTTCCATAGTGAACGTTCTATGAGCTTTTGGAATCCTCCCCTATCCAATATCGTCCCAAGATTTTCACTCGGATTGAGGTCTGGGCTTTGGGCCGACCACTCCTTCACCTGACATGTAAATTGACACTTTACTCTAAAACATTTGCATATTATTTTTATATTATGTGCATCGAAAGATGATAATATTAAGAAAAAATGGTTAATGTACTTTCTTTATTTGTGGTGGATCTAGTGAAAGTGATTTAATTCAAATCAGTTTATACAGCATATCAAGTGCTTTGATTTATGCATGAGTTTCCAAACTTTTTGTATTTTTTTAATTGCAATTATGATGATGAAACACACTATTGTAATTTCGTGCAATTTCGCCTGCAATTTCCAAACACGCTCTCAGGTTTGGCATAATTTATACAATATATCAAAATACTTATTGTATGCAGATAGTGCAGCCTCAATGCTTTACCATAGAAACCATCCAACACGTCATCCTTAATTGCCCTCGGTACATAGATACATTAATTATTTATAGCATTGTTATAGGCTAAGTTTTGTTACAACCTTATATTAGTTTAAAACAGAAAAATTGGATAATAATAATAAATAATATTGTTATTGTTAAAAATCCATTTAGAACCCTGGAGTATGCTTGGTGGCAATAATTAATATACATATATTAATTCACTAGCCTCTTTTCTTATTACCTGGTGGTTAGTGAACTCACTAGTCGCAGGTTATACAGAGTCCAAACTATTGAGTGTGAGTTGCCATAGTAAGTCATTAGACCCTTTTCGGACGGTGGCAATTGACCCCTTGAAATGACATCGCCTTGTTAAATTCACCAGTAGAATACTACATGTAAAAGGAGCTAGTTGGAACTAGTACTGGCTGTAAAGGGACTAGCTACGAACCAGTTTTGTTTCATACTGCTAGATTATATACTCTGTGATATAAAGGATCTTTGATCTATTAAAAAGAGCCTGTGTTTTTATATACGAACTCCTAAGCGTAATGGCATCCATTTCCAACAAAAACATCAAAATAACGCTGGTTTATGTTTATCCGTCCACGTATCGGATATACTCAGCTCACGCATAAACACTTTCTCACCGGCGCATCGCCGCAATTCTGTACATGCGGAGCTACGATCTCCATGTAGATATCTGTTCAAGCTTGGAGAGAGCTAGGGATATATTTTTTAAAAACACTTAACCATCAGAATTCTTAAAGGAATGCTCTTCGTATAATATTGACTTAGTTTATAATTTTCTTCATCATTGTAATTTAATTCACTTATTCTATAAATGCAGATTACCGAGGAAAACAATAAACTACAGTTTTTGGTATTTTTATTTTTTTTTTTGTAACTTCAAATAAGGGACAATTTAACTAAACCGCAGAGATTTCAAAACCATCGACAGAGATTTCAGGCACCAGAGAATTGTAATAAGGTTGATATGATAGGTTTGAAAGAGATTTCTGGCATTTATTAAGTAAATCAAATTTAACATAATTCTATGTTGTCTTGTTGTTAAGAATTATGTAATGACAGACCACTCTCACGCTTGTTAAATAAATGGATGAATGGAAGGAGTGTATCAAAGTTAAAGAAGATATGGAAATGATATACTACTACATAATATAGGTACTCTAATCGACTGTAACCAACAATATTTTGTTTTTTGTTAATTATTCCTGCCAAAACACAAAATAACAAACAATAAATAATAATGAAAAGAAACAAAACAAAACAACAAAACAATTAAAAAATTAATGAAAAATAAACAGAAGATAAAAAGTGTGGCATAACTTCAGGGGCGGAAGTGAACCTTGTCAAATGAAAAATAAATACAAGTAAATACAGTGTGGGTGATAAAGTAAAGTAAGGTTAGGTGAGCTGAGCTGAGCAGAGCTGAGCAGAGGTTCGAATTGAAGAGGATACAATGGAATAGTATTAGAAAATGAGTAGGAATAACAAGAAAAAATTGTGAAGAAAATCGACCATACCGAGAGTTGAGTTGGGTGGGTGCAGAAGCAGAAGAAAGAAAGAAAGAATGAAAAATATGCAAACATTTCAAGTTGACAACAGCAAAAACAATTATAATCATGATGATAATGATGATGATAATAAAGATGATGATGGCAATGGTGATGATGATGATGAATACAGAAAACCATGCCATATGCCATTCTCAGAAAAGCCAAGCCAATCTAAGCTATTCAAGGCAACATTTGCCTTTGCTAATTGCCGACTATTCAAGTTGAGTTAAATACTCTTAGTACTAACCATATATAGGAACAATTAAGGTAATCTATGACACATGACACACGACACAAGACACAAGACATGTCATCATTATCTTTCCCTCTCTATGGTTTTTTCTTCCTTTTTTTTTCTCTTCCATACTTTTACATATGTTTGTCCAATTATTGTATTTTCTTATATTTTTAAGCCTTCATCATTTGTAATGCATTGTAAGTGATGATGATGAAGTGATGATGATGGTGGTGGGGCTTATTCATTCTCATATTGAAATTGATTTTCATTTAATGGTCGTGCGTGGGTGTATTTACATACACACATAGGTACATATGTGTACATATGTGCACTTTGTAACTATGCAACATATGGTGGCGACTGCATATTGACAATAAATGAAATTTCAACACGCAAAATACATGATAATCATTATGAAGCTGATGATAATAATGGTGGTGATGATGGTTATGATGTTGACAATGGTTTTCATTCCACAACAAAGTAAGCAAGAAGGAAGAACATACACTATATATACCTACATATATAGTATGTATAGCAAGAGAGAGATTGAGAGAGAGAGATAGAGAGAGAGAGAGAGGGGAAAGAAAATTTAAATGCTTTAAATAACTAATAGTTGTCTCCATATGGGGCAGGTGCTTTAACCATTTGTGTAGGAGTTACTAATGACGTTGACGACAAATAACAAAAGTATATACATACCTACATATATGTATGTAATGAAACAAGTGAACTCATAACAATGACGACGACCTCATGTGATTTGAAGAGAATAGTAGGTACAATATAAAGCAACGTGACACACAAAGCTTATAATAGACCGACCAATGGTAAGTTTTTGATGGGTATGTATGCTTTCAACAAAGTCCTAAGGACAATCTTGTACTATAAATACAAATAAATTATTATAATCATGAGCAAATGAATTAAACTCAAATCATACAATGTGTGTGTGTGAAGTCATGTGAAGTGTTTTTCCTCTTTTTGCATGACATGATGTTGCCATCCATTCTAAGAGAAAATACTTTTGCATATATAAATTTAGTTTTATTTTATTGCAAAAAAAGTTTCTCTTTCTTTTTATTATTTTCATCATTTTTTTTTTTTTGTTTTTATTTTGTTTATCATGTGTTGTGACATAATTTTACTAAGAATAAAACGCAAACAATTTTAACTGACCTCATCAAAAAAAAAAAAAAAAAAGAATAGGGAAGTTTATTCAGTGATATGGTGGACTGCGGGGATTGCTGCTGCTTGGTCACACGGAAATGAATTTGCGAAAAAAGAAAATTGCACAACAAGACAAGAAGAAGAAAACAAAATAAATGAAAACACATTTTTCTACTTAAAACGAAAGAAATTCAACCTAAAATGACGTCAAACTAGTATTGTACAAAGTACTACAATACAATAGTGTGACAAGGTAAATTGAACTAAATTAAACTGAACTGAACTGAAAAGAACAGAACAGAATAGAAATGAATTCAAATAATGTAAGGAAAACTATTGTGGAAAGATAAGAAAAAAAAGAGTGAAAAGTGAACAGTGAAGGTACAGGAAGGAGCATCGATTGATACTATTTAAGAAATGCTATTAAATTTGAAATGGCTATAGGTCAATGAAAATGACGTCAATTATTAACAAGGCAAATTGTTATTGAACTTAATTAAGTATTGTTTAGAATAAGGAAAGTACTACAATATAATAGAGAATCGAGAGAGAGAGAAGGAGAAGCTTTAAGTGGTTCATTGTAATATCAAGCAAAGCAATCTTTATTCATTTGTATTCTTTTTGAACTATTGTACTCTGCTGAGATAATAAGAAAATGGAAAATTTTGTAAAATCTCTTATTCATCATGATATCTTTTCTTGTACAAAAATCAAAATACGCTACACAAGTCGTCTTCTTATTAATCAATTAATTTTTTAATCAGTTAATATTTTAATCAATTAATTAATTTGATTAATTTAAATATAATTAATTTGAACATTTTGCTTTTGTTCAAGCTTGATTAATAATCAATGATTTCTAATCACAAATCTTTAATCAGATTAACTTCTGCCCAACACTGTGATACACTTTCAATTTGAGTAGCACTTTAGGGTTATAGTAGGTATATATTTGTCACATTCTATTCAGTCTATCAATTCAATAATTTGGAGATTTGGAGGGTAGTGAGTGGGTAGAAGTTTACAGATTGCAAATGGCATCAATAATGTTTCATTATTCAATTGATTAATTGATATTGATCACAAAGCAGTAAAAGTAAATCTTGTGAAAGTGATGATTTCCCACTTCTGTATGTACTCATAAATATTTAGGCATATTTATTGTAATCAAAAAGAAAAGTATAACTTTTTGATATACCAACTCTAAATGATATCCATACTCTTTCCAATGATTACTTATATTATCTATACTTATGGTTAAGGTGTATAATAATAAAAAGCGCGTACAAATAGTATGCCGTACAAATTGATGTTCAAGTAAAGTTACTGCCCATCAACAAAGAGAGAGAGAGAGAGAAGAGAGTTAAGAGAATGAACACATTGTTGTTGTTTTGCTTTGAAATGTTTTTGAGTTATCCGCACACTTCAACTCGATCGCAACAGCAGGCTGCGTAAATTTTGTGAGCGAGAACAACAATGTTTTATGTATTGTACATAACTACAAGTATGGATAGTACTTCTAATCATTTGAAAAACTATGATTAATACTAGTAGGTACTATTCATTTGAAGCGGTACATAAAAAAGTGATTAGGAATATTATTCATACCACACAAGCGAATTACAACACATACTCATAATCACTTCAAATTAGTACGGCAAATTGCGTACGCATTTTAGAGTAGATCAGCTGTAGACAGCCGTTTTGATTGTAATCATTGCACATCTCTAGTTTGTATTATGCTTTCAATATAAGAAGAACTGGACAATGGTGGGACTTGATGATCAACAATAGTCAGATTTATGGAAAGATTGTCAATACCTTCTCATCTTCTCTACTTTTATGTAGTGCAACTTTGAATTTGATTTAGCTTCTTCTTTTTATCTTCTAGTCAATGAAGTCTTTAATCTTTAATATTCTCATGTAATTTCCAATGCCCTTTGGTTAGAGGGTTATTGATTATTGTGCATTTACGTGGTGACTTTACAAACTGTTGTTGAACTGACATATCCTTAAACAGCATATTGGATACATGTAACCAGATAAATTACTACTATCACTTGTTCAAGAAATTCAAACCACAAAACGATTGCGAAGCATTCCCGTTTGGTGTTGATTGTGGTTAAGAGGCCAACAAGAAACAATTTGAACCAATTTGAAACATATACCAGCCACAGACACAAAAACAGATATCTGAGATATTTGATGCATCCAATAAATCAATTAATGTGCAAACGATTTTGGTGGATATCATGTTGAATGTTCATTAGGCATTTCTCATATCTCTCAATTCATCATTGATTCAGTTGAGTCTTTAATACTCATACTACTTATAAATGCCGAAGGATACTCTCACATACATATGTATGAATGATTAAAATTTAAATAGCAGCAGCAACAACAGCAACAGCAGAAAAAGTGAGAGAAGTAGCAGGAGTAACATCACAGGGGGCACCTGTTTTAATTTACATAAAATTCTTTTGCATAATTTATTTAATTGTAGTTGCTTTTGTGCTAAAATATTCCACATAAATTCATTAAAATTAATGAAAAGTCAAGTGAAGTTGAGTGTGAGTATGAGAGTTTGTTTGTGTGTGTGTGTATGTGTGTGTGGGCAATTAATGATTACCCACTGATTTACTAAAATGCCTTCCTCTAGAAGTGAACCTGACTGAACCTGACTGAGCCAGATCCCGAAGCTTCTGTAAATGATTTTAATATACCAAACAGCATATATAACACATAAATATTTACTTAACTATACACACGCATGCAAAAGCACACCACACACAAACACACACACACACACACAAATGTATGCATGCATGTATTGTGCGTGTATACGAGAGTTTTTGTTTATTTATAATACTCGTATTCCCAAAGGCATATTTAAAGCTTTCTAAAATTTCTATTTACTTCCAAGTATTTTTATTCATTGTTGCAAATAATATTTTGTGTTGCATACTTTTAGGGGCGAACGAAATCTATGAAAATTACATTGTAGGTACTACTTACTGTTATTGTACAATACTAATAATAATCAATGCAATAGAAATTGAAATACAATAGCAATTGAAAAACAATAGAAATTAAAATACTTGTACAATAGAATTTCAATTGAATGGAATTGAATTGAATCGAAAATGAGCCAAATTTTCTGACTACTTTTAGTAATGAAAAAGCAATTAAAACAAAACAAACTGGGCAGAGATTCTTTCGCAACAATACACAATACATATATGTATGGATGTATAGATCCTTAGAGGATGTTTTCCATAGATCATTTAAAGAAAATTGAATTCACAGATGGAATGAGCTGCACAATTGAAATATGCAATTGGTAGTAAAAGACTTTTCATTCTATGGATATGACAATGCCTTAAATATCTTATAGAATAGATATAAGGTCACACAACGATCTCAGGAGGTCGCCATGAGACCATAATATTAAAAAAACTATTATTTCAAAAAAAAAGTAAAAAGCAGAAATTGCAAGAAATAGTGAATGTGTTTGAGATAAGTAGAAAATAAGGAAATAAGACTATGAAGAAAAAAAAATTCTATAAAAAATAGCAAAAGAACCTAGAAAGAAAATGTATGACTTCCGATTTCCGGTAGTGCCAACATTAATAACAATGACAGCCGCAGCAACATCAACGTCAACCGCATCAGCTTCAATGTTGGCGTCAATTCTAATAACAATGATGTCTGTCTATCTGTCATATGTCTAGCTATCCTGCCTTTTGTGTATGGTATGGAATATCGGATTATGTAGGTACATGTGTTTGTATGATTCGCTTCTCCCTTCTTATTATCTAAAATTTTTTGATTTTGTTGCAGATTTTCTTCTTTTTTTTCTTATCCTAAAATCATGTTGAAATATTCACTAGCCAAACTAAGTTTATTTTGGTCAAAATGGTTTTGGTTTGAATTCAGCATACATACTCACACATAGACACACACACACATAGACACATAAGCACATAGACATAGTTTGGAAACAATGACAATGTTGATGAGAATGATGATTTCGTGTTGGCATGCAGCTAAAATAAGCAACGGCACGCACGCAATCAGCTTAAATTTAAGTAGAACGAACGAAACAAGAATGAAAATGGATGGAAGGGATGGAAGGCAGGAAGGCTTAGGCAGATATATGAATGCATGCGCATGTGTGTGTGTGTATTTATATATTCAAATGATGAAATAAAAGTAAAGCCAATGGACTTGATGTATGAACAAACTGACTGACATTAGTCAGAGAAGTGTGAACATGAACATGAAACCTCTTGAAGTTTGTTACACATTTTTAATTGAACTCTTAATTTATGTAAGAGTAACAGAGATACAGGCATACCGAGAAATATATATAGAGAGAGAGAGACAGTGAGAGAGAAAGATTTCATATTATAATTGAAATTATAAAGTTTCACTTTTTCCCCCATTTATTTTGTTTTTGTTATTTTTTGCACTCTTCACGGGAGTGAATGGAATTATAAGTTTGTCATGAAGTTTGTAACACATAGAAGAAGACATCACATTATATATATTTGTGATCAGCTCGATGAGACGAGTTGATTTAGCCATGTCTGTCTGTCCCTTTGTTTGTGTGTATGAATGCAAACTAGTCTCTCAGTTTTTAAGCTAGAGAACAGAAAGGTTTATATTTACCATACGCTGCACATTTGTTGGAATTAGCCGAATCGGACCACACACCCTTTTAAATTAATGTTCTTATTACAAAAAGTTTTTTGTTTTTTAACTTATTGAACTGAAATTTAGACACTACAAGTTTCTGTTTCACATCTATCAACCATATAAATTTCAAGATCCTAGGGTTATCAGGTGGGGTACCTCCCATACAAACCCCTACTGAAATTAATGTTCTTATATAAAAATGTTTTTTGTTTTTTGACTTATCCAACTGGAATTTGAGCACTACAAGATTCTATTCCATATCCATCAACCTTGTAAATTTTATGATCCTAGGGTTACCAGGAGGGGTACCTCCCATACAAACCCAAATTAAATGACAAACTTATAAAGAATAAAAGTACAATAAAAGTGCCACTCAAACTGTGTTCCTTGTTGATAATCAAACTGTAACATAGAGAATATAATGATGCTAAGAAAGGAAGGTTTGATGCAACACGGAGGAGCGTGAAGAGTATTACATCTTTGGCATAGCCAATGATAGTCTTCTTTCTGGTTTTTTTATTTTATTTTGGTAATTTCCTCCTCTTTTGCAATTTAACCACTTCATTTTCACATGCACAGGCAGTCAGATAGACATTTACTATATGTAAGTATATATGTTTGTATGAGTGTATGTATGTGAGCGTGCGTGTGTGTGTGCATGAAATGTATTTTTATGTTACTGTTACTGTTGCTACTCATCCTCATCGTTTATCGTTGGTAGTCGTTTCCGCAAATTCTCTTGCACTCGTTACAATTATAAGTATCTTTTCCCTCTTTCTCTATCTCTCCTTTCCTCTCTCTGAAATACTATTCATTTTTACACTCAAATCACACACACACACACACACACACACACACATACAGGCACACATAGACATAAGGGCACATGCTCAATAATCTCATATAATTGAATATGCACATGGTTTTTCTTCGGTTCATTTTACGTTTTTTTATTTTTACACAACAACAAAATTCAAAAACAAACAAAAAAAAAAAAAATAACAAATATATTTATTTTTGTTGTTGTAATAATACAGTATTGTAGTATTATATTTTATAACATGTTTATCTATTTATATAATTTTAATATTTTTCCTTTTAATTTTTGCATTGCATACTTTGTGGGGCCCATTTTTGACGACACTTTGCCGACGCGACAAACTTTATTTGTTCAAATACAAAAAAATGACAATTTATAAAATAAAGAACATAATTGATAGACGAAGAAGACGATGATGATGATGATGATAATGATGATGAAGAAGAAAAAGAATAAATTTACAATATACAATCGAAGAAGCAGAAGAAGAACCATTTAACATTTCTTCCCTTTTGAATTGCTCTTAAGTTTTTTTGTTTTTGAGTTTTTGGTAAAAATACCAAAAAACAAAAAAAAAAAAAATATATGACACACAAATATCTTAATTTTATTATTATTACTTTATTTAAAATTTTTTGGTATTCAAAAAAAAATATTATCAGAAAAAACAAAAAAAAAAAAAAAATCAACAAAAATTCCTTCACTTAAAATAATTTCACTGCTTTGATTTCCTTTTTCCAGGTTAACACACTTTTACACACACACACACACACACACACACACAAGCTTAAGCCTACAAACAAATACACATGTATACATATCTATACCTACATATAAACAAACATAGACAACATGGAGACACATACTCACTTACACCACACACACACACATACTCATATACTTCAAACTAGTAAATATTTCTGCTTTTGCTTTTCGAGTTTCTAGATTATTTTTCTTCTCTTATTTTAATTCTAATTTTTTAAAATTGTTTTTTGGCATGTGTGTGCGTGCGTGCGTGCGTGTGTGTTGGAATTCTTCTCTAATAGTGTGTATGTGTTGTTGTGAGTGCGTGTGTGTTTTCTGGTCTTATTCTTATTTGAGTTTAATTTCGTTTTGTGCTGTTTTTTTCTTTTTGGATTATTTTTAATGGCGTGTGCACCTTGGACATGCCGCCGTCTATAAACGAACCTTTTTGCGCTGTTTACGCTACGAGCAGAAAACACGAACTGAACACAAAGTCACAGTTCACATCGAATAATATTCTAAATGTTCAACAAACGAACGAACAAACGCACTTTATTCTCCGAATGAACGGAACAGAAAAATGCTGGCGATGTAAATCTGAGAGTATCTGACTACTTAAGCATATGATTACATGAGCATGTGAGAGCGTAAAAATATTACAGAGAGCCTAGTCAGTGAAAATATTGTAGCAAGTTGCTTGATTTTGTTGTCACGACAATGGCCACAAAGTTTTGTTTTAAATTTTCTCAAAACCAAAAAGAAACACAAACAAATTATATTACAGTGGCTCATAGACATGCAAGAACTATTGCACAATTTTAGGATTTTGTACAATACATAAGTTTGTTAGTATTCAGTGAGCTTTTGCTGCATGGAATAGCTTTAGTATCCTCCAGCGTAGCACTTGCCGCATATCTTTTACTTTCAGTCTTGGTACTTTGTACTCATTTCCCAACTAAAATCTTTTTTTTGTAAATTGCTAGCATTCCCGGTGCGCCATGCTATGCCCCCGTCTTAGTGCCTGTTAGTGCGTGATTTTTGTAGTCATTGTTTTTTATTAACAATTCACGGAAGTAAACAACATTCGCCATATAATCGGTACACAATTTCGTGAGCGACTTGTGTATTTACTCAGTTACTCTAAGCTTTATGCGAACATTTTTATCCACCAATTTCTTGACAACAGCGAGTCCAAAAGACGATTAGTATGCAAAAACCTTCGCCATAAAAAAATATATATATGTGTCAACTTTCATGGTGATCGGTCAAACGGGTTCGGAGTCCATCACCGTCAAACTAATTTTCTCGTCCTATTCACTACACAACAGTATTGTGTAATATGAAAGCAACATACTAGTATGTAGTCATTACAAGAAACAAAAATAATACTGGTTGATAAAAAAAAACTTTGAGTTGGTTGATAAATCTTTGACTTGGTTGATAAGGCTTTGCTCTTCGGAAAACAAAAAGCACATTCAAATGAAATGATCAGAAACGGTGAACGGGGTGAGCTCTTTCATTTTGTTGAAAAAAAAGCATTCGAATGGGCACTACGTTATTGCATTAAAGACTTGTAGCTGTGACAAAAAGTATTCAATATTTTCTGTATGATTATCCCACAGTTTTTGAAAGACATACCAGTTTTATCAGAACTTTGGTTTTGGTTTTCCTAATACTACGCTGTTGTGGGACTTGGCTCTTGATTTTGAATGGATTCTGCGTAAACTATCCTAAATTGAAATAATCAGTATCACAAGAGAAATCGATGACCATTTGCACATTTGTTTCTATGGTATTGTATACGAGTATAAACTGATTCATAAGAGTTTCAGTTTATTATACGGATATTAGCAGCAGATACTTTGAGAAATGTTATAAAATTCTACCATCTATGGCAGATGCAGCTCCTATCTTATCTTCCTATACGTACTTATAATCACTTTAGTTTTAGATTTATTTTCAATTGGGAAATAGTATTTTTCATTCTCTAGAAGCAGCTGCTTTTCTTAACTTCAACTTAATTACCATAATTGCATTAATTGATACAAATCGGCGAACTCGTGAGATCGCTGAAAGATTAAAATTATGGAATTCAACTGTTCATGATCATTTAAAACGCTTAGGATTTAACTCAAATTTTGCCGATCTCAAGGATGTCTGCGAATTGCTTCTCAAACGGCAAGAAAAAGATCAGTTTTTGAAGCGCATCATCACTGGGGATTAGAAATGGATTGCCTACAATAAAGTTAAATTCAAAAGACCATGGAGTAAAAAAGATGAACTGGCTCAGAACACCTCGAAAGCCGATATTCATCAAAAAAAAATATGATGCTATCTTTTTGGTGCGATTTCAAAGGAATTGAGTTTCTACCGGATAATACAACTATCAAATTTGAAGGTGACTGTCATAGGCTGGACAAAATGAATGATTCACTTAAACAGA
Organism: Amiota communis; assembly: GCA_037043315.1. Lineage (NCBI taxonomy): Eukaryota > Metazoa > Arthropoda > Insecta > Diptera > Drosophilidae > Amiota > Amiota communis. Next base: position 227,894 of record JBAMAV010001061.1, read on the forward strand.
AAAGGCCAGAATTGGTCAATAGTGTTCAACCAATAGGGCGAGACCTCATACAAGTTTGGTAACTCGCCAAAAGTTTTTACAGCTTGAATGGGATATACTGCCACACCCACCATATTCTCCAGATCTGGCACCTTCTGATTATTGTCTGTTCTGGTTTCTACAATACTTTTTACACGGTAAAACTTTTACATCAAATAAGGAAGTCAAAAATCACCTGAATCAATGCCAGAAAGATGGCAAAAGGTATTGGATCAGAATGCACAATATATCTCTATATATATAAAAATGAATCGCTAAAAGTGTTGGTAAGCGCCAAACTCGAAAACGGCTGGACTGATTTTGATAACATTTGTTTTGTTGTACTTATTGGGTCAAGTGAATGGTTATAAACTACATATAGACCCGGCAGGTGGCTCAGTTTTGGTACAGACAGTCGCCTTTGCCAAAAATATAGCAGGAAATTATGACAATATTAATATTTGATTCGTCTGATTTTTCATAAGTAAAAAGAGAACAATATCACGCACTAACATCACGCTGGGTACGCTCGTAATTGAATCAAATTTTTATTAACTATAAGAAAATCGTAAATAAAAATCATTAAAAAAATGAAATTACTTTCCAAACAACTCAACACATAGAAGGCAGGTCAACTAGTATTACAATAAATATAGTATACTATAGTCGGTCCAGAGTAGTTCGGATAATACGTGTAATATTAAAATTATAATATTGTATTTTGCAAAGGAGTCAATTGAAAAAAGTTTATTTTATCTATGTAAAATCGTAAGCCTTTTTTTTGTGTGTGTGCACGCTAATCTCAGAAACGGCTTAACCTATTTGAATGCGGTTTTGGCTGGTGTATTGTAGCAAGCTTCGTGTAACTTTGATCGAAATCGACTTACTAAATCATAAGATATTCATATTTTTAATTCCGTTGCCGACTTTTTGGCTGATTTTCGAATGCTTTCATCTTTTGCTACACTCCAACATTAAACATCAGGAAAGGAAGTTAACAAAATACACACTATTACAAACATATTTCGAATACCACGCATATGAAGTCATGGGCACAGCTAGTCCTCAATACATTCTATTGATGCAATATCTCAATGCGCAATAATATTGTACATATGTTGTCTATGGGGTGCTTAAGAAAATATTTTGTCAAATTTCTTCATTGTTGCTGTTGTTGTACACAGTATATTCTTTTTTTCTCTCTCTCATGTTCTTGCACTCTTTTTTTATTTCTGAGAAAGCCTCCATGGAGCGCGTACAGGCAGAGAGTGATGGGCTTTTGAAGATAGGTTTTGTTTTTTTTATTTAAATTATACAAGCATTTTAAATGTGGCGCTTTTTGGAGCTTTTTTATTATAGTTGAAAATGGTGAAAAAGGCAATCGGCCGACCTTGAAAGGGAATTCCGGGAATCCATTAGTAAAGGTACAAAATTTTAGTAAATTCCTTAGAATTTTCAGTTTAAATTTTGTTTTTTGTTATTCCATAGAATTTTGATAGAATTCCATTCTTTTGTGCAATGCTTAAAAGGTTTGGAAATGTGGCTAAAAAGCTTTTTAATTGATGGCCTCTTAAAAAGTTTCAAATCCATAGAGTTTTTGTTTTTGTTTCAATTTTTTTTCAAAAATTCTTTAAAGCTTAAAGCTTTAGCAGCTGCTACAGATGATTATTGTTGTGGTTGCTTTGTTGTTTTTTTTTTTTGATTTATTCATTCAAGGTTTCTAAAGCTCAAAAGGAGCAGCTTCTAGAGGTCTTAGAGCTCAAATGCTTTGCGTCATTCGCACATGGCCAACTGACTGCCGTCTGCCGACTGACGCCCACTAGAGAAATGTCCTTCAACCACAACTCAACTTAGTAAGTTGCTTGCTTACCAGGTTGTTTGCATTGTTTAAGATAATGTGTGACGATGAGAATGAGGATGATGACAATGATTGTTCATTTTAAGGCATGTAAGGCACGCGCATGTTCTGGAATCTTAAGGACGTCGGTTATTTTTAATCGAATGAGAAGCAGTTGACTTACAGATGCAATGCATACGTTATATATGTATATATATATATATATATGTGTATGTGTGTGTGTGTGTGTGTGTGGTAATGTGTTGTAACCAACTTAAGCAGAAATGCAAGCTGAATGTAATTGCATATGCAAGATTAAGACTGTTGCTACTTGAGGATGAAATTACTCCTTCAGGATTGCAATATGGCTTGTAGTCAGATTGACTGACTAACTGAGTGACTAACTGAGTGACTAACTGAGTGACAAACTAAGTGAGTGACTGACTGACTGACTGACTCGAAGGAGATGATAATTATCATAATAATGAAGTAGAAGTTCAACAACACAAAAAAAAGGTACTTAAATCTGTATGCGAAGTTGAATGACATGAAAGTTGAGTATCATAATAGTATCATATGAGTAGAAGTAGGTCTTTTGTTGCCTTGCTCATTTCTTATACTCTTAACGGGAGTGAATAGTATTATAAGTTTGTCATGAAGTTTGTAACACACAGAAGGAGATATCGCAGACCACATAAAGTATAAATATTTGTGATCAGCTCGATGAGACGAGTTGCACATAGGTTTATTTTTACCATACGCTGCACATTTGTCGGAATCAGCCGAATCGGACTAATAGGGTGGGTACCTCCCATACAAACCCCTCTTTAAATTAATGTTCTTATAAGAAAAAGTTGTTTGTTTTTTCACTAATTGAACTGAAATTTGGACATTATAAGTTTCTGATCCATATTCATCAACCTTGTAAATTTCTAGGGTTACCAGGAAGGGTACCTCCCATACAAACCCAAATTGAATGACAAACTTATAAGGAATAAAAGTACAATAAAAGTGTCACTCAAACTATGTTCTTTGTTGATAATCAAACTGTAACATAGAGAATATGATGATGCTACGAAAGGAAATTTTGGATGCAACCCGGAGGAGCGTCAAGAGTATTACATCATTAATAGCAATCTTTCGGGTTTTTGTATTATTTATACAAATGTAAAATTGTGTACTTATAAGTATATTGTGTAATTTTGTATTAGTTTCGACCATACTCACTTCAAATGACGATCCCGATGCCACACCGCCAACTGTAAACGTTCTACAGTGTTATCTGGTAGAGTATCGAGATCTGAACCATTTGCATCATCTGGACCATCACCATCACCACCAATGTCAAAGCAAAAAAGATGATCGAAAAAAGGACGACTTGAATGCCTATGCACAGCAGTACGTTGGAAGCCATGCTCTGTTGGCTTTGATAATTTACCATGAGAACGTCGTCGTCGCTTGAGTGCCACTTTGACATAGGCATTGATAGCTGTAGAACCATTTGAACGTTGTAATTCTCGACAACGTATAACTACAATAAATACAAAATAGATTCAATAGGTGAGAACTGCACAGGATAGAACAAACGAGAAAAGAAGAGAATTGGAACTCACCATTTACATTTAATTGCTGTCGTTGCTGATCCATAGAAATGGCAATATCAAGGCTACCTTTTACTTCTTTATGATTGATTGTTATGTTACCCATACCGCTGGCACTACTAGCTGATGATGATCTGCTGCCAGCATTACTGTTAGTCATGCTCGATGATGATGACAAGGCCGATGCTGATGATCCTGTTGCATTCGAACTTGATGAGCTCGTAGAAACTGTGGATGCCACCGAGCTACGTTTTACTACGGCACTATAATAATTCTCATCATCAATATCACTTGGATCACCAGTCGAATCACTAGAAAAGCTAAGACAACGCTTAATGCTAGGCACTTGTTCCAGTTCCCTTACGAGTTCGGTGGGCGTTGAGGCACGTTCGGCATGAGGTGATAATAAAATTTTTGCCGGTGAATTTAGTGGACTTGTTGTTAATCGTCGCATTCTATTTTTCTGATTTGTTGTCTTGGGATTCTTACGACGTACAACACGTTGTCGCTTTAGATGCGTTGGAGTCCTTACTTCCATTTCATGTATGCTAGTATCAGCCTCCATTATTACATCTGGTGTAGGTGTTAAGATACCACCTGATGTTTCAAGCATTACAGATACACCACCACCATCACCACTACTAGTTTGGTTTCCAATCATCTTCGCAATTGTTTTCTTTGGGCCAACAACTTCTTTACGGGCACTTTCAATGATCGCATCCAACATACGATCAAGTGTTGTATCATCCATGCGTGATGAAGACAAAATAGAATCTTCATTGTTATTATTAATATTATTGTTGTTGTTGTTGTTGTTATTATTATTTTTTAATTTCAATTGGAGTGGCGTATCTAAAATAGTCGTAGTCGTAGTCGTAGTCGTCGTTGTTGTTGTTGTTCCATCTAAGACTCGTCTTCGTCCCAATGTTCCCATACGATTTGGTGTTCCACTTTCGCCTGATGAACGTCGTTGAGAACTTTTGCCATTGCTTAAATCCTGTAGGGCTATCAAACTTGTATTGCCATAAGAACTATTTAAAAAATGAACTCCAAAATTTTCTTTATTCTCATTGCCGGTAAATGAATGCCGACCACTTCCTCGATTGTCACCAACAGCAGCATCAGCAACAACACTCTCCAAGCGTGTATCAATTGAATGACGATGCAGACGGCGTTCCAGTTTATGTGCATTCATGGTGGGCATTGTCGTTCTCCTTCAAAATAGTATATCTTGTATTTATTCTAATTCAATTTTTAATCTTAATTTGCGATTAATTTAGTTGAGTTAATATATTATTTCAAATAAAGGGAGAAAGAGAGAGAGGAATTTTTATAAGAAGCATTCCTTATTTCCGGAATATATCTCTCTATAATTTGTAGTGTTTCCTTTCCTTCTCTTTTTATATTCTTATTTGTTGTCTTATTTGTTTTTGGTGCCTTCCCTCGTTTAATCAGATGCAACTGTAAGGAAAGGATAAAAAAATGGTTTGTGTCAAAACTAAAATGAAAAAACTTCATTATCAATCGAACATACTGAAACACTGCATTATCATTAACATACTGTACCATATATCAAATCCTTTCGGTTAATTGGTGGTTTGGTCCTTTGAATAAACTTAAACGAAACACTTTGGCAAATATTTAACATAGCAGAGAGAGTGAGAGAGCCAACAACTAACGTGATGTTCACATTTATTTAAAAAATATGCAAACCCTTTGCTCCTCTGTAAGAATATCAAAAGAATTAACTTTGCAATCATCATATTTCGAAGGCCTCTGGTGTTCACTTTTATAGAAATAAAGACCATGCTCTTTGTAATACCTAAAAGCTGAACAGAACAGAACAGAACACTTTTTAGCTTCTAACTCTGCTCCTATGTTTTCCATTTCTTAACTGGAGATGAGGTACGCGTCGTATTTTTAGCATGTGAATTAAGTAGTTAGGCATCGGTATTACCACATTTTGCTGCTGTCAAATAGGTCAGTGTCAGTCAGAAGGATAACATATTTCACATTCCTACACCTAGCCTCGATTACATTGAGCAAGTTTACTATCTACTAGGCAGCGAATTCACTCGCCCAATGTAATTATATTGACTAGCTACTAGCAGATTGTAATCAATCTACCAAGAAAAGTTGAAAGGCGCGCTACTTTGTTCGGGCTTGTTAGCCAATGACATTAAGCGAGATTACAACCTAATTACTAGCGAATTCACTATTTACTAGTAAAGCGTCGATAACATTGAGCGAGTGGAAAGTCTCTTGTGTCATTATCACTATCACATACACCCACTCGCTGTCCAGCAGATTGTTAACGCGCTCAATGTAATCATGGCTTAAGGCTTATTGAAGCCACTTGAAAGTTGGTCGTGGTCTTTGGTAAACGCCCTTGATGGTTCATTTGGATACGTGGAGATGGAAAAACTTTACCATTTCTTAATTTAAAAATATAAAAATTTTATAAAATTCATGTTGATTATCTCATAAAGTAAATGTATAGATTTGGATAGTATTGTTATTCTTGCCTCTTCAATAATTTTCTTTTTAAAGGTAATGGATGAATGGCATGAGTCTTGCCCTCAGAGGACACAACGAAGAGCATATAAAACACAAAACGACTCCACCAAAACGTACATAGTATGTTGCAACAATACTAAGCATTCTAAAGGTGCTCCATGTGGCTAGTGCTGCCATCATATCCAACTCAACTAAGCTGAATATCCAAGAAAATGGGAAAGACGCAGCAATCTTCTTAGACAAAATTAGAAAGGTAAAAGTGGCTTCATTAAACTGTCGTTTTGCATTCTACTTCAACATGCAAGCATATTTTGAAGAACTGCATCAAACATCGACAAAATAAAAGGAAATGAAAGATATCTATCTGAAGCTACAAGAATTTAACGATTAATCCTTGGTATCCGTAACCAATGACATTGAATAAAAGAAAAAAGAATATGCGTTGGCGACAATATTTTGCTCAGATCAAATAAACATGTTTATGAGTGCAGCCACGATGTATAATATGAAGACACTACTGTCAAATCAAGAACAACTAAATGATTATGTTGGCAACCAAACGTCGGTGATAGATGCTACACAAAACCTGGTCAGATTGACAGACTGAACAAGTCAATTCAAACTTCCAGAAAATCAATGATAAGCTCAACGATATATTGGATAAAATCCAAAAACAATTTCTGCTGTATTTCGAATCTATTAAATTCTTCATGATTTTTAATCAACTACAGGGGTGGGTCAATGAAGCAGAAATGCTAAACATACTTTTGTATCTTAATTTACAATAAGTTATCTAATTGCCTATCTAAAGAAACAAGCACAAACTGATTCTGTTAGTAAAAGCCAGAAACATAATCTACAGTACAGCACTAAACTCATACCATATAATGAAAAATACTGAGAATTTACAACCTCAGTCTAGGTTAAATTAAGAACTGGAAATTTACACCAACTGTCTAGTTCTAATCACAAACATGTATATCTACACTACCATCTTTCAATAAATAGAAGGATCGATCCCGAGAGTGATTCAGTACAGTCCGAATACCCCAACACTCTGCTTGACGAACTACGAGGTCACAATGACTTATAGCTCGATTCAATCTCAGGTTATATAGAACGTAAATGAGTTAAGTACTGAGCTATGAGGAAATAGGAGCACAACAAATTTGCAAGCTTCTGGAATATACGTATAACAAAAATAATGGTCAATGCCAGGGACAAACAAAATGTTTTTCAAATCATCATCAGCTTAAGAAAATGGATCTATCAGATATTGAGAAAAATTAGTATACCTATATATATTCTTGATCAGCTCGACAAGACGAGATCGCAATATGAATAGCTTCACTGATTGCAACAAAATTAACATTAATATTTTCGAGATGAATTTACAGATCAAAAACCCAAAGGTTGGTGGTGTCTGTCTTGTAAAAGTAACAGTTAATGATATCTTCAAATTCATTCATTCATGCCCGGTTGTGTACTACATCCACCCAGGCACAGCGTTACCAGAAATTAAGCCTTGTATGTTACGAGCTCTAATGAAATATTCTAAAAACATCGTTAAGACTTATAGTCTTGAATACGAATCAGATTTCACTGCATAGTCGGAGACTTTAGTGTTAATGGCATACAAGATTGCTCATTGCCGGACTTCATGTTAAGTGAGTGCTACGTAAGGCAAAAGCTGTTTTGATTTAACATTTACAAGATATCCGATATCGACAAATCCTGTATGCCATTTGTATTTTTCTTATCACAGACCAATTATTAATAAAATCATAACACAGTAATTATTGGTTGATTTAATCCTGAACCTGATAAAAGGAGTTTCTAGAGTTCAAAAATGATTTTAACACACATAGACGTCTATCTATTCACGCAAAACAGACAGCCGTGCCCATGACACAGTCACACTCCATGTGCTAAAGCACAATAATGTATAATCAGGTTGCGCTATAACCAAGGTCAAACCTATTATACGATACTAAAAACAATACTTGAAATGAATTCTTCATTAAAAATGAAATTTTATGGTCTTTCTTTCTAAGATTGATCTAGATATTAATCTTAATCATACAATACTTCCTTCCTTATGTACTATGAGTACTATACAACTCTACAGTCTTAAGTGTTTTACAGCTGCATCTAAGATTGCAAACATATGCACCTATACACATATTGTACATACAAGTAAGTATATAGTATGATTGATCGATCTATCTATCTATTTATCGATGGCTTTAGAAATGCATGAATGTATGAATGAATGAATGAATGGATATGCTTACTTGCTTGTATGATGTAGTAAAACAAAACAATTGAAGTAGCTCAACACTTAAGGCGGCTCTCCTGCTTGTACGTGATGTGTCTACATGCGTCTTGTGTGAAAGAAGAGAAATTTTAGTTGAATAGAAAAATAAAGAAATCAATCTACTATTTTACTTGTTATCTCAGGCAGAAAATCAGATTAATGAGATTTTAAATATGTACACAAAAGTACAATGATGATGACGATCATGACAAAGAGAGCAGGACAGATCAGGACTAGTAGTAGTTGTCAGCTGCCATGTCTGACATTTGTTTTCAATAGACAAAAGTTGCTCACTCAGATTTTTTATATACTTACAATTTACCTAGTATTATCAGTCATCATTATCTACATCATTTTTGCTCAGTTTCATAATGATAATCAAAGAAAATCTAAATAATAATAAGAGAGTGGGATCGCATCGGATGGGATGTCGTGTGGTGTGATCAGAAAGATGTTGTGTCGCCAATATAAAATTACAATAACAATAAAAATGAAAGGAGCATTTGGATTATTGCTGAGTTAAACAAAATATATACAATCTATCTGTACAATAGTATATGGTTTAGTTCAAGTTAATGGAGAACTAATAAATTAAATGATGCCCCAACTTGGATCCGAAATAATGTAGGTACTATGATTGTTACTGAATTGAAAATTAAACAAAATATTAGGTTGAGGAAAAAATACGAGACGTTTTTTAGTACAGTATGGTGGATGCATCAAAATCGATCCCAATCAATGTATTTCAAAGATGAATATGGTCATGACACCTCTTCTGTTTATCAATTCTGCCCCCTTTTTTTTTTAAATTTTCAATTCCAATAAATTGTTTTGTCAGGCGGTAGTTTTAGCTCATGACATGGATGGATGACAACCTTTCAATCCCACGAAACACATCGTTAGCTACAATCCTAGTTTTACTACTGTGAATGTGGAGCTTCATCACCATTCGTACAAGATCGCTTTTGCACAACAATTTCCTATGACATCCAAAGGTTCGATTTCTTTCGCATGCGGAAATTCGGCCAGTTAATTATTTTTCACATAATTCTTGAGGCATCCATATATCGAGCTTCTTTTTAAAACCAAAATTATTGTTGATGTTAAGTTCCTTAGAAATATCATGACTGCTTATACACATATGTATGCCGAATTTGCTTAATTTTTTCTATGATGAGAAACACTGAGGGTGATGCATCTTTCACATCATAATTTCCAGAACGAAAACGAGCGAACCTTTACTTGACAGTGGTTTTGAATAGAGTAATATCTTCACCACAAACGATATAAATTTTTTCACGTGCCTGCGCTGCGTTCCGCCCCCTTATCATAAAATAGTAAAATGTATTCAATTTTTTACGAATTTTCACTCATTTTATATTTCTAATAACTTTTTATGGAACGATCTAATCTCAATAAATCACTTTCACCAATAATTAACTGATCCATCAGCTGTAAAACAGAAAAAGAGAGTTGCTAGATGGAATGACCCTTTTAAAAGTTATGACACTTGAAATCCAAGTGAACAGGAAAAGGCTGCGTATATTTTCCTCAACTTAATATCATCAAGCACCTTTCGAGTTATCAAAATCAATATATTTTGACGATGTTTGGGATTTGATTATAAAGGGCTTATCCTCTTTATGGTAATAATCATCATACTTATATTGTATAGGTACTTTATATGGTGTTTTTTTTTGGAGGTTCACTAATTTGAGCTTTATTTGACAACCGATTTAACAACTGATTGTTGCTTTTTGTTTAGTTTGGTTTGTCATTTCATTACGGATAGATTTACACCAGAGCAACGTTTGAAATTGTTGAAATTTTTGATCAAAATAATGGTTCTGTTCGTCAAACTTATCGTGCACTTCGTCCATTTTATGGTTATCATAATCGTCCATCAGAGCGGCTAATTCGAATAACTATGGATCGTTTTCGCACCACGTTTGCTCTTAATTATAATGTGCAACAAAGTATTGATGAAGATCCAAATCAATCAATTCGTCGCAAATGTCCATCCACTTTATGGAAGATTTTACGAAAGGATCTTGGCTTAAAAGCTTTTAAGATTCAATTCCTGCACTAATGAAAGCCAAAACGTAAATAAGAAAAATTGTCGCATTTGGAGTGAAGATAATTGCATTTCCATTACAGCCACAGAAAATAACTGTTTGGTGTGCTTTATGTGCCGGTCCATTGTTTTTAAAAACGATGATGGCCAGAATGTTACTGTGAACGATGATGCAGTGACATGATTAGAAGTTTTTTCGTACCTCAATTAGCTGGCATTAATCTTGCTGATATGTGGTTCCAACAGGATGGAGACGCACAATTGATTTCAAAATTCATCTTTTGATGAACGAATAATTTGACGCTATGGCCCTATTGATTGGCAACCAAGATCGTGCGATTTAACCCCATTCGATTATTTTCTTTGGGGTTATGTAAAGTCACTTGCCTACGACGATAAACCAGAGACAATTGAACATAGAATCAATCAGTTGTCGAAATACGGCAGCAAATGCTGTGAAAAGTGTGAGAAAATTAGACTGAACCAGATTGTTCCTGTATACGCGCCAGGTGTGGCGACCACATAGCCGAACACATATTTAAACATTAATGTCATAAGATCATCTATCTAATAAAGTCAGTTTAATTGATATTTAAAGTATTTTTCTTTGTTTTATTTAAATTTAAATTTGTGTAACTCAACATAAACAAAACATTTTTTTAAAAATAAGGACTGTTGAACATATGCTAGTAACTGTGTCTCTCCATTCAAATGACTGTGACTCAATCACAGTTTAGAATCACTGCTAGAGCAAATATTTTATAATTCTTTTTGAGATAACTTAGGATGTAATAGATGTTCTTACTATGATAATGTTCTACACTACACAACACTACACTACTATTTCAGTTTTTGTATCTGTCAGACCAATCCCCATCTATTTGTCACTAAGTCTACTACTATGTGAGTCTCTGAATTTGTTTCTTTTTATACAATAGGTACTTCTTTATGTATGATGCCTGCATCTAATTTAGTACATACACACGTATGGTATGTATACATATATCTATATCTATTCATATAAATAATTCTCTTTATACCCTGTGGCTTATTTATGTGGTCCTTATTTGTTGTACAAGTACAAGAATTTTAATGTTTTGTTTGCCGCTAATAAATCGAGTTTATTTGCAAAATTTTTGCAAGGCAAAGCCCAAGACCCAAGATACAAATACCTACGGTATTTGTGTACACAAAGTTTGCCAAAGCAATGCAAGGCAAGACAAGAACAAAGAAAACTCATATTCCAGGTTTGAACTCATCTCATCTCATCTCATCTGATCTATACTGATATTTATAAAAAAAAGTAGAGCGATCGACTGAAGGAAAGCGCGTGCGTATGCTATGCTGCGTTGAATGATAAGAAATGTTGATGTGAAAAGGAATGGAAAAACAAGTTTAAGTAGCTTTTGCTTAAGATTCTTTTCAAAGAATAAATGAATGAATAGATGGATGGATGGATGGATGGATGGATTCATTTGTAGCTTCTTATTTTTTTTTTTTTTTTTCTATCTTCTATTCTTTAGCTCAGTTAAAATTTATGGAATTTGGAATTTGTAGCTTTCCATTTTGTTCTGTTATGCTTTACTCTTTCTTGTCTTTTCTGTTCTGTTCTGTTGTGTTGTGTTGTATTCTGTTCTGATCTGTTGTGAGTTTAAGTCGGTAAGTAGGTTTGGGTTTGTGTTTGTGTTTGTATTTGTCTTTGGGTTTTTCGCGTATACAGGTTTTTCAAGATATGTATATTAATTCCTAAGTTCATACATACCCATGTGTGTGGTTGTGAGTAGAAATAAGTAGAAATGCTACCTTTTGTCCTTCTAGAAAATTAGCAAACATTTAATGCATACGAAATTAGCAATGAATTCCTTTTTTCCTTTTTCTCTCTCTCTCACTCTCTCTTTGCGTATGTGTGTGTAAAGTAATTATTTTTATGCAGATCTCCTGTTTAAAATTTTGAAAACTAAAGAACAAAATATAAACAGATTTTTTTGAGGTTCTTTCTTTGTTGTTATTCTTATTCTGAAAATCACAAAGCATTAAATTTTTTCATAAAGGGGTCCTTAAAAATGTTGTTGTTGTTCCTTTATCTTCATTTTCGAATTCGTTTTGCTAAATGCCCATATGCACTTTGCTTTTCTTAATTACTTCAAGTAGAGTCGAGTTAAGAATATAAAAATTTCATTCCCTTATTCCTTAGATCTTTCATTCATTCTTCTTTCTCTCCAATTGTCCATTGATTCAAGTGAGTTGCCAAATTCAGCCTTCAGTATATAACTTCTGGTAGAAAATGGAATGAATGGTTGGTGTTTATTAAGAGCCCATTAAGCGTTGTTGCCTTGTTGGCATTATTCAAGTGCAAAAATGAAGCATACAAGGACACTCCATAGGATAGCAAATCTTCGAAACTCAGTTAGTCAGTTAGTCAAAGAACGAGAGAGAGAGAGAGAGAGAGAGTTAGTCATTCAACTAAACTTGAGAATTGAGAGAAAGGGTAAAAAACAACTGAAAATTGTAATACTCGTATACTTAAATTGCTGTTTCCTTGCTAGAAATCTTCTTTGTGCTTTGGGCTTTATGCCTTGTCCTTTTGAATTTTACTTTTGCTTTTGATTTCATTTTGTTCGTTTATGTTTTTCATCGATTGTTCTGCTATTGTTGTTTATAACTACTCGTATGTTAGTAAGTTCCCTTATAGGATAATATTAAGTTTTACTTATTGGAATAATAAAGCCACAAACCAAACAATGGACCCATGGTTGGCTTTTGTTGGAGAAGTTTTTTTTTGTTGGTTTTGTTGACTAAAAGGTGGCGGCTGCTTTTTTGGCAAATTCATTATTTTCTCTTTTGTTCTTCTCTTCTCTATTCTTTCCATTCTACTCTATATTCTCTTCTTCATACAATAGGTATATGTATATTCAATTCTTCTCTCTTAATGAAGTAAATAGTAAATAATATAAACTGATTTATATGGTTTTTATGGTAATTAAGTCTTAATCAGTTCAATTTAGATTGTGACGCCAATGCCTTCCATTCTCACAACTATGGGAAACTCCTAGATCTATAATAGGATAACTGAATTATTTGAGTTGTAGTGCTTCAAATATCATAATCTAGTAAATGCGGGAGCATCTAATTGATTTTGATAAAAAATATACCATTCCATAGGTTTTCATTTATATATGTGTACATATATCTATATAAAATTCAATCAAAATCAATCAAGCAATCAGTTCCTGAATTTCTTAATTTTCCTTAAGAAAAAAAATCGAATATTATTATTATTTTTATTGTAGGTATTACTTGAAAGCATCTCTCAACAGATCACTTAGAGCCTATTATATTCTCATGAATCACCTCACCACCTAAAACCACCTTATTATAATGCCAATATTAAATTCATTTAAGCTTGTATGAACTGCTCTATTTGTGTGACAAAATAAGACCGAAGATCGGATTAATTGGCAAACAATTTGATTATTTTCGCTTATAAACCTCATAATCTATGGAACAAATAATAATAAAATAAGTAGAAGAAGAATAATGGAACACACACACACACCACATACAAAAGACTAAATAATATCTCAAAATATCATATGTATAATATTATATAATATCCTATGTGTCGATATGGTGAAAAGCACAAAACACTGAAAGATTTCGGATGGCTTGAGATGGTATATATAAGTCAAAAAGAGAGTGCTATGGTATGGGCCCAAGTATAGTAATAATGTATATCCGTCCTTATGATGAATGGATGGGTAGAATAGTAAAGCAAAAAGGCGCGCTAAACAACAATTGCACGCAATGAAATTGTTAAGGAGGGTTTGGGTTTTAAGTAAACCCTTAAGCCAAAGACTCACTCACTGACAGACAAACAGACGTCAGTCATTCCTTCTTTTTTTTTTTTTTTTTTTTTGATTTTTTGTTTTTTGGGTGAACTATTTGTGGCCCAGTAATACACTCAGTTGCATTGATACTCGCACACAACACACGTAATGTATGGATGGATGATAACGTGCGAAGGGCATTCTTATAATCCATAAACGTCACCCTAAGCCGAAATGGTATATGAAGGAATTTTAAAAAAGAAAAACAGAGTACAGAACGCAGAACGCAGAACACAGAACACATAGAAACAATAAGAAAACAAAGCAGAGCAAAAGGAAAATTTATAATGAGTCAAAGAAATCGATCGAGCTAACCTTCTTTCATACTAAATATAATAATGTAAGACAAACTGTCTGCGACCGATCGAAGGACTAAACGAATGAGAAATGAGAAATGAAAAGTGAAGACGAATGTCGGCAGAAAGGTTAAAAGAAAGCAAAAAAAAAAAACAAAAATTCGTTTTGGCTTATGTCGAAAGGTGTTTCCCTGGGATTAGTAGCGATGACACACGATGAACCCCTAGCGAGGGTTACTAACCAAAAGCGACAAAACAGCAAAAAAATAAAAACAACAACAGCAACAAATTAAATGAATTACGGTAACCCCTTGTTCAATTCCCCTGGTTGATAATAATAATTTTTTTTTTTTAGGGCTCATAGATAAATTAAAATTAGAACTAGAACATTGTTTCTGATTTGTGTTTTCCCTTTCCCTATTTGTTTTCAATATTTTTATCATCATACTATTCTGTGTGAGAATGACTTGCTTGAATTTACAGATTTCATTGAGAATTGGACAAATTCTATAAGTTTACTGGTCGGTTTAATTTTAAAACAATTATTAGTGATAAAGAATGATTAAAACAAACAAGGTCTAAGGATACTAAGTACTTGGACCTTGGTTTCATTATAAATTTCATAATTTTTATATTGAAATGAACAGCTGCCTTTGTACTACTATGTATAGTAGAATGATCAATTGGTTGATGTCTTCAAAATCTGATAATAATTTCTCATTTACCCATTGATATGATACGTTTTAGGACTTATCAATAGATTATAGATTAACTAAGTATTAATGCATAAGTAAGTATGGGTATAATTATTTTATTAAAATTAATGGAAAAAAATATTTTTTAATTTCACTAAATCTTTTATTTCATATTTTCTATATCTCATTCATATCTATCTGTCTTAATCAAACTTTAGCTTTATCATCACCATTTGTTTAAAATATATTGTATAATTATGAAGTTCCTAAATAATTTTATGATTATCCAACTGAAATTCAATGTGACATACATATGTTTATAATTTCATTATGATATTTCCTTATAACAATCACTGTTTCAATTCGATTTTTATATAAAAAACAAACTTGAACAATTGAACTTACCACAATTAACGATTAATAATACATAATACTAATAATGTTCACCATATGAAATTTTAGACATGTTTTTTGCATCAGATAAAACAAAAAACAATAAACAATTGGTATTATTAAAACATATAACTGATAAAATCACTTCAACCGTTTGTATTATTTTACTTAAAACAAACAAACAAAAAAAAAAAACCAATAAATTAATTTGCGAAATTTATGAATTAAATGAATATGGAAAATATTGGAAACAAAAAACCGCAGAACACATCCGTAATGCACAACGTCGCAAATACAAATGATGAGAACCTTATGAGCAAAATGCTTAAAAGAAGACCATGCACAAGGAGTAGAAGATATGCGAAGCGGGAACTATCAAATGCCGATGCCGATCGACAACCATGAGTATGGGCACGAGCTCAAGCGCAAGCACAAGTAGAAGCAGAAGCAAGCGCACGAACCAAACCGAACACGAAGAGTACTAAGAAAAATTGCAAATACCTTCTAGAACATATAGCATCCATATACTATCATATTATGGGGGTTGATTGAACCAAGAGATATACCAAAATACTAAAAGAGAAGATCTAAACATTCAGAGAGGAGAGAGAGAAAGAGAAATATTATAAATTTATTATAAATACCTCTTTGATTATGGGTAACACTGCCATCTGTTGTTACAAATTTACGTATACTAATAATGCAATAATACCTATTTCCTTCTATATACACTCATGGACAAAATCATAAGCACATCTTCATATGATTAATTATTTACAATATTAGGTATATCAATTGGAAGGAGATTTAAACCTCTTTCACTAATCAATTCATTCAGTTTGCAAGTAAGTATATTTATTTTGGGCATGATTTGATTGCATCATCTATTAATTTATGTGTTTCAATTTGCTTCAAACTCTGGTCACATTGCTTCAATTGCTTCTGATCCTTATAAAAAAACATCATAAGGCATACACTTAAAACAAGGAAGATGTTGATTATCACTAACGTAAAAAAAAACGCTGATAAACTCGTATGTGTGCTCAAACACTAAAATCTGCTCAAAATTTAAAGTTTACTATCCATTATTGCGAAAGTTTTTGAATCTATTAAGCATTTCATCATCACATCATTAATTCCAGTTCGCTTAAAGAAAATTGTCTTGTTGATTGGACTTATTTTGCGTGAACCCACATAGTAGACCAAAAAAGATGATGACGATAACTGATGGTATGTATGACTCTCATGCCAAAAATCTACCATTTTGTATCTGCCAGAAACATTTCATATTCAGATATTGTGGAAAATGATTTTCCTCCGATTAGTATATGTAGATGCATTAAGCAACACTTTGTAATATCATACAATAGTTGTCCTTCTTTTCATATGGTCAATAAAGCTTGAAGATACTAGACATGCTAAGTATTATACCAAATATTCATGTATCATAGTTTTGATCATTTGTAGATGTATGGTATAATAATCATTGTACGAGTCGATAATCAATCATTACAAATATCTGATAATGAAACTAACCGTTTTTTTTGCGAGGTCAAAAATGCCTTTGTATTGTCCATGGTGCCGTCGCACCCCCGGTATATGTATAAGTGTCTACCTTGGAACTGCACTCTTATTACTTCAAGGTGGTATCCTCTTCTGTATTCATATGACGAATGTAGCACCTTCTTGCAGATTCCGCTTCTTGCATTTTAGTATCTGTTCAATATAGCGAGCTGCCCAGTTGTCCCATTCAAAGAAAGTGTGATATGTATCGTATACTTTTGCTTCTCCACAAATGCAATTTGCATTTTCTACTTTCCCTATTCTATGGAGATATTTTCAAAAGAAACCGTTCCTCAATAGCAGTTGTGTGTTGTAAAAATTGACATCACCCCACTGTCTTCTTAGCCATGGACTTACATCTGGTACGAGTATAAGTTTAACTGTCCATATGTCTTTCGCTTCTGCAGCCCACAGCTTCTGTTATAGCTGTACCGGTTGTGTTATTGCCTTCGTCAAATTATCTTTCTTCAGAATCCATAGTTTTGGTGTCTCCTTTGCAAGCAGGTCTATCGGTATTGTGCCACTGATTACCAATACTGCTGCTTCCGACACCGTGCGATAGGATGAGGTTTAACCGGAGAGCTGCCGTTCTTTGTATTCTACTCAGTACTTTTCTTCCTGTTTCCGCTTTCAGTAGCTTAATGTACACAATTGCTTTTCACCTCATTATTCATCATCGGCATTATCGGTTTGGGTGGTCCTCCTAGTTGCATCGCTCTCTGTATTCATCAAGTCAAAATAGCAATGCCCGGGGGCATAAATAAATAATATAACCCAATTCTTACTACATTGAAAATGTGTTTCCATTACCTCAACAAGAGCAAAAATACTCTATAAAATTGTAATTAAATTTCAATTCAAATTTATATAGGTACACGTGAGATCATATCAGTATTTTGTATTAATTTAAAATTATTGTGTCTCCATGAAAATCTGTTATTTCTGTTTTAGAAATATTGTTCTTAGATCAATATATTCATACTGATGTTCAATACTCCTCTTCTTAGAACAGAAATATGTACTTGGTATTATAACATTGAGTTTGGATCTTCCTAAAATTACCGCTGGGGGGTGCTAATAAAATGTTAGAGTATGTGTGTCTGCCAAAGAGAAAGAATTGAGAAAAATCCCTTAAATTTTATTTGATTCTCTTTTGGTACAGATGTTATTACTCTTTTATTTGCAGGTATAAAATTCTACTGCATAGCTATACATCTATACAAATTAGTGGAGTATTGTAGTTAGATAGATCTGGATCTATTCCAATGATCACTGTCCTGCTGGTTTCTTACCACGTTCTCAGGTGAGTACATTGTTTTGTCCTTAGAGAACACTCGCACTCGCACACGCTCTCTTTCTCTATCTCTCTCTCTCTGTGTTGATAGCATTGATTTTGGTATGAATATGTTTGTATGAAATAAATGTCCGTGTGAGTGTGAGTGAGGGAAAACTATTGGAAATCAGATCCTGTTTCAGTATGAACCACGTGCTGCTTTTGCTTTCTTTTCGTTGATTTGCTGATTTTTTGATGTTCCACTGATTTTTTACTTTCTTCATTTTGTCCGATTTTTTTCTCCCTTCTTTTTCTTTATGTTTTATTTTTGTCATCGTTTGGAACAAAGAGAATATAGTTAAAGATCGTACTTACTTAGAAGCAGAAAGATCATAGGAACATCTGCTGATCTAATGCTACTGTGCCGTTGCCTTCTTGCAAAATCTTTCACACTCGTTCTTGTTGTTATAAATATTATTGGTTTAGGCCAGCAAGGTGTTCTAGATTTTAGTTTAACAGTCAGTCAGTGAGTCTATAAGTGAGTTTGTGGGTCTATAAGTGAGTCTATGAGTAAGTGATTGAAGAAATGACTGAGTACTGAGACGGACAAATCAGGACAATACACGACAGAACAGAACAGTAGGGACAGTAGCTTAATGTTGTATTTCTTTTTTGTTCTAAGACATTGGTTAATGACTGACTGATCTCTCTCTCTCTCTCTTTCTGTCGGGTGCTCGGTTATTCTAGATTGTTTTTTTGTTTCTTCAATGCTTTAAGCAAATGTCCTTTGACTTGAGTTTCTTTGATCGTTCGTCTGCTCGTCTGCTCGTGTGTTCATTCGTTACTTACTTATTTTTTTATTATAAATGTTTTCATCTTTTTATACTGAACGGAATCTTAAGTAAAATTCAGTCAATATTTGTCCAGATGTCATCGTCAGTGAGTTCATATTCACGTGTGTGCCTTTGCGCATGTGCCTTTCATTAGGTGTGCGTTGGCGTGCCCTGTTTTCTATGGTCATTGATTTTTGATGTGTCCTGATGTCCTGCAATTCTGACTGATATAATGATCTTCTTTCTTTCTTCCTTCCTTCTTTGATTTTTCTTCATTTTTTGTTTGCATAAATTTATGTGACGCCTGTCAAATATACAATATTTTGTTAACGTCCGATTTATAGTTAGTTATATAGTTTGTCTTTTTCTGCTTCTGTTGCATTTCAATTGATTTCAAATATTTTACATTCTTTCAAAATTCAACAGAAATAAGTTTTTACCTTCATTCAGAACCTTTTGATTCCATTTTAATGGTCTGAATTATTATGAATACTCATCGTATTGCTCTTCAATATTCTATTGTATAGTAAAAGTATTGTATATAGAACTTTTGTTATCATAGGATCACATTTATCCACCATTCATTTGATATAATAAAATAATATAATGCTAATGCCTTAAATGTGGTAAATTCATTCACATATGCATGAGTACCTATACTATAGTTTTAATATATTATTTTCAATTATTTAATTAAAAAAATTATATATTCTATTATTCAATACTAGAATTAAATACAATTTATCTGGGTTCCTGGACGCGCGAGAATAGAAGGCAATGAAGACACTGATGCTGCAGTTAAGAAAGCGTTATGTGCTTCATGTCTGACAGCCAGCCCAGGTGTAGAGTGCTACATTTGGAATAACATAAAGGACTTACCAAACCAATGGGATTCATAGTATAACCATTGGAATAATATATATAATCCTTCAATCTCAATCAATCACCTGCTACACTGACTCTTGCGATTGTTGCATTTATTCAACATTTGTCCGATTAAGAACGCGACATAGTCAAATTTCCAACAAAGAAAAGCCTTCTCCTCCTCCTTCTCTTGACCTTGCCTTGTGATAATAATTTGTCAATCAATTATCGTTTAGATGATTGGACAAAGCTTTACAGCGCTAGAACACAAATTTTTGGGCCAATCTGCCGTATATATTAATCAAATTCATCGAAAATATCCACAAAATATTCTACTTCACCAAGTCCTGTGATTTTAATAATTTAATCTGTAAGATAGACGAGTTGCAGGCCTTGAACCTAGCACTCTTTAAACTTATTAAAGTAGTTACTTGCAAATTCTTACAGATGGTACATTGCCAATCAACTGAATAGGTTCAACACTTCTTAGAAAGTAAAACGGCATAGTATACTGTGTATACGCGTACACCTTCGCGTTCATTTTTGATGTAACAAGCTGCAGCTCACAAGTCTCATATGATATATGATGAAATAAAAGATATGATGGATTGGGAACCTAATGAGCCAGTTGATTCAAACTTTGAGATGCATACAGAACATATCCTGGGCATACTAAAAATCTCCAAATTTAAATACATTTTTGTACAGTATAATAGATCCACATTTATGGAGTTTAATGCGCGTTTATAAACTCAGTGGGGCGGAGATCGTCGGGTATGCGGATGACATTGCTATCCAAGACTTTGTGTGAGGTCGCATCCAAAGTAGAGGAGACTGTTGCGGCGTCGAGGAAGTGGCTTACACAGAATCACTTTAATTTGGCGGAAACACTATCAGTGAGAGTTGGAAGCCATGTAATTGAGTCGAGGACTTGCATCAAATACCTGGGTGTATTCTTGGACCACCGACTATGCTTTAAGTTGCACTTAAACCAGTCAGCCAAAAAAGCAGCTGCCTTCACACAAAAACTGGCCAGGATTCTTCCAAACCTATGGGGATCCTTACAACAATCTTGGGTTCTATTAGATTCGGTGAGTTAATCCATACTGCTTTATACAGCTCCAAACTGGGCCGGGTACTTGCAACCAAGTCATACCTTCGTGATATAAGGAGTGCTCACAGGGTTGTTAACCTGAGGATTTGTAGAGCGTATCGAACAGTTGCAGATGATGTGGTGGGTGTGCTTGCACGCAGACTTCCAATTGATCTGAAAGCCCTGGCTACCAAGGACAAGTAGCTCGCTCGAGCATCTTTACAGGTAACAGACATGGAGGATATTAAGACCAGATACCTGAATATATGGCAGCACAAGTGGTGTAGGGCAGAGCCACGGTGGATACACCAGCTCATCCCAGATATTACAGATTGGTTTGAGAGTCGTTCTGGTGATGTGGGGTTTGAATTTACTCAATTCCCAACTGGCCATGGATGTTTCAGGCAGTATATTCATAAGTTTGTGGCACGTTGGGGATCCGTTCTTTTGGTTTCTGCAGAGATGTCGTGGTGGATCCAGAGCATCTTGTTCATGAGTGTCCCTGTTTCGAAGCGGAGCGACGAAGAATGTATGCGTGCCTCGGATCTCCTTGCAGCTCACAAGACATTGTAAGGAGCATGAAAACATGTGTGGAAGACTGAGCATTCTTCTCTTCAGAAAATGCCAAAATAAATAAAGTTTTGGAGGTACCTTAGAAATTAAACAGGATTTCAGGCTATGGTCGATTTTTTTAGTCAGCAGGCTAATGTGTTGTCTCTATCATTCTCGATAAATGTGATACTCCTAATGGAATGGAATAGTATTTCTACATAGCCATATAGTAGTATCTATTTATACGTTCCTTTTCCCAGGTAACTACTAGTTAGTTACTGATCCGAGCACTAGAAGACTTACTACTAGGTAATGTAAAAATTATTCTTATCAATAAAGAGCATTTCCCACAATTTCCCATGTTCGAGATCTTCAAGTACCTACAAATAACAAAGTTATGCTATTTGGTATTTTGGAGTGAGTAAAATTGTATAAGCCCTAACTAAATTGAAAACAATTCATAATTAGCACAAAAAATTCATTAATCTAAAAAAGTTATTATAAAATCCTTTAAAAACTTTACTTCCCACAGAGCAAAGCAAAACAGACCCGCCCGTTAAAGAAGACAACGAGGCTTTAATTGTAATTATGTAACATGAGAGAAAATTAGCATAATTTCGCATTAATGTCAAAACATATTCAACAAACAAATTATCTGACAAATTTCTGCAACTTTTTCATTTAAACACATTTCTCAAGAACTCCGAACAGAACACAGTACTGAGACACACCTTTGGGTGGTCTGAATGTATGAAAATAAATATCAAAATCCCTTCATGCTTCTGAATCGAAACTGTCACAAAAATGTCAAATATATGTAAATTAAGAATTTGAAAAACTGCAGAAACCAAATTTGGCAAGAAATCTGTTGTTACATAAGTACGAGATGAACATAGAATATGCAAATTTCTTGGCAATTTTCCTTAAGTTATGAAATATCGTACAAAGGATCGAAGAAACCTTCAAAATGTCAATGCAAAAATTTGACAAGCATAAAAATAAATCAAGACGGAACGAAATGATCTGGAAAATATTAAGATGGGAGAGATAGAGGTAGAGAGAATATGTTATTGTAGTTTATTAGTCAGTTCAGTTTCTTAGTTTCCCTATTATTTTTTTTTTTTTTATTTCATGAATTGCAAATTTGTTGCAATATTGAATATCTTGAACCCTTTTTTCGCTGCCATCCATCAACCAACTGAATCAGTCACAACTAATTTAACCTTTTATATTCTAGGTAGATATGTATGCACATACTCGTACTCGTAGTAGGTACGTTCAGTTGTTCTTAATACTTTCAAATGATGATCTTAAGATCTCGTCGTGACATATGGAAAAATGCAATTTAATATGCAATTAGGATATAATAATTCAATAAAAGCAAAAATCGATGCCAATCTCTCTACTGATGATCATTTCGCTCTATTGTTGTATATACCTAGTATTTAATCTGATTTGGTCTGAATTACTGTTTGTCAAAGGGTAAACTTCATTTACTTTTTTGTCATCATAAACTTATTATTATTGTATGTATATTTTTCTAATTTACTTTGATTGAATCGAGAGATTTTACCTTGTGTGAAATGAATATAGTATAATATCAATCTAGAAAGATATTCGGTATACAAGTAGGTATGTTTTAAAGGATTGCCAACAGAGGCCACAAGTAGTGTTTAAGCATACCGGATCATGTTGGAATCAACTTTATGTGAAAGCTTGATAATTTTTCCACATTTTAGAATAAATTTCACTCCCTCTAAGTGATTTTTTTCGTTGGGCAACTATGTCTGTTTTTGTGCCTACAAAACTCCATTCGCGTGAAGCAAGGTTATTTCGCTTCCATCGGCTGCTGTGTGAGCCTTACGGAGAACTTGGTTCATCAATTTCAACAAGTGATTACTGTTTTCGACGTTTCAAAAGTAATGAAGTTGACACAACTGACAAGGAGTGCGAAGGAAGGCCCCTAAACGTTTGTAGACGCCGAATTGTAGGAAGTTTTAGACGTGACACAACAAGGCGTTTCATTGCGGTTGAAAGCCAGAAGGTTGGAAACTGGTTGCCTCATGAACTCAATTCAAGAGATATCGAACGGCGTGTATCTGCTTCCGAAATGCTCTTTCAACGGTAGAAAGGAAAGTCGTTTTTACATCGTATCGTCACCGGCGATAAAAAATGGATTCATTACGATAATCCATAAGACGAGAAGGCGTATGTTAAGTGCGGCGAAGACGGACCATTGACGCCAAAGGAAGGATATGCTCTGCATTTAGAGGGACCAAAAGGGAATCGTGTACTACGAACTCCTGGAAATTGGTCAGAC
Source organism: Amiota communis (assembly GCA_037043315.1). NCBI lineage: Eukaryota > Metazoa > Arthropoda > Insecta > Diptera > Drosophilidae > Amiota > Amiota communis. Next base: position 252,027 of record JBAMAV010001061.1, read on the forward strand.
AATCGACGGAGCTTTCTACAGACAATAACTAATGCAATTAGACATAAGCCCTTAAACCATGACAATGCTATGCTGCATGTCGTAAACGTTGGTAAAATCTATTTCAACTAATCGGTTGGGAAGTTCTAACGCATCCGCCTTATAATCCAGACCTTGCACCATCAGACTACCATTTGTTTCGGTCGATGCAGAACGCCCCTACGAGAATACGCTTCACTTCAGTTGAAGGTATCAAAAAATGGTTTGATGCTTTCTTGGCCTCAAAAGACGAACAGTTTTATTGGCGCGGAATTCATGCATTGCCAGAAAAGTGTGGATGGGCAATACTTTCAATAAAAAACCGAGTACAAATTTTGCACAATAAATCTTTAAAATCGAAAAAAAAAATCCTTTAAAACATACTTGTTTGCCCAATACATAAGTACTACTAATAGTCTTCAACATTTCTTTTTTTAGGGAAGAAATTTGCAAGGTGATGAAAAATTATTATATTTGGAAAGACTGAATAGCCATGTAAATGATTTAGCTACAAATATCATGTCCTCTACAGCAATGGTATTGTCAAGCGTTAAAAAAAGATACAAGTATCATATCTCAGGCTTGTCAAGCCTAGATTCTAAATTTTTATTTGTAATATTTCTAATATTTATTGTGAATTTATTATCCTTTTTATTCGTAGTTTAAATCTTTGATCAATAAATGGAAGAAGTAAAAATTCTATAAGCAGCAAGATTAGAAGAACTTTTCTAAGTTAACAAAGTACCTATTACATAATGTTAAATACAATATTTTTACCATCTACCAAAGAACAAAGAACATGGAATTATACATAATTTTTCTACTAATCAGACAAATCAAAACTTCATAATCATGATTCACAATGACAGTGACAATAATAATGTGGATGATGATGATGATGATGGTGACGGTCAAATGGCATATGACCATGGTTTGAGATGTGCTCTCGAATTCACATTTTTATGGATACGAACGAGACAATCGAATCGTATTTGATCGATTTTGATCGGATCAGCTAGCAAAATGAAATGAAATAAATACAATACGAGTATAATACAAAATAGTAGTCAACTGTCATACAAAATGTCAACTAAGGGCAAGTAACATGTTATACTCGTACTCATAATACATACATACTAGTACCTACCTACATATAGGACAGAAAAAGAGCATGAGAGAGAAATGAAGAGAAAAAATGAAAATGAGTGTTCTTTGTTTTATTTTTTTTTTTGGCGAACATGAATTCTATTCATAAGAACAAAGGGCCTATGAGCATCATAGAACTCATGATTGACAGACAGATCAAGAAAGAATATTGTGTATATAGGTATATATATGTGAGTGTGTGTGTCAAGGATAGGCAAACTGCGACACCTCTTGACATTTGATAAATGATTTTAGTTCAAACATTTGTCAACAGCAACTGAATGATATCATTCAGCCAGCTCTCATTCCAACTTACAACTCTCAAATCTGAAATTTCAACCTATTTGAAGTTTCGTTACATTAATATTTCCACATTTTTTGGGTTATAAATATGAAAAGGAAAACTCTTGTCATGCAAAAAGTTTTCCTTTCCTTTTGTTTTTTTGTATTGTTTTTCCATCAAATCAAAAGTTACATAGGTCATCATTTCCAGATCATCGTTTTTGGAAATCATTTTTAATCAAATACACATATTTTTGATTCTTTATTTTTCTGGTTTTGATTTTTTTTAGTCATTGTGGCTGCATAAATGTCAAAAGTTTTCATTTATTTTATTGCAAGTCATGACACAAAGAAATGTTCATTTCGATGATGATAATGATGATGATGTTAATAGATCAGCAGGATCTAAAATTATTTAGAATCCTGTCAGTTTTGTGCGTATTTTCAATTAATCTAATTTCGCGTTAATTGCATTTTGCTCCTAAATCCCAAATTCAGTTGGTTGCATTATAAGAAGGGTTCAGCTTCAGATCACTCTCTAGCTCTCTCATTCTCTCTTTAGTTTTTAGTTTCATCTTTCTGGATGTTTAACAGTTTTACGCCTACTGTCGAATTATTGTAAATTGAATGAAGTACGAAATAAAGAGGGGAGTCGAGTCGCGTCGCGTCGCGTCGCATTCAGTTCAGTTAATTCAGTTATATTCGTTTTTTGTTGAAAATTTAATTTTTTATGTGCGTTCAATGAATTGTAAAAAAGAAAAATTCAAAAATAAAATCTGCAAAGTCAGAATGCTTACACACATCTATGTAGGTATGTGTATGCATGTATGTGATTGGACTATGATGCAGAAACCCACAGTGGGCGACATGCAATAAAAGCGATTAAAAGCAATCAATGTCATCACCATCACCACTAATATCATCATCACCATCATCATCATCAACATTATCCGCATCATCGGCATCATCTATCAATCTGAATTTATCTTATACAAATGAAATTTACAAAAATAAAGGCAAAGGAGACTAGTAAAAATATCTTAATTTGTTAGAAATCATTTAGAGAATTCAACAAAATTAAAAAAATTAAAATTAATTTTGCCAGACTTCTCAGGTCTTCAGAAGTCTTGGTAGGGATTATGCATCATTTCTGTTTCTTATTCAGCACATTCGGTTTTTGTCTTTTGTTCCAATGAATAATTGGGTGGACCTACACACCTCTGCAAAACATTTATTGGCTCATATTGCAACTAAATGTAATAAAGCTGCGATCTTGATACAATTTATCTATTAATAAAACCTATTCATATATACCTATTATTTTTATATAATGTGACTATTGAATGAGTGTAACATTGGCCTAACAAAAAGTCGTTACGAAACATTGTACTGTATGTCTATCTTAAGCAATTCTATCATCAAAATATCCAAAAATTAAAATAGAGAATATATGTATATGACGATAAAGTTGATGCTATTTTGTTTAAATTTTTTTTTTTTGAATTAAAATTTCCATCTCTTCTAGACACAGAAGATGTTTCCATCAGTCCGAAATTTATTGACCCCTGAACTAGAAATATTGCACACTATTGCCTTCTACTATTTTGATTTCATAAAACGTAGAATGAAAATTAGTTTCTGTTTTGCAAAAACATTATAATCGCTTATAATATTGTATATTTCTAATTGAATTTGAATAGATGATGAACTTTTTATTTTCTATCTGTCTAGAGACAATCAACAAATTTTGCTAACACTATTTTTTCATCACGAGTTTGGTAAGGCTGCGCCGAGCTCAATTAATATAAAACTAGATATACGAATATGTATATTTTTAAACTTAACTTAATCCATCCAATCTATAATCTATGTGAAAGATGCAATACATGAAACCTTTTCAGGCGCCTAACATCCATGTTGTGTTCTAGCAGACTAAATGCTAAATTTTATGTGCATGGACTTACTTTCAAAAAATCAAAAAAAAAAAATTGTTCAAAATCTGAGACTACCGACCGAAATGAAAATATAAAACTATGAATTAGCATTGGTTTTTTTTTCTATTTTTAATATGTTCCTCTGTCAAAATCCCTCAACGCGCCTAAAGAAGTTTTCACTTAAAAAATATATAAAACTATGAAGAAAATATGATGATAACACATGAGCTCTAATTAATACACGATTAACAAATTAATAGCAGGGATTCTAAGTTTGAACTATGGAGGCCCCATGTTTGTCTGATATATAGACATCTAAAGATGCCTAACATAATCGATAAAATCAATGTATTGTACAGAGGTCACACAAAAATCTCATCAGTTCCATTTTCTCTTTAAAAAAATTATTGTTGAAAGAGAAAATGCAAAATTGTTGGAACTCAGTCAGTAAGACTGATGAGATTTTATTTTTTTGTCATCACTGAAAAAACATCATCATGCGATTCAATAAGAGAAAAATATTCAAAAATCCTCTTGTATGCATGCACCTGTGTGTGCCTCTGCTTGTGCGCTGCAGTCGATTATTCTTTGCTAGCCATGCACACTGGTCGCAATTGCCATTTATATAGGTACTCTTCACGAAGTTTGTACCACACAGAAGGAGACATCGCAGACCACATAAAGTACATATATTTGTGATCAGCTCGATGAGACCAGTCGACCATGTCCGTCTGTCTATCTGTTCGCAAAACTAGTCCCTCAGTTTTTGAGCTAGAGAGCTGAAATTTTTTACATAAGTTTATTTTTACAATACGCTACACATTTGTAGGAATTAGCCGAATCGGACCACTAGGGGAGGTACCTCTCATACAAACCACCTTTTAAATTAATGTTCTTATTAGAACAAGTTTTTTGTTTTTTGACTTGGACACTATTTGTTTCTGTTCCATATCCATCAACCATGTAAAATTCATGATCCTATGGTTACCAGGAGGGGTACCTCCCATATAAACTCACATTTAATGACAAATTTATAAAGAGTACTTGTACAATAAAGTGCCACTAAAACTGTGTTCTTTGTTGATACTCAAACTGTAACAGAGAGAATATAGTGATGCTAAGAAAGGAAAGTTGGATGCAACCATGCAGAGTATTACATCCTTGGTATAGCCAATGATAGCAATCTTTCTGGTTTAGAATTTAGCATAAAATCTAATAACACAAACATTTCGCCAGTACACCTGAACATACAGTGCACAAAAAGAGATTTTTCTGCTTATGATTTTTGTTTCGTTTTCTCCTTCCACAACAACATTTTGATGCGATTTTTCCAAAATATTTTTGGCAAGAATTCTCACTGACATACCGTTCTTGTTTCTCATCGTGAGACAAGAAGCTAACCACTTTTGAACAACAAGACAAATTCTTTTACTCTGTGTCAAACTACTCTTTCTCCGAGTAGGCTACTCTGAAATTAAAAGATGAGTCTCATTTGCGAGCTCTAGGACAATATTTAATTTACATATATTTTCAACATTCATTACTGTTGTTATTTGATTTAAAGAAATTATCTGCTGAAGCCTATCAACACTATGGCGATGACGCTCCATCATATTCCAATTATTGGTTTTGGTTACAATGATTTAAAAGTGCCAATTTTTATGTCGATGACAAAGAACTGCCTGGAGGACCAAACAAATTTGAATGATAATGAATTGCAAGCCTTCTTGGATGGAGATCCAGGTCAAAATCTCAAGCAACTTGCAGAATAGATAAGCAGTTGATGAAAATCGAATGCAACTGTGACTGGCTACAAGCAACAAGTGGAGCGTTTCTATAAAGCATTCTTAGAAAGGCCAGCAGTAGTGGACAAGAAATGCAGTCATTCTCTTGCAAGTTCTAACCAGACATAGCGCCTTTTGATTACCACTTGTATAGATCCATGCAGCATGGCTTGGTTGATACATGGTTTCGAAATGCCGAGGGAGTACGAAAACTACCTCGTTTTTTTGACACGGTATTGCCATGTTGCAGAAAAGTTGTACCAAATGTTGGAAAATATTTTTAATACTAATACATATTGAACCAATATTTCAGAATAAATGAACATGCTTCCAATGTAGTAATACCTAGTTTTTAAATATACAAGATTTTTATTCAAATATCTTGATCAATATGTAGGTATACAATTTTGTTTCACTGAAAATACCGAGAAATAGTTTAATGTTATTTTCGGTATAAAATTCTAGTCATTTATTAAAAAAATATGGAGATATTAAAATATTATTAAGAAAATGAAATATTTCAAAAACTCAAGTGATTAAAATACAATACAAAATAAAATGAAAAATGTTGTCCTGTGGAGCATGTACAAGAACAATACCCACCAGTTTTTACTGAAGAAGAAGAAAAAGGCCATAAAGTCGTGGAAAATATGACCTTCGGGTAGAGAAAAAGTTTTTTTTTTCGGTATTAGTTTTGATAAAAAAAAAAAAAAAATACTAAAAAATCATTAAAAAAACAAATTAATTTAGAAACAAAAGGAATTAAAATACAATACAAAATAAAATGAAAAATGTTGTCGTGTGGAGCATGTGCAAGAGCAATACCCACCAGTTTTTACTGAAGAAGAAGAAAAAGGCCATAAAGTCGTGGAAAATATGACCTTCGGGTAGAGAAAAAGTTTTCTTTTTCGGTATTAGTTTTGATAAAAAAAAAAAAACAAAATACTAAAAAATCATTAAAAAAACAAATTAATTTAGAAACAAAAGGAATTAAAATACAATAAAAAAAAAATGAAAAATGTTGTCGTGTGGAGCATGTGCAAGAGCAATACCCACCAGTTTTTACTGAAGAAGAAGAAAAAGGCCATAAAGTCGAGGAAAATATGACCTTCGGGTAGAGAAAAAGTTTTCTTTTTCGGTATTAGTTTTGATAAAAAAAAAAAAACAAAATACTAAAAAATCATTAAAAAAACAAATTAATTTAGAAACAAAAGGGATTAAAATACAATACACAATAAAATAATAAATATAAATAAAACATAAGTCAAACATCAACAGAGTTTTACATCGAATGGTCAAAATAAAATTAAATTAAAGCATTCCAATAAGTGACTTAAAAAAAAGACAAATTTAGAGTTACGAGTAAAAAAAAAACAAGAAAATAAATTGCAAGAAGATCAGCAATAACCATCAAGATCAGTAACGAGGCAATATAAATCCCAATGAAAGTTTGTCCTACGAAACAAACGAAATTTAGAGTCACATAGAAAATAAAAAATTAAAATTATTAAAATTTAAATAAAAAAAACCAAGAAAATAAATTACAAGAAAATCAGCAATAACCATCAAGATCAGTACCGAGGCAATATAAATCCCAACGTACAGGTAAATCAACCGTAAGCAGATTTCAAATCGAATGGTCAAAATAAAATAAAATTAAATTAAAGCATAAATATTATTAACAAAAAACATAAAAATAAATTACAATTACATCGAAAATAAAAAATTAAATTTAATTAAATCATTCAAATCATACACAAAAACAAGAAAACTTTCACCATAGACGACTGAACTTTTATTACATTTATTTGCTAAGAGATCGAGAAAAAAAAATACATAAAAACTTTAGCATATCATAAGCAAATATAGACTACAGTAATGAATTTTTGAACTAAATGCATTTCATGGAATAGAATAAGATAAATATCTATGTTTATGGGTGCAGATATTTTTTCGTAATTATTTTCTTTTTCAAAATTTGTTTATTATGCGAAAAAAACTTATAAATTTATGGAACACAAATTTAAATAACATTTTATACAGTACTGTACAGTAAATAATGCAATAATTTTGTAATTAATTCGTCATGAAAAAATATGATAAAAAACATAACTTAATTTTAATTTGATTAAAATTAAAAACAAAACTATAAATGGGCTTAAAAAATCGAGACACTACCATAATTGTTTTTGACTGAAAACGTTTGTTGTTATGTATCATGAGATTACATACAATTTGTTGTTGGGTATGCAAAAATTTGAAATAAGAAGAAAAAGATATTGTCCTTTGTGAGCGACTAATGCAGTCTTTATAATTTCACAGTTTTTGTAGAAATATTATTGATTCATGGGACCCCAAATATTGAGCAGACAGAGACAGACAGTATTCACGCTTTGAATTTTGTTTTGTTCTTCTGTTATTAGCTTCGTATTTTAAAGTTCGTTCATTCGTTATGCTGTGTATCTTCGTAAAGCGCCTCTACGTCTTTATTAAAATTTTCTTTCATATTCTTTTAATTGGCCAATTACAACAAAAAAAAAAAAAAAAAAATTTGACAAATAGGGCAAGCTGTCCCTTAGTAGTTTTCTCTACTGTACTTATGGTATAGGATTGGGATTGCTTGATTATTCTGGATTACTCCTATTTTGTCGAAGTATATGAGTGAAAAATACTTTACGACATATTCTCATACCTAACAAAAATATACAAAAAAAAAAAAATAATAAAACTCGGTCGAGCCATTTCGGAGGAGTGCAAACACTAACACCGTGATACGAGATTTTTATAAATTAGAAGAAGAAGATATAGATTCATAGATGCTTACATAACATCATTATACCATTGTACTTAAGCGTAATAGGAATCTTAGCCTTCGATATCTATTTTAAACATGAGTGAAATGCCATTTGGTTATTGAGTTCTTTCCAAGCCTTTTTTTTTTTTTTATTTATTAAAGGGGCTTATGCATTTAACATCAATATTTAAATAAGTAGAAATATTCATTTCCTCTCATGTATTTTCCAAAACTATAATTATTATTATATATTTATTACATTATTATCCACAAGATCACAGACGACCCCAGGGAACAAGAAAAAGAAGAAGAAAAAAGGAAGAAGAGGAATTAGAAGAAGTATTGGAATATGCATTAGAAGACCCCCCGAAAAAAACTATGCTGTAATCAATTAATAGGTAGATATTAGGTGTGGTATTTATTTTGAATTAAAAAACAAAAAAAAAAAAAAAATTAAAAGAAATTAACAATTAAGAATCTCCAAATTATAACATAATGGAAGATCCTTTAACAGTAAAATGGATCGAATACTTTCAGCTATATGCATAGCTTTCGCCAAAACATCCAATGTCAATGCCACCGCATAGCCAAAATAAAATCAAAAATTAATTTCTATGAGCATTTTTATTTTAAATTAAAAAAAATATATATGTATATAAAAGAAATTAACTATTAAGAATCTCCAAATAAGAACATATCGGAAAGTTCCTTTAATAGTAAAATGGATCGAATACTTTCAGCTATATGCATAGCTTTCGCCAAAACATCCAATGTCAATGCCCACCGCATTGTCAAAATAAAATCAAAAATTAATTTCTATGAGCATTTTTATTTTAAATTAAAAAAAGTATATATGTATATTAAAGAAATTAACTATTAAGAATCTCCAAATAAGAACATATTGGAAAGTTCCTTTAATAGTAAAATAGATCGAATACTTTCAGCTATATGCATAGCTTTCGCCAAAACATCCAATGTCAATGCCCACCGCATTGTCAAAATAAAATCAAAAATTTATTTCTATGAGCATTTTTATTTTAAATTAAAAAAAGTATATATGTATATTAAAGAAATTAACTATTAAGAAACTCCAAATAAGAACATATCGGAAAGTTCCTTTAATAGTAAAATAGATCGAATACTTTCAGCTATATGCATAGCTTTCGCCAAAACATCCAATGTCAATGCCCACCGCATTGTCAAAATAAAATCAAAAATTAATTTCTATGAGCATTTTTATTTTAAATTAAAAAAAATATATATGTATATAAAAGAAATTAACTATTAAGAATCTCCAAATAAGAACATATTGGAAAGTTCCTTTAATAGTAAAATAGATCGAATACTTTCAGCTATATGCATAGCTTTCGCCAAAACATCCAATGTCAATGCCCACCGCATTGTCAAAATAAAATCAAAAATTTATTTCTATGAGCATTTTTATTTTAAATTAAAAAAAGTATATATGTATATTAAAGAAATTAACTATTAAGAAACTCCAAATAAGAACATATTGGAAAGTTCCTTTAATAGTAAAATAGATCGAATACTTTCAGCTATATGCATAGCTTTCGCCAAAACATCCAATGTCAATGCCCACCGCATTGTCAAAATAAAATCAAAAATTAATTTCTATGAGCATTTTTATTTTAAATTAAAAAAAGTATATATGTATATTAAAGAAATTAACTATTAAGAAACTCCAAATAAGAACATATCGGAAAGTTCCTTTAACAGTAAAATGGATCGAATTATTTCCTCAATATGCATAGCTTTCGCCAAAATAACCAAGAGCAAAGTAACCGCATTGCTAAAATAAAAATAAAAATTAATTTCAATGAGCATTTTTATTTTAAATTAAAAAAAAGTATATATGTATATTAAAGAAATTAACTATTAAGAATCTCCAAATAAGAACATATCGGAAAGTTCCTTTAATAGTAAAATGGATCGAATACTTTCCTCAATATGCTAAAATAGCATTCGCCAAAACATCCAATGTCAATGCCCACCGCATTGTCATAATAAAAACAAAAATTAATTTCTATGGGCATTTTTATTTTAAATTAAAAAAAATATATATGTATATAAAAGAAATTAACTATTAAGAATCTCCAAATAAGAACATATCGGAAAGTTCCTTTAACAGTAAAATGGATCGAATTATTTCCTCAATATGCATAGCTTTCGCCAAAATAACCAAGAGCAAAGTAACCGCATTGCTAAAATAAAAATAAAAATTAATTTCAATGAGCATTTTTATTTTAAATTAAAAAAAGTATATATGTATATTTAAGAAATTAATTATTAAGAATCTCCAAATAAGAACATATCGGAAAGTTCCTTTAATAGTAAAATAGATCGATTACTTTCAACTATATGCATAGCTTTCGCCAAAACATCCAATGTCAATGCCCACCGCATTGTCAAAATAAAAACAAAAATTAATTTCTATGAGCATTTTTATTTTAAATTAAAAAAAGTATATATGTATAGGTAGGGTTGCGCTTATTTATAAAAGTGACGTTGCCAAAGGTCTCAGGGTCCAAAAATGTTTGTTTTGGTTTAAAAGGAAAAAATTTAAAATTTCAGCTTGATCTGACTATCTTTAGAGGTGGCGACTTGAGATGAAATTCTAAATCTTCCACTTACGTACCATACAATTCAAATCTTAGAACTTCTCATTTCTTGTTATTTAAAAGATTTATAAGCACTATATTTGTTATTAAATAATCAGTGTCGAGTTTATTATTGTATTTAAGAACACCTATACAATCTTTTACTTTTTACCGCGCACATGTTAATTGTTGTTCTGTGTAAAGCTAGTCTGTTTCATTATTAAGTGCAAGGTGTAATAGTCGCAGGATTATAATAAAAACCTAACGACCAAAGAAAGTGAATTTCAAAATTTGTTGCAAGTCGTAAAAGAATATACCAGCAAATTTCCGTTTAATACTAAAAAGTCCTTAACTAATTGATTTTATTTGTTATGCTTTACATATTTTATATTTATGTATCATATTTGTTTATTTTCAATAAAAGTTATACCTATAATTATTGTAAAATATAATTTCCTTTATTATGTGTAGGTTAGGTTAGGTTTGCTTGGCTGATCAAGAGATCTCACATAGACCAATAATGGTCCTTTGTGTTGCCAAGAAGAAGTATGGAGACTCTTTAAATGCTGTTTTTTATGCACTTTTTTGCGAGCTTTAACAAACTGCTACTTTTCTGATCCGCGATACTTTCCAAGGAGAGGAAAGACACATATCCGAGACAGCTAAAGCGTGATCTGTTGAGAGCTGGACATTGGCAAAGTAGGTGTTCTAGAGTTCCCCTAGCATTTACCTCGTGGCATGATGTACATGCATCACTCTGTATCAAGCCCAATTTGGCTGCGTGGGAAGGTGTTAAACAGTGTCCCGTGAGTATTCCGACTAATAACTTGCAATCCTCTCTTGGGAGAGCTAAGATGTAGTTGGTAGTCTTATTATTAACAGAGCGAAGCATGATTTTTGCGGTTCTGCAAGAGAGTGTGCCATTCCACATTCTCTTCGCCTCCTGAATCGTTGCTTCATCTATTTCTGTTTTTAACGTGGACAGAGAGGGACGTAGTATGACGCACTTACCTCAGCTTGGCTAGCGCCAGCTTTAGCGAGTGCGTCTGCTTCTTCGTTCCCTTCAATTCCTTTATGTCCCGGTACCCAAAAGATGGTGACTCGTCTGTCCAAACAGAGTTCGTCGATTTTGGTTCTACATTGTTGAACACAGTACGATTTCGTCATCACCGCCGCTATTGCCTTTATGGCTGCTTGGCTGTCGATGAATATGTTTATTTGGGAGTTTAGAGGAGTCAGCTCGGCTGCTAATTCTGCAGCTTTTGTAGCCGCATAAATCTCAGCCTGAAACACGCTGCAGTAGTCTGGAAGCTTATATGACCGTTTAAGGTCAAGCTCTGAGCAGAATACTGCAGCCCCCACTCCCTCTGTCATTTTAGATCCGTCTGTAAACAGGTTGCAAGTATGACCGCCAAACTGGAGTCCCCTTTGCCACCCATTATGTTCTATTACTACACTACTTATTATGTGTAAAACCCTATTCTCTTGCAAGAAAGCTTATCTTCGCCAAAAAATACATAAATAAAAGTAGGTATAAGCACAAGTCGCCACCTCTAAATATTATTCGATCGGGCTAAAACTATACACTTAATTGTTTTATACCAAAAGGAACATTTTAAAACCCTGAGACCCATAGTTACAACACTTTTTTTTACCTTCATACAAATAAGCCCAACCCTAATGTATAGCTTCGAATATTTTAGTGAAACACGCTGATAATAATTGAAATAGCAATAGAAAAATTCAATGCAACAAATACAATTATCGTTGCTGCTGCTGAAGATGTTGATTTGCACAAACAACAATTGAAAAACCTCAAGCACATTTTTGAGTTTTACAAGCTGTGACACTAAGCACATCAGCAAGCTTAGAATGTCTGCTTCGACTTGACTTAACAGATTTCAATACCAACCAAACAGATTCAAAAATTATTTTGAATGGTCACTTTATTCTTTGTTTACAAACCATTTGAAGTTGTCGGGTCAGCCTATTTGGTTGCAATGGAAAACACCGAATATCGTGCGGTGATAAAATTCTTTGTTTTTAAAGGTTTATCAGCAACGGAAATCCACAAGAAATTGGTAAAAGTTTTATACGAATATGCTCCATAATTTCCAACTGTGCATCGATGGGTTTTCGAGTTTAAACGTGGTCGTACAAGCATAGCAGATGATCCACGTAGTGGCCGTCCAAAAAGCGCAACAACTCCAGAAATTGTTGAGCAAGTTTATGATATTGTGTCTAATGATCCAAGTTCGACTAAGCGGAAAACTGCTGATACCATAGGCATCTCAGATGAACGGGTACTTTACATTTTACATGATGAATTGCATATGAAAAAGCTGTTTGGAAAGTTAGTGCCGCATTCCTTAACAATTCAACAAAAACTGAATCGAAAACAAATTTCTCAGCGTAATTTGAACCGTTTTAAACAAAATAAAACAGATTTTTTGCGCCGTTTCATAATTATGGATGAGACTTGGATCTACCACCATGATCCTAAACTGAAACAAGAACGTTTACATTGGACTGAAGCTGGTTGTTCAGCTCCAAAACAGGTGAAGTCAGAACGATCGGCAAAAAAGGTTATGGCATCAGTTTTTTTGGGATGCAAAAGGCATTTTGTTGATTGATTATCTTGAAAACGGTAAAACAATTAACTCTGAATATTATTGCAACCTTTTGGATCAGCTGAATGAAAAAATTGGTGAAAAAATACCCGGTTTGAACAAGCAAAAAATCATTTTTCATCAAGACAATGCACGTGTTCACACAAATGTTTTGACGATGGCTAAATTCAATGAATTAAAGATCGAATTGATTGAACACCCACCGTATTTACTAGATTTGGCTCCCAGCGACTTCTACCTATTCAGAAACTTGAAACAATTTTTTCAAGAAAAGCGCTTTTCGTCGAATGAAGAAGCTATTGCAGCTGTGGACCGGTATTTTGCAGAGCTTCCGGAAAATCAATACAGAGATGGTATAAAATTATTGGAGAATCATTGGAATAAGTGTATTGAAGTTGAGGGAGACTATATTGAATAAAAAAAAAATTAATTCATTCAAAAATTATCATTCCTTCATTTTTGCTTTCACTACTTTTCAACCAACCTGTATATCCTATCTCTGATTGAATTTATCATGTTATAAAACTAAAATTGTACTTTTTGTTTTGGTGTACAACTGTTGAATCTGTGATAAATATGTGTGTTTGAATTTCTGATTCTATACTGAATGAATGAATGAATGAGTGTATTGAAATGTACTAATAGGGAATTAAGTACAATATAAAACTCTTTGATGACTATTCAAAATAAACAAAATGGGGTACAATGATAATAGGTACTATTATATCATCATCATTAGAACAACATCAAAATGGTATGACAAATCAATCAAAATCAAAATTATATTTCACACATTAGTAAGCAACCAACTGATTATATTTACAATAGAATATCAGTTATGTATTGTTCGATATATTGTATTGTTGGAGATATAAAAAGGTATGACTTGACTATGCTGCTATCATAATTAAATAAGAAAATAAAATCTCAACTTACATAATTATATTTCGTTTAATGCAATTATATTGTATTTTATGCGTATGCAATACACAATACATACATATATGTATAATGATCAAGATCAAAATCTGAATCGGAATCTGAATACAATCATCAAGAAGATCATACATTTTATAGATGAGAAACACGTAGTAAGGAAAAAAGTTAAAGGTTTAAGGTACTAATAGAGAAGCGGTAAAATTCAATGAAATTAAAGTAATACTATGCAAAAGAAGAAGATTTTATTCTGTTCTTCAACTGAAACTGAGTTGTATTGGAGTTGACAGATATAAACATGGTAATGATCATCATCATGAACCTGAATTTTAATCCTGAATATGGTATAAATGAGATCACAACTGTGGTGTGATAATAGTATTGTATGCACAAGAGAAGTTGCATGGGAATGCAATGAGAATTTCTGTACATCTCTTTTCTTGCTATCGAATAAGATCTTTGGCTTTTCACTGGGTAGCTAGCTACAAATGATACCTTACCTCAACATGGTGATCGGCATTTGCATGCCACACAGTTTATCTGGGTGGCTGACTACTATCTCTTCGTCCGTCTGTCTGACTGTTTGACAATAGTATAATGCGCATCTCAACTTGTCTGGGTCTCAAACTTTTTCATTCATTAATTCCCTTTTTATCTAAAGATCTCTGCAGTACAAGATTATTACAAAAAAAAAAAAAAAACAGAAAAACATACTGAAACTGACTTTGTAGTATCTCTGAGTGTCGTCGTGTCACATTGCATCGCATCGCATCGCATAGGATCGAGTGAAGTTTGTGTGTGTGTTCTCTCTACTCAACATGCCTGTGACAAGAACCCTTTGACCCTATTCAAAATCGCTTGCATAAATATGTAGTTTGTATCTACGGTAGAAGCAACAGCAGCCGCAGTCGCAGTCAGCAGTGATAGTCAGTCATCCCAATAAAACCAATCCAACCCGCTGAGTTAAGTTGGGTTGCTTTGCATTGCTTGGGTTACCTACCTCATCTATCTCTGCTGTACCAAATTAGTGTAAGCGAGAGTCATGTACAAACATAGTTTTTTTCTGTTGTTTTTTTAACGAATTTAATTCCTTTAAGGCACAAAAATTTGCATTTTTTTGGATAAATTTTTTCTTCAAAAAAGACAACACAAAAAAAAAAAACAAAATAATTAAAGGTAAAAACAACCTAAAGTTAGTTGTCAAGCGAATTTGATTTGATTTGTTCTATACCCTACATAATGTACCTAATGTATTAAAGTTATGTTAACTTTAACCCAATGATTGTGAATAGATGAAAAAACACACTTACTAAGTAGTAGATAGACAATTTTAAAGGGAAGAGTTATTACAATATAAGTCTAGATCAAAAATAGAAGTGTTTCTATAAAATAACATAGAATTTCATTTCATTAATGAAACATGCCGATATAAATGTACCTACTATACGGATATGGATCAATTCTTATAAACAATACAATACTTCATAAATAAATCCACCAAATAAATTCAAATGTTTTATGTGGATACGGAAGAAATGAGTCCTTCTTAAATTTAGTGAAACTTTTTAAAAGATCAAGATTTAAAAAATAATTATTAGCGTTCTAAGAACTATGGGATCCTTTGGAATAGGTACTACAAGACAAATGACTCGTATGATAGTATAGATGATATAGATTTTTTAAAAATTAATTCTTAATTATGGTATATTATTACAATAATTTAATTGTGCCTCCTAGGAACCAATGAACAAATCAAGGGATATAAGAGATCAGTTAGATAGTAGCTTCCTGATAAAATGTTATTAAATATTTTAATAAATGTGTCTCTCTGTTTCTCTCTTTCTCTATATGGATGATGTGCAAGGTATTTAATAATCGATAAAACCGACCTAAGATTTCTTCTATTATTTTTTTTTATTTCTTTTTAGTTGAGTTCTCTTTGGCTTTAAGCAAAATGCAGTTCCTGGTTTGGTTGTTTGTTGTGTTGTCTGCATTCGTTTATTTTTGGTGTGTTTTTCACCCATTTATCCTTTTTTTGTTTGAAATTTTAATGAAATTTACGTGCACACACACAAAAATTCTCAGCGAAATGCAAGAAAGAAAATATAATATTAAAAAAAAAAAAAAAAAAAAAAATAAATATATTGAGTGAGTGAGTGAGGAGAAGAGCAGACAAACGAGGAAAGTATGAGCTGCTAGACTGCTTGACTGCATGCAATTGACAATAAAGTAATGAATGTCCTTGGGATCTTACTGATGCTTCTTCCTACAGAAATACTACTTTTGTTCTCTTCTACTTATACTTCAACTTCAACTTCTTTCCTCTTGGATGAATTAGAGCGCAAAGTTAAACAAAATATTATATTTTTGGCCAGAGCACATGGCAACAACAACTGATGATCATCATAATGATGTTGACTTTGATGATAATGATATTAAATGCATTTTTTTTTTAATTCTAAAATTTGAGACATTTGTTTTTCTTTTTTTTCATACTTTTTTGTCTTTTTTTTGTTTGTGTGATATTTTTCTGTTGATTTATGAGCTTTCATCATTTGATGCATACAGAGTTGGTTTTTCTCATCTTTAGAATCTTGAGCATCATGGTATTGCTTATATATGTACATATGTATATACTTGTATGTGTATATATTGTTAGAGAAAAGCTATAGATTGCTATTAGGAAACGTGTCAAAATCTTGTGGATTCAATGGCACAGCAATGTGCTGCAGTTATAGCAAACCAAGGCTGTGCTATCAAATATTAATTTTAGTGTATGGATGTATTTATATAAAGGGTGATACATTTAGAAGTTTTTTTTTTTAAATTGTAAATAAAACACACAAAGAGAAATTGGATGGCCGAATCTTTATTAAGTCCTGAAAGAACATTCTCTGACATTTACTTTTTGTAAATAATTTCATTCAAATGTGAGGTCCAATTTTGGATCACTCTTTCCAGCATTGCAATTACGGTATCTGCCCAATTACGCAAGTGATATTGACTTCACATAACCACAGATAAAAAAGTCCAAAGATGTGATATCACACGATCTAGGTGTCCAATTGACAGGTCCGAAATGCGAAATTAACTGCTCGCCAAAATGATTTCTCAATAAAGCCATTGTGTCGCGCGCTGTGTGTACAATAGCTCCATCCTGTTCGAACTAAATATCGCCGACACCTCGGGCTTCAACTTCTGTCCGGTCTCATTTCTCTTTCATTGTTTAATATTCGGACAACATTAACAACAACTAATTCAAAAAAAGTTTTTTGAATGCTGAGTTAGCTAGTCATCATCATCAGTATAAAGCAAAGTCGAAATTTCAAAAAGTTTGGATACTGATTACTTCTAAACCACGCAATAGATTTTGATATGATTTTCACTGTCATTTAAAGAATTTTCTTCGAAAGGTTTTCATGTACATAAAGAATGGATTGAACAATAAAAATATTTTGGTCATTTTCAGCCATCATACATAATAAGTTTTTGCAAAACCAAAGTACAAAAATTTGCTTACATTTTTTACGTCGTTGATGCTATGCTTATTCTAGAATTTTGTGTGTTATTGTAATTGTTATATTTATTCTTCTAATTTATTGATAACTGAGTGCGCACAAGATTATTGCGCTATTCTATTTTTTCTTTCTGTATTATGATGATGACATTCACTGAAGGCGTAATAAGAAAGAGAGAGAGAGAGAGTGTGAACAAAGACATATTGTAAATGAAATTTCTTGCTAAAATGTAAAAATGTTTCTAGTACTTAATAAATAAAAAGTTATTATAAGTAAGTACATAAAAGAACAATTTTTTTCATTTTTTGATCGAATTCCAATTTTGCAATAGCACTACTAGCTTCTTTCACAAGAAGAAACTGAAACACAGATAGCTAAAAAAAAATTATGCACAGTGCTAGATTCGGAACTGACTCAGAATAGTTCCATTCTACTATAGATTTCAGAAGCTCCAAGGAAGTCCACTGGACTGCTACTAGAAAAGAAATGCTAGCGGCTTCCAAGTGGCGCCTCAGTCGAAAAATCTCCAAAATAATGTCCTCTGCAGAAAATCATCATGGATTTTTATTAGGTTTGGAAATATAATACGAAGTTCTTCTTCTGTTGATGTAATCAGAGTTTAGGCTGAACAACACCAAAAGTGTTAGTAAAAGTAAAGATATCATCCATTGCCATCCATTAAAGATGGTCTAGTTCTCCGTAAAATTTGTCATTCTAACATAGCTCTCTGCAGCTTTTCTAGCCCAGCATCTTGGGTTATTTCTCTGAGCATACGTTTTCAGAATCTCCTTCCTAGCTCTTTGTTCAATTGAAATATTCAATTCTTCAGATTTTTTTAGTTGCGTGGAAAATAGCTCTTCCCACTATTTGGATACCTTAAAGGAAAACCTTTAGGGCTTTTATTTTAATGTGTTTGGTTTACTTCACACCAAAAGGAAAGGTAGCATAAAAAACTAAAGTCACACAAAGCTGGTAAGAGTGTAGATGCTCCTTCTCTTGTATCGGCATTTTCTCCACTGCTGCTAGGATCACATAAGTCTTCGATTGTTATAACAAGTTACTCAAAATTGTTCATCAATAGTTTAACAGCGTCCTGATGAGCACTCCATCTTGTCTCTACTAGTCTTTTGACCGATACGCCTACAGTTTTCATTCGAACTTCTCATCGATGAGTTGATGACGAAGATAACGTGTAAACTCTTTTTACTGTTCCGAAAAAGTTACACTTGAACAAACACTCCCAAAAAACTGCACTTCACATATCTAAGCTGATCCATTTCCATTTTTCAAAACAGGTTAGATGGTTCTCAGAATTCTCGTGTTCAGACACCTTGGGATTTAGTTTTCACCATCGCACAGTGGTCCGACCAGAAGGCGTTGGCGGACAAAATTCAAAAACTCATTTAATTAAGCTGAAAATATATATTTAGGGGTTTTAAGGATCAGTGATGACGAATCTGACCTTAGTTTTAGCAAATTTTAAATTCAATTAATACTATAAATACATTTTTACTTCCGTAATTAGCTGGTGAGTTCATTTTTACACGACCCCAGAGAGTACCACGTGGAAGTTTACGGTAAGGTTATTCTCTCCTCATTTTTTTCTTCTTGTTTTTAAATTTTTTTTTATTTTTATATTTTAATTTGTTTTTTTATTTTTAATTTTTAAATTTTTTTTTGTTTTAGTTTTTAAATTTTTTTTGGATATTTAGTTGTTTTTTTGTTTTTCATTTTTAATTTTTTTTTATGATTCAGAATCCTCGGTTTCTGATGAGCTGTTTTCTGAGGCTGGATCATTTTTCAAATTTAAAAGCGCAAGAACCTTTTTTGAAAATGGTTTTGGCTTGTTTTTCGGAACCTTAGTTTTTGATATTATAACTACATCTGATGAACAAAGCAAAGCATTTAATAAATCTGTCATTGTGTCAGTTCTCGACATTTTTCGTGTATTGTTTTGTCTAAAATTTTTCAAATCCTTATTGCGTGCTTCCTGAGCCTCTTCGGAGAGTTGGCCAATAGGCAGCAAAGCATGTTTAATAATTAAACTCCCATGAATTAATATTTTGTGCACGGAAGCCGGCATGTAATACCAATCATATAGTTGGACAAATAGTTTAGCAGAATCAAGGGCATATTTTTGAAATGCTTCAATATTAATATCAAGACCAGACGATAATGTTTGTAAAATAGTGGCAAACCGCTTGATTAAATGAATATCAATTCCAGTAATTTCTGATGATACTTCAGGATCATTAAAAAACCTGCGAGCCGTGTTCCCATCATTTGTCGTTCCACTACCACCCGTTTTACGAATATCAACCAATAAACCCATTCGACTTTTGAATGCTGCTTGGACAGATGTCTTCTTATTTTTGAAACTATTTTTTTCTTCTAGACTTCTAGCCTGCCATTTTTTGAACTCTAATCGATATGATATGTATAGTAAACATTCGAAAAATCTTATCCATGCATGTAAAGTGGACAAGCCAAACTGAAATGTAGATGGATCGGTTTCCTTTAGAATTGATTCTTCGATTTTGTTCATCATTATTGGCGTTGACCCACATACATAGCATTTTTGAGATGATGATGTGTGGGTAAGAGCATTGCATACTTTGCCATCTACCATGGTGAGTAGCATTTTATGCGAAATTGATATATTTAATTCATTAAGTTTAATTTTACTTGGTGTTAAATTATCTATTTGACTTTGTACCCAATCCCTTTCTTTCAAAGAAACTATCGAACTCTCTTTTATGAACTGAAGTCTAATAGGCACGCAAGTTCGGGAAGATGATGGGCGATCATTTTTCCAAACGATTATTTTCTCTGTTGTATTAGACATATTTGTGTACAATTCTATAGGTACTAGTGAAGTTATGAAGAGGTTTTGGTCATCAAAAATTTCAATTGATCTCTGTTTATAAACTGAATGGCCCGAACTACCGTCAAAGCCCCACTTAACAATTAAAATCAAATTTGGGATACATTCGGAAGGAAGGGTGATCAAAACAGACTCTGCAATTTCAACTAAACGTTTTGATAAATGGTCGAGCAGTGATTGCAACTGAATTTCTGCACTATGTTCGCTTACTGTAATCTGGTCAGGGTAACACCTTTTCTTAGCTTCGGGAATTTGTGGTAAGAAGGATATAGATCAATTCCTCTTTCTATTGCACCAGATCTTATAGAAAGATACTGATGCTTTGTCAGTCTATTAGCCACCAAGAAAGCTAAAGCTTCATCGCTGGTATAAGAGGTAAAAGTTTTAATGGGCTTAGGAATGTCTTCAACCATTTTAGAAGTATGTGCTACATGTCTCACTAAAATTGCACCCTGAACGTTACCTTCTGAACGCAAATTTACTGATGCAGCATACGCCAATTCAGGCCCGCTTGATTTACGTAAATTCTCTACTTTACGTCTCTTGGAACGTTCGCAAACATCATTGAATGTTTGTACGGGGCGGCCAACATTAGTACAGCTACCAGAGCCAGATGAAGAGGATTTAAAGTTGTCGTTTAAGGGAAAATCAATTTTTCCAGCTAACCAAGATGCATTCTCATTTAATACGCGACCCCAATGTCTGTTAGATCGTTCTAATTTTCTATTAATATCTTTACAAAAATTACTAACAATCTTCAAAACCTGATCTTTCAATTCTTTCACACTATCATCATGGTATTGAAGCTTCTCAAGAACGTAATCTTGTAATTCTAACTTCTTTGACTCAAAACTTTTTTTTTTCTGAAGAACGCAAAAAAATAAATAACTCCTTTTTTCAAAACTATACGTCATTTTGATTTTATTATTACAAGCAATTCTCAGATGTTCGTTAATATTCTAATCGGCTTATGCCCGTTCCTCCAGTGACAGATAAAAATGTTATATTATTATATATAATTTTATTGTATATAGTGTTATATACATATATCATATTAATATTGTAATAATATTAAAAAAAAATTTTGTTTTTTTAATAAAATTTTTTTTTTTTTAGTTGTCTCTTAATGCTGATGGGGTCTGTGATGTCTTTTTCTGTCTTTTACACAAAATTGCATAAGCCATATGTAACGTTTTGCCTGTGGGTAAATGCACAAAAGCTACATTATTTTTAATTTGCGCAACTTTGCGCAACAGGTTTCAGTTTGAGATCATAGCTGAAATATGTGGCTACATCACTCATGTTGATTTTAAGTGGACCGGTGTGGACCACTCGAAAAAATGATCTTTAAAAAAAAAATTTTCGAAAAATTTTTAAATTTCAAAAAAAAAAAATTGGATTTTGTACCACAACTTAAGAGAATTATTACTGTTTCCGTTAATATATTCAATTATCTTTTTTTTTCAATATTTGGTCAACAATCAAATGGTAATATTTATTTGCAGACATGAAAACGAAACTCTTGTATGAAGTACGATTTGCATACAATTCCATGTTTAAAGTCAAAAAACTACAATGAAAAATTTTTTAAATTAAGTTATATTTTCAGGAAATCTGCCTTGAATATTTAAGAAAACATCTGCATTATCAAATTTTTATTTCAAAAATGTTGAAAAATTGAATTTTGTCCGGACGCCGGACCACTGTGCATCGTTTGTAGAGAAGGACGTACGCGAGTCGCTCGATGACATGTGCGACTCACTGCGCTATTGGATAAATCAAGACAATGGACAATACAAACAATACACAAACAGACAACAGACATTTCCTATATATACAACAGTTATTTCATGTCTGAGTACTTTTTTATGTCAAAGCTTAGCTTATGATCTGTTTTGGGTGCGCGACAGTTGCCCATGAAACTCTTCATGTGAATTTTTTTTTTGCTCGTTGGCACCCCTTTGGTGCACCGCCACTGAATGTTTAAGAAACATAAAAGTAATAAGTAATACTTGGTCGAAATTCACTTTAACATGACTGAAATACTAATTCACTTTGGATTTAGATCCGCATTTGATGATTGATAAATACATAAAATGTTAGTTATAGATTATAACTGACAATCTTTTCCAAAGAATATGATGATATTATATAATACATATGATATGTACCTATATGTGTTGAATTATCATTTACTATTTGGAATTTACTAACGTATTATATTTCAAGCTGGTTCAATAATACTATGTTCTTTCTGGCAATCCAATCAATGCATTTGGTTTCTTTTTTCAAGAACAAACCATTATTGGTGGCTCAATAAAGTCAAAAAAGCAAAAATAAAAAAAATCTTAAAGAAAATATTTTTGTATTATATTTTGGTGTGCAAAAATCAAAAAGTTAATAGTACCACGAGCTATGAAAGGGCAGCTGTAATAATTAAAAATGATGAACAAAACTATGACTATGACAGAACTTCCGGTATTGAAAGAATAACAAAAACGAGCAACAAATTCAATGCTATTGTACCTACTATTGGACCAAAATAATATTGCATGCCTATCAAAATAGTATGTCATTGACAATGAGAGAAATAAATATATACGTGCAATACAAGTATACGAGAATTATACATATCCAGTTAGTTAGCACAATGTGGATGCATGGAAGAACGGCCGGGTGAATGGATGAAGTGTTTAGCCAAAAAAAAAAAAAAATAAAGAAAAATGCCGGTCAATGGTCAATACCATTAGATAGGTAGATACATAGTATGTATGTAGATATTGACCTTCAGTAGTTCTACTAGCAGCTGATTGAAGTGTGAAAAATGTAGAAATTCTATTGTATGCAACTGTTTTTTTTTTTTGGGTGCTTATTGATGTGGATAGAATTTTTGCGCTCGATTTATGCATATAATTTGTACGTCCTTTAAGCATTCATTTATGGTAATAGACTTGAATTTATTGATGCACTTTCGACTTACTTAGAATGCACAACTTTAAAGATTCCTATGGAATAAAACTATGTAAAATAAGAAATTAAATTCCGGGGACTGTGCATTGGTGGACTGGTTATTTGGAATTTAAGTAATGAATCTGAATTTCCAGCAATTTTCATTCCAGATTGGCTGCACTATGTGCATTTAATTCCTGGGATATTACAAATTACTGGCAGGGAATTAGAGAAGGATGCCAGAGTATGTTGTGCTTCCTTCAGCATTCAATTTCAGACTGAATCATATTAACTAATATTTCACCTGTTCAGCCACGCAATCAAAATCAATATTAGCATTGACTGCGCTGCCGAGGTACCACTTATTGTCAAGCGCAACTGCAGATATGCTTATCTTCAAACGCTACTGCAGTACCGCTTGTTGTCAATGCTGCTCAGTACCGCTACCCAGGTGCGGAGAAGAATTAAAGCCAACTTTTCTGATTCTGGACTGAATCTGTTC
The DNA here is from genome assembly GCA_037043315.1 of Amiota communis. Classification (NCBI taxonomy): domain Eukaryota; kingdom Metazoa; phylum Arthropoda; class Insecta; order Diptera; family Drosophilidae; genus Amiota; species Amiota communis. Next base: position 276,022 of record JBAMAV010001061.1, read on the forward strand.
AAGCGTCCACAGTTTTTCTCCGGGCTGATAAATTTCAGTGGTTATTTCATTCAATCCAAAACATAAATATTAATCGAACAAATTTAAAAAGCGAAGAAATCTTCAACTTTTTACCTGTTTTAACTACAATAGAAGAGAGAAAGTCTGAATCTAGATATTTTATATCTTCGATTAAACAGCACTAACGTAGTCGTTTTAAAATTAAAATTCCATAATTGGGATAGAAAATTACCAGATATACTATAATGAAACCATGTCATCCGTTTAGTTTCTTTCCCTGCATCCACCAGCTTCAAAACAAAGTCTTTGATTTGATTAAAGCGATGTGCCTGCATCCACTGTCTATGAGCTTCTAAAGAAAATCTTTGATTACAAGGTTTCAAAATAGAAGTGATGTGACTATATTCACTGTTTCTGAACTTCAAAAATGGTCTTTCATTACCAGGTCTCAAATTAGAAGGGATATGACTACATGCACTGCGTATGATCTTAAAAAAATGGTCTTTCAATACCAGGTTTCGAAGCAGAAGGGTTTTGTGACTGCATCCACTGAGTATAAGCTTCAAATAAAAATCTTTGAATACCACGTTTCGAAGCAGAAGTGATTGCCAGCTAAGTGATGTTATATAAGATTTAATCCAATGATCGCCGGGTGAAATCGACTTGATTCTCATACTATTGTTGAAGGCTCCTTCAATATAGAGAAATAGTGACAATCAACAGAAACTCCTTCTGTTGCAGGGTTACGCTTTCTCAACTTTTCCAACCATGCAATTCAGCCAACTAATCTACTGTTAAGGTACAGTAAGGTTTAAAGGTGTTAAAAAAATGTTTCTGGGGGGATGCTTTAGTTATGTCATGTACATCAATGACTTGTCAAGTCTCATCATTTATTTTCTTTCCCTATTCTATCATCCGCAAAATTCTCACATCTTTTTTGTGAAGCATTTCCTTATGATTTTTTTTAATCAATTTTTTTTTTTTTTTTTTTTTTTTTGGGAAAATCTGTCAAATTTAACACACGAAATGTTAAATATTCTTCAAGGATCATTAAAAAAGGAACAAAAAGGAAAATAGTATAACAAACACATAGATACATGCATTCAATCATGAGTAAGTAAACAATGAGCCATGTGTCGCGTTTCAAACCCTAAGTAAACCTCAAGTAAATGAAGCAATTTCATGTAAATTATGAATGATCCCACGAATTTATCCGATCATATAAAAAAAAGGACATGACTGATCCTGACCGCTAACGATGCATAAAAAATTGCAATAGTATAAAACACATTTTCAAAAGAAAAGAAAAAAAAAATTTTTTTCAAAGAAAATGTTTTTTCTTCAGTGCTCTCATTAAATTTTCAACGCATCACATCCGATCGATCCTATGGTCTTTTTGTCACCCTCACTTCATTTTCATTTTCATTGCCATTCCTGAATCTGAATCAGAGTCCCTTGTTGGTAAAGAAATCTACATATCCTTAGATTCAACCCTGAAACACTAAAAGAAAATATTCAAAAAAATATACCCATATAAATTTCATTGGCAAAAATTCTTTATACTCGTACTGTCTTCTTCATTCAAATCTTTCTTCATTTTTCATTTCAGCGCTCGCTCTGTGTTTCAATAAATACGAAATACGTATAGTCAGTCATATAGATAGACTACACGAATTTAGGATTTGTTATCCTTGTGGTCAGTGAATTGCGTTTGAAAACACCAAAAAATAAAGAAAAAAAGGAAAGAAAAGAAAATGATAATAAAAATTCATGCACGAATGATTTTCACGATTTTTCACATTCATTCACATTCATTTATATCTCACATTATTTCACTGCATTTTATTGAGTTTTAATATACTAGACTAGAGTCTATGTAGCTTTGGCCAGATGTGGTCAAGTCAGACAAATCAACGGTCCTTTTTTTGTTTTCTTTCCGTCTAACTTCATGACATAAACACACTTTGATCTTTAGTTCGGTCAAGCGAACTCGGGTTTTTTTGCTCGTTAAAAGCAAATGAATTCTTATCACCTAAAACACCCAAATCATATTGATCATGAACATATAGTACGTAAGTATATGGAGTTTCCCTTGCTAAATGTGGTCCTATATATATATATCATATTTTATTAATAACTTCATTAAAAAGTTCTTTTATTAAGTGATAGGCCTTATACATGACTGAATGAATGAATGAATGATTGAGTGACTGACTGTCATAGTGTGGGAATATTCTTTTAGATAGAAGAATAAAATATTTAGTAATGTGCTTGCTAATCAGTAAAGAAGTGTATTGTAATTGGATAATTGGGTTGTAAATGTTATATAATTATGTAGGAAATGTTATATCATGATAGCAGGTGTAGGTACTGAGTAATGAGACTTAAAATGATTTTATCACATATTAATTGCCTTGTTACACATTGTCCTTTTTTCATTTTTATTACAAAGGATAATTTCTTGTTGACACGCTCTTTTCGCATATATCACAAATGACAAATTTTAGGAAAACTATACTTGTACTTATAATGAGATCTTTCGGCCTATAACAGTCTCAGTTGCAACTTATACATTCTCATTGTGACAAGTGATATTTTTTTAATTACAAATTCACTATTGCAACTGTTTAATTCACAGATTCCTTTAAACTCTCATATACCACATCCTAGTTCTTACCTTCATTTCAATTTGTTTTCAGTTCTTCTATCCTTCCAACTGAAGGCATACCAACATACAAGATCCTTCTTAGTATAAAGTGTCTTAGTAGATTATCATATATCAAAGGTAATAAGTATATCGCTGACTTACATATGTCACATTCTCAGTTCACCTATTCACCTATTATTAAAATTACCAGTTGTTTGTGCTTGCGTTGATCACATTGGTCAGATTTGGCACACACGAAGCTCTACTCTTTAGGGCTGAACCACATTGGTTTTGGCCTAGCGTAGCTTAAAACAAAAGTCGTAAAACTGTGAAGAGCGCTTCGGTTATAGTCGTCAACACGGCATTTAACTCGATAAGGTCGTTGGTCCCCTAGATGGCGTCACCCTAGATTATAAACTCACCTTCAAGGAGGATTAGGATTAGTTACACCATTGATAGGACGGCAAGATCTTGTAAGGCTCTATCGAGGATACTACTCAACTTACGTGGACCTAGGCAAGGACGGAGGCAGCACCTTATGAAAGCTACCAAGTCTATTATGCTTGTGTTACAAGCAGCTTGTGGACAAGGTCTCATATAGGAGACACATGGAGTGGGTTTATAGGCTGGGAAGTGTCCAAGTTATCAGCTTCTTTCGCGCCGTATCGGAGGATTTGCTTGCCATTGAGACAACAGATGCTTATGCTTGGAGATCGCGCATTCTTTATTCTTGTTTAACTCATTCAATTTTCTAAAGAAATTACCATAAAAAAAGAATCCTTAGGGAAACTTTGTATTGTTTTTATCTCTGATCTCTTTCTTTCACATCAGAGAACGCTTTAAATCGGAGCTGAAAAGGTTTCCTCTTTCTATTAATTGCTTGAAGCTTCTGCAAAATTACATATTTCCAAACTTCTACTTTATTATGAAGTTGTTGTGAAGACGCTGTGCTTTTTGGTTCTAACGAATTCCTCGTAAAGAAGACCAAGCGTAATATCTTTAGCAAACAAATACAACTCATGATTTTTTGTATATTTCATAGTTTTATTTATAAAGATTTGAAAAATTTGTTAGTTCTCTTAAACATTGAGAATATTAGTACAATAGATTCGATAAGAGAAATCTTGGGATAACTACTTCGGATAACATGTTTATACTAATCAAGGATAAATAGCAAATTTTAACTTTCTAAGCTTTGTTCTCTCTATGCAAGAGATCTTATTTGATCCCCAAAAATGAACTTACCCCAAAATCCAATTCAGCTTAGTAAATATTTTTTTAGTTCATACGTACCAAGTTGGTTTATTATGTGGTGTAGGTTTATAGTATTTTTGATAAGTATATACATACATATATACAAAATAATCTTTATACATATATAAAATTCGAGTGTACGGATTTGTATGACTGTTTTTCTCCTAAACGGCTGAACCGATTTTGATGAAATTCTTTTTGTTCTACTTATAGGGTCACCTTGATGGTTCTTAGCTACAGTTGGTGTCGCTGTTGTCAAGATCTGAAGGGAAGTGAGCGAGTCGCTGTGTTCATTGTACGAAAAACAGCAACTAGCATCACTATTTATTCGGATCAAAATTATTTATTGTTATGCTAGAACTTCTAAAGAAATGTTCGAGAAAAGTATGAGAAATGTTCATGAAATGTTGGAATAAATGTACGTTCGTTATGAGGATGTTTTAAGCAATATCACAGCAACAAAGCTGAGTTTTTGGATTGGAAAAGTTATTAAGTAAGTAGTCCATAGTAAGATGAAAAATGGGTCATCGCTTCACATATAAATCGAAAATACCGTTTAAACAATTAACTTAAAGATGAGAATTGGAAAAGACAGGGAAGAGATTTGGGTAACTCTAAGAATTGATGCGGCTTTTTGCGTTTCTACCTTGTTTTCCAACCACTTGGATCTATAAGGCTTGAAGCTTCATTATTTGTATGAACACTTAATCTTTCCAAATAAGACCTCAAATATTTCCGAATGGTAATTGCGACTGAATCGATGCCAAGATCACGTTCAATATCGCTGCTACGGATGTACTATGGTGCATTCACAACACATCTCAGCACTTTGTTGTGGAACCTTTGTATTGACATTATGTTGCTGGAACACGAGCAGCCCCATAACTGTATACCATAAGTCCATATAGGTCTAAGTATTTGTTTGTATAATAATACTTTGTTGTAGGTCGATAGCGCATTCCGCATACCCATGAGCCAATACATTTTTCTGAATTTTAGTTCAATTGGCCACTTTGAAAATTTTTGTGTCATCAATACAATGTACCAGTTCATATATCCGTTCTTGCGATGGCTAAAATCAACGAGTTAAAGTTCGGACTACTCTGTCAAGCAACATATTTATAAGATTTGGATTCTTATCTGTTTACAAACTTGAAGATTGGAATCGTTTGTAAAAAACATTTGATTGTGATATGATAAGTTTAATGTGCTTTTTTTTTTTTGTTAAGTCGGGACTACCCTCTGGGATCATACACACTATTGAGTATATTAAGTTTTTAAAGGAGAATTTTGTTTTTTTTTTTTTTTAAATAAAGAAAATCACATTATCAAATTAATTATATAATAACAGTGTAGTTAATTCTGCTGCACAAAAAAAAGGGGATTATCATTCACCCATTATGGTATGGTTAAAAAAAAAACGCCAACACATTTCATTCAAAGAATTTTACAAATGAGAAGGTGTTAATGATGTAAAAACTTAACTGTGAAAAGCGCCTAACTATATCAAATCATTATAAATGAACCGAAAGCATACGAAATTTGTGACGTAGCATAGTATTACTCGTAATGTTAGGAATTCAATTAAAATTAGCCCAATATACAATATAAAATGTATGCGATAATGCGATATAAAGAAATATGATTAATGAACTAAACAATTCGCAAAAGAACCACAAAGAATCTAACCAAAAAATCCACAAATAATTAATGAAATCAAAAGGTCCTGAACATTATAGCAGCATCACATTTGATTGATCAAACAAACAAAGAAAATTAGTAAAAATGTGCAATTTGCTAACAAACTTATCACGCATGACATCATTAATCATCATCATCATCATCAGCAATATTGCAGTGCAGTTGGTTGGTTGGTTGGTTGGTTGCTAGTGATACTCAATAGTATAGTTATACATTGAAATTCTTTTGTCGTCCATCCTCTAGTACTGTAATATGGGATCACTTTTCCAACGCTTACTCCTATGGAGGTCAATAGGACTTTCAACATTTTGTGATTAAACATAATCTGTTATTTTTTTCTTTTATTTTTTGATGACAAATCAATTGTTCTGATCACTCAATTTGAATGACAAACTGACAAATGGACAGAGTTGACATATGTACATACTACTAGCTAAGAGGACCTAAGTAGTGATAGACGTCATGTTGTGAGAGCAACACTTCAAATCACATTGAAATCAACTTCACTTTGCTATTGTTTCATATTGTGAGTAAACTTATTGTACCTACTAGTCCTACTTAGCCACCAGATGCATCAGTTAAGATTATGTTATACTACTTACACAGAAATATACTACAATACAATAAGTCAAATATAATAGTATTTTTCCTGGTACTTATTGCCTATTTCATCTATTTCAAACTATTGATAATATGATCTGTTCTTAGGTATATCTTACACAACACGGTTTTATGAAGAATAGATCACCGACTACTAACTTGCTTGAATTTACATCTTAAGTAGGTAAATCTTGGTTTTAACGAAAAATGTCAAACTGATGTTATTTATACTGACTTCAGCAAAGCGTTTGATTCCGTTAATCATGATCTGCTTTTACTTAAGCTGGACTTTTTTAGGTTTCCCACAAGATCTTTTTTGTTGGATTTCTTTATATTTATGAAATAGAGTTCAGCGAGTGTTATTTAAATCCACTCTTTCTTGTCCGGTTGATGTCACTTCTGATGTTCCTCAAGGAAGTCATCTTGGCCCATTATTGTTTATCCTTTTTATAAACGATCTTCCTTCATTCTTGAATTACTCTTGTGTTCTGATGTATGCTGATAATGTCAAACTATGCCTTTCATTTAATGATATCTTTTCGCAAGTCAGATTGCAAGATGATGTAACATCACTGCATTCTAGTGTTCATGCAATCTTCTACAGCTTAACTGAGCAAAATATATGTTTATGACTTTTCATCGCCTGAAGCCTCATCTTCTTTCTTACACGATCTACAACAATTCATTAGCGCGTGTCTCTATCTTCAGTGACCTCGGAGTTATTTTTGACCCTAAACTGAGCTTTAACCATCACATTTCTTCAACTGTTAATAAAGTTAAAAGTATTTTTGGTTTTATTAAAAGATGGTTTAAAGAATTTAACGTTACAAAGCTTCTTTTTATCTCTCTAGTTGGCCCAGTACTCGAGTACTGTTCGTGCGTCTGGAGCCCTCAATCCAAAATACATCAAGACCGTATTGAGTCGGTACAGAAGCAATTCCTTCTTTTTGCACCTCTAAATTGGCAAGCCTGTTAGTATCAAAAAATCCTTCCATATTCAAAAATTATGACTCAAAATTTGTTTAAATTTTATGTATAAAAATATATTTGTAGGTACATAACTTCATTAAAAGTAATACTACTTACTGAAACTGTCTTAAGAGTTTAATGATCCTTATACTACTTAATTATTTTTGACATATTTGTTTAGACTAATTCTTGAATAAGCATCTATTTAAAAATAGATGTACTGTTAGTATTAAATCCGTTCAAAAACAATTCTTGCTGTTTGCATTGCGTAGCTAACACTGGGATTGTAACATCAACTTTTGATCCTACTTTTGATCCGTCTTATAACTATACTATTATCCAGTCGTAGAACGACTCTTGGTGTTCCTACGTTCCTTTACAATCTAATTGTTGGCAGTATCTCTTCCCATCTATGCTTGGTGGCTATTAATGTTTTGGATTCACCAAGATCATCTTTTAATTCTTTGATCGCGTATGCGCCAACACATTTAGGTACTACAATACGTTCTGTTTTTGTACGCAACCATCTAATCTACTGATCAAAACAGGATTGGATTAATTTCGAAGCACAACCATTGGAGCGAAAACTGTGGTTTTCTTGTACAGTCAGTACATAGTAATAGGCCGTTCCGCCCCGTCAATAACCAATTCCTTTGAAGTTGGGACGTCCGATTTCTTTAAAAAGTTTAACATCGGCATTTTTATGGTTTTCAGACATCAAATGGTTCTAGCACCTCATGGGAAACGCTAAGTTCCCGAAAGAGTATTTATTTGGTTAATAAACGTGTATTTTGCTTGTAAGCTATAATTTTGGCATAGTTAAATAAGATTATAAAACAAACAACTTCAGTAAGTTAGCACTACAAATATAATATTTTTCTAGATGTCGTTAGAAATCCAATAAGCTATTGCGTATACAATAATTTAACTATTTAGCTGCAGCATCTTTTTCAACTTGTGAACTGGATTATTGGGAAAAACGGGACAATTTTGCGTGATGAAACTTTATTTGTGGACACCGGGACAGAGAACCGAAAAAAGGGACGGTCCCGTTCAAAACGGGTCATATGGTTATGTTATGTATAGGTACTACAACTTGGTTTCTAACCCTATATCTTTCGATCAGATAAAATCTATAAACACATTAACTTAATCTGGTCTGTAGCCGCAAAGTAGTCAGTCACTAAGTTTGTATTGCATGCAGGAGTGGCATTTGCCAATGCGAGATCTTTGCGAAGCCCTTGTCTTTGTGCAATAAGTTTTAATGATGATACTTGACGAGAAATGCCAAGTTATTAATAAATTGAAATTAAAATTGTTTATTGGAAACACAAAGATAACAAATTATTAATCATGATAAACAAAAGGTGCATTAGATCAGATTAAAATAGTTTATTTTAAAAATATCTTCAGCAGATAAAGCAGGAGCTTTGTCTACTCTTTCAGAATCAAAATTTCTTCGCTCACGACTTTGAACGTTCTCTGAATATCATTTTCATCAGACATTTCTTTCCGTGTTACCAATGATGACTGAAAACCGTTTTCACCATAATTATCAAGCTGTTGTGTAAATGCAAAGCGAGTTGTCTGCTCTATATGTTTTATAATCTTTGGTAAATGCATATTGTATAGCCGCTTCTAAGTGCCTTTTTTCACTCTGCCATATCTTGATTATGACATTTTTCTCCATAAGAATATCATACCGTTCGTAATGTAGTTATTTCATTGTCTACAGAATAACATTCACTAACCAACTGACAATCTGTCGAACTTTCTGATTAATCTTTCAAAGCATCGCATATACGCATCGATTTACAGTTATATTTTACCGTTTCTACTCTGTATCTAACATCTTGTTTCGAAATTTTACATGTGATTTTAAAATAGCCCATCAAACCAAAAAAAGATTTTGATTGAACACAAGACAATGCTGCGTCTCCTAAGATCAGACAAAAAATAAGCAAGTGTATAAATACGTTAACGTTTCTGGACACACGCATGTTTTTGTTCCACGCATGTTGGCTCCATTGTCGTAACCTTGTCCTATGCAAAATGTTGATGGTCTTTTACAATAATTTTACCTCTTATCTTCTCGTGTTCTCCATTCCTTATTATTGTATGTACTATCAAAATTTATGGGCAATAGAATTATGATACATATCTATTATTATGATATTCCAAAGAACAGAAAAATAAGTTATTTCATAACTAAGAAAACTCATAATCAGAACGAGTATATACTGACTTGAAATTTGTCATTCAAATATCAAGAGGGTAGTGCATTTTTTTGTTTTTTTATTCCCATATTTTTGTTTAGAAATATTGTACGATAATAAACAATTTTGTTTGGATAATCTTTTTATAAGATTTGTCTAGGACTGTCGTTGGACAGCAGTTGGCTAGTAGACATAAAACCTGCCAGTACCTACAGTACTAAACAACTTGTAATAATATATTATAGGTACTATTGTAAATTTTTGTACGATAACCTGGAAACTAGCAAAACAAATTTAACAGAATAAGAATTTTCAATGTAGAATATCAATAGAGTACCAAAAAGTCGGTAATTCTTTGTTATAATAGTAGGTACCTACTACATACACATACTATACTATTTTCATGTCGTGTTTTGTTTTCTTTTTTTGTTTTTGTTTGTTTTTTTTTATGACCCACGTTCGTGGTCGAGTGACCATTCTGGGAGGGTTGGGATGTACTAAGTACATACAAAATAGTAGAGTAGTATCTTTGGAACAATATTAGATGCGCATTCACCTAGTCACATATTGTATGATATTATACAATACTCGTACTACACAATTGTATATGTAGGTACATAAGTGTGTGACTTTGAATATTCTGAGGGTTCATTATACATTTAAATATTGGGCTATTGTTGGCTTTGTTTTTTTTTGGTTCTTTGTTTCTTTTATCATGCATTTTTATTTATGTTATTTTGGGTGTTATCATGCATTTTTATTCTTATATTTTTTATTGAGTTTTTCGCAAATTTTATTAAGCAAAATGAATTTTATGGATGACATTTATAGGACACAAATTCGTTGAGGTTCATTAAAAATATGCTGAATAATGAAATTATTGATTTAAGAACACAATGACAATTGTGGTTTTGCTAGGCCTTTCTTATCCTGGCATTTATTACAATATTTGCACAATCGATTTTTATTGGTTTTTTTGGAATTGCGCTTTTTTAGTTTACCATAACATTCACATTGATAGGAAATGTGTTTTAATGTGATAATTTAAGTTTCCAATTTGTTGTTTTGAGGCCAATTTTTATACCAGAATTGAGTTGCTTCAGTGTTTGCCGGTATGAGAGATCCTACTAACAGATAAGACTTCTATCGGAAGCTCTCTCAGGGTCCTTATACTTACTTACTTATTGAGCCACCACCTTACTATGACAAAGTGGTAATTCAGCAATGGGGTAAAACTATATAAATCTTATCAAACAAGGTATGAAAGAAGCTAAGGAATATTTGATACTTGGCAACCTTACATTTTTATTACCGAGTATTTTATTTCACTTTACTATGAATGATTATGATTATTACATTGGAGTATTATGCTTTTTCTAAAACTTATAACCACTAAATTCTTTATTATATCAGTTACTATTTTACCTTTATAATCATCTCCAAACAATATCTTCAGTCGAGGAATTGGGTGATGATCAAGTAAGATCTCCAATATAATTTAGCGGGGCTTAATTACAGGGACTCCCTCACATACACATGCTTCCTAATGAATTGCATCCATGGACAGCCATCAGTTTTTCTATGAAAATTGAAAAGTTTATCATTAATTGACTTACATCAACCCCTTTCAACGGATTAGTCCGTCAACTATGCCCTCTGTGTGGAGTCGACTTCACTGTAAACCTTCTTCTGGACTCCTGCCAACACCTATGGTGCATTACGGACTCTCTCATTGGTTCCATTCCAACTCTTAAAGACCCCATCATATCCAAACATCTTGCAAATTTATTATATAATTACTTTAATCAATCAGTCGGATTAGTTACCCTGGATGTCGAAGCAGCTTTCGACACAGAATGTGCATTAGGGACTAATGCACAAGTTAATTGTCACTCGTACCCCAACGTACTTAGTAAAGCTAATCCAAAGCAAGCTGATATGTGGCGAAGTTCCTCAGGGGTCTGTATTAGGACCAACATTATACAACATCTACACCTATGACATCCCAACATCAAGTTATTGTACTACATCAGTTTTTACTGACGATCTACAGTTCAGGTGATCAGATAGCAACAGCACTGCAGGTATCATTGGATTCTCTTGCAGCATATTTCAAACGCTGGAAAATCAAATTTAACGCCAATAAAACGAGCTCAATATACTTCACAAGGAAGCGTAAAGAACGTCACCTACCCAGCTACTCCTTGAACCTAAACAATGAACAAATCCCATGGGTAAATGATATCAGATATCTGGGAATTCATATCGATAAGAAACTTTGCTTCAATGTGCATATTGGGAAAATCCTCAACAAGATTAATAGAACTATACGGATACTATATCCCATCATTAAATGGAGATCCAAGCTGTCGACCAAAACTAAGCTACTGATATATAAATCAATTTTTGCACCCATTACACTACATGCTTCTGAGGTTTGAGGAGTGTGTGCAAAAACGCACAAAAACAAACTACAAATTGCACAAAATAAGGTGTTAAAAATGATGCTCAACGTTCCATTTTACTATTCTACTTTTAGACTGCACTTCGAAACAAATGTCCAAATGATCCAACATCAAATATCACGCGCAAAAACAAATATCAAATGCACATTGATTGTGCATTCATTACTTTACATACTAACTACATTCCTAGTATTATTAAGTACTGACATCATTCAAGTCAAATTGTTTAATGTTTTCCCAATTTTTCCTTATTATTTAAATCTATCATAAACTCAACTTAAAACAAAACATATATACAAATATAACTAAATGTACAGTAGAAAAGTAACATATTGAATACTAAACTCTGTAAATAAAATGTAAATCACCAGCTTAAGTGATATTGTAAATGTTAAAGGAAATAAAGCAAGATTAAATTGAAATTGAAATTACTTTAAAATTCCAATATAAAACCATCATAGAAAACAGTTTAGCTATAAATCTTAGATTTAATTTTGTTGAACAATGTAAAAAATTAAATAATCATTACTTAGCATCATTAGTTTATTCGTTTGGGGGTCAGTGGATCAGAAGATGTTGATTGAATTAGAGAACTAGGACAACTGTAAACAGAAGTCCATAGTTGGTCGGTAATTTAGAATGAATTGAAGCTGGCTAGATCTTAGAGTTATATAAATTCATGGTAATTTATTTATATTCGATTACTTACGATATTTTCCTGATTCTTATCTAGCCAATCTAATATTTGCCTTAGGTTAATATGCTAGCAATAATTTAATTGTTAAATGTGCTTTCTTTTATATTATGATATACAAAATTACTAAGTAAAAGTCTTCAATCTTTGGATAAACATAAATTTATCACACCTTTTAACAGAATAATAACAAAACTACTCAAAAAAAACTGTCATCGTTGAATGATTTTCTCAGCTCGATAATGAAATGCCAACAAAATGCCCAAATCGAAATAAAGCAAATAGTATGAGTATAATAAAAATAATTGAAATATATAATTGAATTCCATCAAAAATGTTGAAGAAAACACTTCTGGGGTTCTTGTTAAAATTGACAGTTCATAAATGTCCAATTCGGACACACTAAAAATGAATGACAGACATGTACAGATAGACAGCAGACAGCAGAGCGATCAATTGTTCTTCTCTCAAATATAATATTAAAGTATGTCTATATACATAGGTATGTATGATCTTAAGGGAAAAACCCATACAATGACAATGGCATACAGAGAGAATACGATCAAGTCGCGAGAAATTGTCTAGTTAAAGAAATCTTTATGTGAAATACCGCAAAAACAATTGTAACAAAAGGCAATGTAAATTTGAAAAGGTTTTTTGAAGAAAAGATACATAAATTTGAATGCAAAATCGAGAAATCATAAACAAGAAAAGAAACTGTTTTGATGACATTTTGGAGGCACAGTTCAACCCTCAAAAATGGTGAGTGATAAACAGCAAAAGACATGATACCAACAAGCGTCCAATCAACAAAACAAAGGTGTCCTGGTGTCCGTCTTCTATTAACTCTAGTCTAGTCTAGTCTAGTCTAGTCTAGTCCATTGATCCGATTCGATTCGATTCAATCCGATCCCTCTTTTGATTGCTTGCTTATTTATTTAAATTAACAATTTTGTTGAGTCCTACTACATGCATATGTAAGTATGTATTGAAAATATGTTCTGTTGAATCCAAAGTATGTAGATATTGTATTGTATATGCGAATCAACAATATCCAATATTATGGGAATTTGCAATAAGTTTATAGCGCGTGACGAAATCTTGTCTTGCTTTCTCTATTTGCCAACCTTCTTCTCATCAACATCAACCTCATCACCATCCCCATCATTTATTCAGTCAGTCAGTGAGATAGTGAGTGAGTCAGTCAGTCGGATCAGATTAGTTTCAAACAATAATTTTCTATATGATTTCAGACATTCGCTGTGCTCAATTATAGCGAAAGACTTTCGAAAGCGATTTATGATTTCAATATCGGATCCAATTGCAAACCAACCCAAATAATATCAAAAAATTAGCATAGCTGAGAAAAATTACCATTATTCATGCACCGGAGATGGGAAGGATGAAAAATTTGGCAAATAATAAATTTGTGTTCGGATCTCCCATGTCATACCATTCATTTCCTTTCCATTCTTTTCTTTTCTTTTTTTTTTTTTTTATCCAACAATGCTTGACGAAATGTAAAAACAAAAAATAAAATATTAATAAAAAAATCATAAATATTTTCTTAAAAAAAACCCACAAAACGTTAGCGCCCCCTTTGTTCACTAATAATTGATTACATATGTATTAAGTTGGTTTTGTGGGTTGGATTCAGTTGATTGGTTAGGCGTTTGATTCTATGGACAGTAAACATGTCATTGAATTAATAAAATATAGAAAATAGATCATTAGCGAGAGTATGTTATTGGAGGATCATCGATCATCATTTAATAAATAAAATAAAAAATCAAGCAAAAATGTAAAGTTTGAGCTGAATAAAGATGATATAAGATTAGATTATATTACTGATATTTAGATAACTTATACGTAAATGTCGTATCCGCATTGCAATTTGCAGATTTGTACATCATTTCTGATTTCAAACCTGCTTAATGCGATTTTTACCAAAATACTGCATTTGTACTGCTTAAGTACTGCGATTTTATGATTCCTAAAGTATTCAAAGAAAATCAATGTTTTCCAACTGTCAGAAATTTATAAGGCTGAGAACACACCGCATCAGAAAAAACGTCTGTGACTAATGTGGCAAGAAACACACACCAAGCAGAACTTAACGAAATAGAAGAACACAATAATTGTCAACGAAGTTGCTTGCAGTATGTGTTAGCCAATTTGCAAAGACGTGTATTTGTCGACAACCAGTCATAAAATGATTCAGACAAAAAATGTATTTTATGTTGTCTGCTTTGGTGTGTGATCACCCATAAGAAACGATATACTCTTTCTTGAAAGAAAAAAATATAAAAAAAAACTTGGCAAACCCTTTGGTGTGTGATCACCCATAAGAAACGATATACTCTTTCTTGAAAGAAAAAAATATAAAAAAAAACTTGGCAAGGGTTTGCATTTGATAAAGACTAAAAGCTGCACTAGAGTTGGTTGAAAATATGAAATTAATTCTTGACTTATAAGGTACTGGAAGTCATTATGTTGTTAAAATATTCAAATGTCAACAGCGATTTCATGTTAGTTCAGAAATATGGAGGATTGGCTTAGGTTTCATAGGCTGCTATTTTGAGAGCTGTGAGCCATTAGCTCCAAGACCGATACCGCTGAAACTGTCTCTAATATGATAAAAAGTAGAAACACGTTTCTTTGTGCATCTTTGACTTTACTTTTGACCAGGGACCACTTTGATTGCATTATCATTAGCAGGGACCATAAGATTTAAAATACACTGTATCAATCTAAAAATAATATTTAATCAAAACGTTCAATTAACATGAGTAATCGTAAAAATCAAAGGTAACATTTATAACATTGTAATTGAAAACATATAATTTTGATAGATAATTCAGTTTGTATCAGTGAGATTTTTGTACAAGTTCTTGAATTCTTGGAGTAATATTGTTGCTCATAGCTACACGCATATCATCACTTTCTTTTTCAATCGATTCCTGGACATGTTTGTAATCATAAGTAATAATAATTCATTTGCCAACATTTGCAGATGATATTTGAGGTTTTCTTGTATGCTTTCCCTAAGCGTGTCATACTTTTGGTCATCAAGAAGTGCCTTTAAGGTTGCGAACGCACTATAATTGTCCTTGTCAACGTGAATAATCCATAAATGGAGTTTGCAAATAAAAGCACAAAGTTTATCTTCATAGATAAATATATTTGCTGCACCTTGTACATGTCTGTGTCCAGAAACTTGCAATTGCAAGTTCAATTTATTTAAGTGAGTGAAAATATCCACAAGATAAGCCAAATTCATCTGGGATGTTAGTTCTGAAAACTACTCCAGTCAGTCATTCATTCTCGCCTAAAAACAACTCAACTCGTATAATCTTATCAGCATGTTGCCTTTCGACAACCAACGAACCTTTGTGTGGAAAAGAAGGTTCTCATGGTTTGAGTCCATTTTAATGCACAGTTTTTTAAAAAGGCGTGAACTTAAGGCACTATTTTTGATAACAATTACTACTTTTATGGCCAATTGAATTGTATTATTGAGGCATTTAGGAAGAGTCTTGGAAGCTACAGCCTGACGATGAACGATACAATGCGATGTTACTGCTGACGGATTCCTCTTCTATTTTTACCAAAGAATAAAATAGGACATTAAAATTTATTTTATAATTTTACCTATATTTAATTTTGTTATTTCACATTAATAATAACTTGAATTTAATTGAATTGAAAGTTTGAAGTCTCTTGCGGATCATATTTTAGATCTTGCGGACCACTAGGACCTGCGCGCAGGAGCAAAAAATATTTATTTCTGTTAATGAAGAATAAGTATAAGTAAAGATGGGGGATCATTCCCATACAGTATATAGTATGTTGCCATGTTACAGTTCCACCACACAAACCCTAAAACTAATAAAACTTTAATTACCAAATATTATGCAAACAAAGGCATTTAGGATACTCGTATGTATAAATCCGTCTAAGTTTCATGCCTCAAAAAAAAAAACATAAAAAATAAAAAAACAAAAGATTCGATTTCATCGACAGTTTTATACCTTTCCACATAACACATAACGCATTTTTTATTATAAGGCATAAACATTTTATTTTCATATAAATGATGAATAGTCAAAGTCAAATAAAAATGATTTTTTAACATTTTGGACTATTGTAATATTTGTTAAATCCAGCAATTTGTAAGGTTTAAGAATTAAATGATAAAAATAGCAATGTTACCTTCTCCTATAAACAATTATCAATGTATGTATTTCATCAAAGAATTGGCTTTGGTTAAGCTTACTGTGGAAAAATACTAATGAATCAGAAGTTTATCCAAAATTATGGAATGCTAAGAGATGTTAAAAGGACTTGAAATGTGGAGACCAGCAATGAAATGGAGTGATATCAAACCAATGCAGAATTATAGAATGCAAATCACTAGGAAGATGATAGAATATAATAAATTGAAAGAATCTAGACGAAGCTCAAAAATTTCCATAAATTTCATATACTTGCTTTGCATTTTCCCACCTTTATTTGAATGGTATAAAAAGACAAGATTGAGTGAACCAGAAACAGAGAGAGAGAGAGAGATAGACAGGGTATCTCTGATCTTTTGTATCACATTTATACAAACTGGGCTAAATCTGTTTTCATGAAATGTATTCAACACAATAATAAAAAAAAAATGCATGCAAATCCCTTCTTATTATAATTATAATTCATTTTGTTTATCGATAGAATCTCCTACTGTTGCTGCAGCAACCCTAGAACTACAACACTATACTCAAAAGTGAGATTGAGCCCAGCCCACAGCAGTAATGACTCGAAAGACTCAAAACTACTACACACTATGCTTGTATTTTTGTTTACACTAAAGGATTTTGCATATATCCCGTAGTGAAAATCACATTAGCGCATACAAAGTAGATAAGTCGTCCATAGACCGTTGCAAACCATAACTACAAGGACACTGATTATGGTGATGCTGTTGATGGCGATGGCGATGGCAATGTGGTGACATTATACAATATTATAGCAAAATTCATGCTTCATGTTACTATGTACCACTATACTAAAAAATCATTTGGCACGCGAAATACCCCCCACAAAGGGTTGTTTGCATACCACTTTATAATATGCTACAATCACACCATGTACAAACACTGATATTTGTTCTGATCTTGATGATCTTTTGCAAAAATAGAAAAAATGTAAACAAATTACATTGCTAACCTTAAGGCTACATAATTGTCACCGGCGCAATGCATTTGCGAATATCTCAGATTTCTTTCATGCCTACCTAGCCTAGTACTCGTACCTTTTTCATTCCTACTATTGGCAAATTAGACTCACAATATTTACAAATTAGCTTAGATCCCAAACACATGGTATTATGGTAAATGAGTCTCCCTGTCTGAACTCTAGTTATTGTATTTTAAGGAGATTAAATAATATTTAATGAATGGTATTGTATATTCTGATCCTTGAAATCCTTATACTTCCATTTAATTCAATTTAATTTACATTTTACAGTAATTCAAAGTTTATAATATTTAACTAGAAATTATACAAAGTATTTAGTTATACCTACTATAGCTTCTGTGTTAAAGTGGTGCACATGAAAGTTGATTGTGTTTAACGTGAACACCTGTCATCTAATATTCTAATGTCATGCTGCCCCAAACATAAGGATTGGCAAGCGTCTATCAATGCCCCATTGGAGCTATAATCGCAGGTAGCACCAATTTTGAATGGTCACATCTGTAACTTCCTCCTCCTTGGTCTGAAGTTGTTGTCTATTTTAAGTTTCTGTCATTGTATGTGTCACATCACCCGGTTGTATAATGCAACTCAAGTTAATACCAGCATTCGATTTACAATCAAAGCCACGACGATATTCCCGTGGGCTCCTAAATATCCGTGGTATCAGAAAAAAGATTTCGTAACGCTCCCAGTTATAACTCCAAAACCATTTTGAGTTGGTGGCCTAAAAATAAAACATAATTTCACAGATGGAACAGTATACTCCATACTTAGCCAGTGTAGTCCAGTTGGTGGGTGGTTTTAGTACGTAGGCACCACATGAGACTGCTTGTCCGGTGAATCGTGCATTCTAGTAGGTCGGTTTGCTATGATCTTTCGAAGATTTACACCTCCTTGGCTTATGGAGTGATGGAGAATAATAATATATGCTTGCATATTTTATCGCATGGCACCTGAAAGTTTCGTCCTAACAAAATACTACAGTGTCTATCGAACTCCTTGTGTAACTCCTTATTTTGTTATACAACTTTTTAATAATAAAAATTTAAAATTTGTTTGGTTTAATTTTCTTTGGATTAAAAGTGAATATCTTTTGATTCTGTAGGTCGATTTTAATGAAATTAACGCTATATGTTACTCACAATAAAGAGTGTTATGTTACACTAATTTGATTTTGAGTTTAATAGGTAGCTGTTACGTTATGCGTGCACAAACACTTTCAGTCTACGATATTATTATATGTAGTATAGAATATAGCACGTTGCATCCTTTAGTTAGATTCAGGAACATTGTCAAAGCTAATTTCACAAGATCCAAAGCAACATTTGAATCAATTTGACACGATAGGCTTGTTCAAAAAAAGGAACCTTATGTACTTCCCGTATGTACTTACAAAAATAATCCAAAGTTTCCTAAAAAGCAGGTCGTTTGATGTTCATATTGGTATTGCCAAATCTAAGGCTTTTGATATAAGAGCAGGCTGCCCGCACCCGACCTTTACAACATACTTACTGTAGACCCTGAGTGATTGCGCTACCTCAATCTTTGCTGATGACGCAGCTTAGGGATTCTAAACGTAAAGACCTAACAGTCAACTAAAGTTAGCCATTGCTGACGTTAAATGTCAAAGTAGCGTTAGATATTTAGGGGTAATTTTAGACAAAAAGCTAACCTTCAATGAACACAATAACATCATTAAGAAAAGAGTTTGCACGTTACTCTTTCATCAACAGAAATTCACAACTCAAAGTGTTCCTATTTAGATTCACTTTCCATGTAGTTATTTTTTACGGGCCTTACGTTTGGGTAGATGTTGGTAAATGCCACCTCAACAAACTTCAAATCACCCAAAATATTTTAATCTACCCTGGCACCACTCAACTAGTATTGACTTGTCATAGATATAAGTAATGATTAGTCATAAGGTTTTGTGTTGCATCCAACACCTCCTCTGTGATTGCCATGCTATGTAAACGAACCCGGTTTCTCGTTCTTCGAAGAGTTGGGAAGTTTTGCCTTTGGGGAACCTGGCTCCTCAGGTTGGTTTTAGAGATAGAGGGAGATAGCTACACCAACCTTGAACTATTGTGTGATTACCCTTAACAACTCTTTCCCTTTTCCCTTTTTATCAGGCATCACAATGGGCCTTTAAGGCTTCTGGGTGAACTCGTGAGTAATTGCGAGCAGCCTGCATAACCTAACCTAACCTACCGTACTGTTCCTAAGAGAAAAGTTATATCTATCTTACTTAGATCCATTTAACTTTAGAAATAATACTACTAGAGTCTTACAGGTCTGAAGTTGAAGCCTAACAAGCCTATACACATACCTACATATGTATGCATAAAAATACTATAGAAAGTTTTCTTATCTTCATTTCTGTAATTGAATGAATAAAATTCAAAGGTTCTTCGTATTCTCAGCATATGTTTGGGAGAGTAGTTCAATAGACATTTGTTTATTATTATTCTAACATTTTATGATGAAGATTTTCTAAATTTAAGAACTCAATATGACACTTAATGTTATCAAGAACACAACAGAATATTTTACTATTTACCTACTATTTACCAACCAACTAAATGGTTGGTATGAGCAAACACAATGACAATCAAGTATAGTATGGTAATACAAAGAGAGGACCAAGGGATCCATCACACATCACATACAGGACGGGCGTGTATCTTTGTTCGAGAAAGGTAACAATAGTTTTAGTAGTAATAGAAGGAAGTGTGTCATATGCTATGAGTTTGGTGTGGTCTGGCATGACATGCATAATGATGTCAATGATGTTGAATGAGAAACTGGAATTGTTAACAATAGTACAGTACATTGCCTTATCATGCATCTGTTAAATAGTACCTATACAATACAAAAGCTTTGACTTTGACACATAAAGTTTAACACTTTCCCAAGTCAATGAACCTGAATACTCATATGCATCGATCAATCTTTCCTAGCATTTCACTAATTGTGTCAGCATGTGGTGGGCAGCAGAGCGAACTCTCAAGAGCTGGCGGCTATCATCATAGCATGGCAAAGGCGCCTTTAATAATGCCAGACGCTGCACGCGTGCGTGCATCTAACAACAAGTTGCATTACTCACTCATTATGCAAATTATTTGCATTTTCATTTTTGTTTTGTTAAAGGGAAATTGAATGAATGTGTAATAATAATAGGTATATAAAAGAATGAATGGGAGGACAAGATTGACAATGATGACGATGATTTTGGTGATGGTGATGGTGGTGGTGGTGATGATGGTGATGCTGATGGTAATGCACTCATGTGTCCTATGGGCAAAGTCAATGAAATATGCATTAAAGCTGCATTAAAATATTGACAAGCGAAAAATCAACCCCAAAATAATGTTATAGGTACTAGAAGAGAAAGATTATTCATTTTTTCATTGAAAGGGAGAAAATTTATAACACAAAGAATTAAGAAGGTAGTTACGTACAATACCTACCTAAGTAAAATACTGAATCTGCAACTGATGATAATACTGCTAAGGCGATGACAATAAATGACGAACTTAGAATTGGTTGGTTGGCATTGAATTATTTTTGAATTTCTTTATTCATTTCTTTTCAATTTTCTGTTTAACCAATTTATGAATACATTTTCCGGTATTATCATCATCACTTTGCGTAAGTCACCCCATTAAAAAAATCAGAAATAACAATAAAAAAAACCTGACCTAACACAGCTTTGGCGATGATCATTGTGATGTTGATGATGATGATGATGATGCTGATGTTAAATTAAAACAAAAAATGAATACTTTGCATTGTTTAAATTATTTCCACACGATTTGACGCGTGCCAACGGTCACATGACACAGTACTCAGGATAATTTCTCTAAAAGTGTTTCTACTCTCCACTCATGCTACATACACATCACACATAATACCAAATGTTCTTGCCCAAACCCAAACACACCCGGATTCTCACTCAAAATTGAAAATGTTTTCGAAATTTTCCACATTTTCCACATAAAATAGAAAGAAAAAGTACATAAAAACAATCATAAAAAAATGGGACAGAATTATTAAAAAAGTATCAACGATTGTTTGTTGTTCTTATGCATTGAAGTGTACAAAAGAACGTTCTAAATGGGACTCGCCCACCTCTTCAATGCCCCGCACCCCATGCATAGCACTTCTATAGTACTCTTTATGACCAAATGTCACTTGACAGGATCAGGCAGCAAAAGGACCAGCAGACACGGGAATGCAATGAAAGGAAAGCAGAGCAATCAGTGACATTTAGCTGTCAGTTTTTTAGTTTTAATGTTGACAGGCCGGCCAGCCATCCGCATGGTAGTGTTTTTTGATTTGGGAACAGTTTAACGGTTACATTTGGTCATACATTAAATAAATTTAGATTAATTTAGTCTAATTTAGATAAATACAATAGATACATGATGGATGCATCAGGAGTTTCATTCTCATTCTATAAGTATTTTCCAAAGTATTGTATTTAAAGAGTTTTTGCTTGTAGTATTTGCAACTACCATAGATAGAATGATGACAATTTTGAGGTATGTTATAACCAAGTGATAACTGAGTCCACAATGATCACTCCAAAAGCCGGTGAGTAGACATATCGATAGATAAAGAAATGACATGATTTTGTTAACAGATCACTAAACATGGAGAAAGCGTATTTAACATAAAGTATTCAAGAAAAATATTGAAAAAAAAAACGCTTGCCAATGATATACTGACAGTAAAAAATATGATACTGTACTGATACTTTGAACTATGTATGTTATTAGCAACCCTCTTTTCTCAAAAAAATAAACGAAATATAATCTCTTTGGCTACATCATAACGTTCATAATTCCCTACAAGTGTCAGATCAAATCAAATCCAAAGCACACTTGACTTCACTTGGGAATGTGATTAACCATGAATGCGTGCCGTCTGCCTTACTACAATAACTGACTCAGTCACTCACTCACTTACTGAATGACTGTAAGACTGACAGAATGATGGTTCTTAGCAAGTTATTTGGTTGGTTCTATGGTCTATTCAATTATGCATTCATTCATTCATTCCTTCATTTAGCTAAGTCAGCCCTCGCAGAGCGTTTTGTTCGCCCTAAATGAACAATCCACTAAGCTCATCATAAATAATGCGACTATGAAACAAATAACTCAAAATGATTTGCACACAAATCATTTTAAAATGTGACAAATCAGGACTCAGGACTAAGACTGCTCCTGCTACTGCCACTGACACTGCTGATGTTGTTTGTAGAAAGGTAGATACAATGATAAACGGAAGTAAAGGGAAACAGAAACACACATATAGATAGAATCAGATAGTTTGCTTGACTGATAGATATAAGGACAGGCAGATAGACAGACAGACACATTTGTTTAATCAGCAATTGACAAAAGTCGTCAACGCGAACGCGCAATACAAAACACTGGAAATGCTACAAATCACCCTCACCCTCACCCTTGTAAAAAATCAGTAAGCTGGCGCTACTTTTACTTATTATACTATTTTACCATATACTCGTACTATTGTATTGTATATGGGATTTTTATATTTATTCACTTAACAGTTTCAGTTGGTTATTCTGATTATTTGACTGATACCTTTCGCGAGCGATGTCTGTCTGTCATTCAATCACTTAGCGCACACTTTGAAGCGTGTCTAATCGAATCGAATCGAATTGAATCAAAATGTATGCTAAGATACAATTGTATATGAATCGATTAAATAAAATATTGTAAGTACAATAATTGAAATTCTATTACAAGAAATAATTTCACGATTCGTTGCCATTGCCTGAATGAACCTGAAATCCACAAAATGCTATATGATGTTCCCTTAATTTAAAAAAATTTTTGTTTTTTTGTATTTCTAAATTCATTTCTTTTTTATGGAATTTTAAATGTTCGGTTTTCATTTTTATTGTAGTACTTTAAAGTCATGCAACACCACCACCACTACCGCTATCAACCATGTATTATCAGTGACGCCACCACCACCACCATCAACACCACCCCTTTTAATGTGTATTGTGTATATTTTGTTATGGTGATCATAATCGCAGCTGATTAGAAAGAACTTTAAATTAATTGTTTGCCAACAATAGCAAATAGTAAACAAAAGGCATAAAAGAATGGTAGAAAGGAATAGAAAAGAATAAAAAAAAAAATGTATGGAAAAAGGAAGAAATAGTCGGAAATACTTTAAGCTTTGGTTCTACCGAATGTTAAATACCTTTTTCATACCCCCAAAAATAAGACTTTATTCGTTTATGATAGTTACAATTGCACTTTGCGACAAAAAAGAATTATATAAAATTAATGAGCTAATTACCATATTATTAAATTGGATCTGCTAATCATGAAAATATAATCGGTTTTCTTATAGCACATACCATTTATGATATGTTAAAATACCATCTATATACATCCTATGGATTCCGAAACTGCTAGACTGATTTTAAAAAAAATTTCAGGGATACTCAAGCATAGTTTGAAGACTGTTTCTGTGAAGTTTAGTGGGAATTATGACCCTGAAATTCTAATTTATTCAAAGTCTTATAAACATGTACCACTAGAATCCATACAGTTTTTTCAATCTATTTATCTCTAAAAGTGTTGCTAAGCGCCAAACTCGAGAACGGCTGGACCGATTTTGATGAATTTTTTTTTTTTTGTTATACTTATGGGGTCAAATGGATCGTTATTAGCTACATTTGGACCCGGCTGGAAGCGTAGTTTTGGAGACACAGAACAAATGAGTCTTAAATATCATATATCATATATGGTAGACGGCACAGAACGCATTATAACAAGCTCTTCAACCATCATCTATAACCTTGACCAGAATTGTGTGGTTCTTACGTAAGGGGCGTAGCAACGTTCGCCAGGTCTATTTGCTTCAAATAAAAACTAATCAATCTATGACTAATCAGTGTTTAGTAATCACATGAAATATGGAACATATAACTTTTAGAAGTTCCAATCCGATTATTGTTTGAAGTCCCATTAGAAATAATCGATGAATGTTTTTTGTTAATATAATTTTACCTAAAAATACAACAATAAAATTCCTTTTTATCCTTGATTTGGAGACCACACATAACAAATTCATAGAAAAGATGCATATTAAAAACAAGTTACAAGAACATCAAAAATAGTGATATAACTTCTAAATAAGTTTGATCTTTACGAAACAGGCTACATTGATTCTTAGAACTATGATGATATAAAATTTATGAATGATGTCCAAGTGTTGACAAGTCTGTTCATGATGTTGCAGAAACAACATTCTTTACCCTAAATAAAGAGTATAAAAATACAATATGAAGCTCTGGTTTTGCATAGAAATTATACACAATAATGGATCAGCCAGTCACCAGTCAATAATAGTTAATTGCCTTGGTGCAGAGTCTTCCTAATGCTTATGGAGTCAGTATTTTTTCTCATCAAAAAGCTAAACATCAAGACACTATGGGATCACCAAAGCCAATGTAATATGTAAAATAATTGTCAGAACATTATAAAACTGACACGAATCAGTTGAAGGTTAGTACTATCCAGAAACCATATGGGTCTGTTAACAGTGGGCATATATGGTATTGTATGTATGTAGGTACTTATGAGTGTTGTTACCGATTCCCTTATATTGTGTTACAAACAATACAACAAAATTGTTATACCATTATCATACGGACGTTTTACCTTTAAAGCAAGTAAAAAAGCAGGGAAAAAAAAAACTTGAAAGCGGCAAAAATGAAATATATAAAGAATTGCTTCTGGCGTTTATTCTTTTATGGGATAGTTACCGCCAGAGGATTTTTGTTTAATTGTTTGAAAATTTAACAAATTTAAAAAAAAATTTGGAAATAAATAATAACTTCATAACAACAACCCTTAACCCTTCATTTTCCATATTCTTGCGCTTTTTGTTGGACTTCAATTGAAAACACAATACTAAAGTATGGAAAAATTTCATCACGCCGCGCTAATAGTTAAAATATTGTTTTTTTTTTTTTTTTAATTTCTTCATATAAATCATTTTTTCTTTAATTTTTTTTTGTGGAAAAACCTGTTAGTTGTACAATTTTTTTATTATCCTTTATGTTTTTTTTTTTCTTTTTTCGTAGATCATAATGAAATTTATTGTTAAACTTTTCAAACCTTTCTGCTTTCCCATAGGTGGATACATGATTTTATATGGAATTTATGTAAGGAAATACAGTTGTATGATGTACAGAGCATATACTGGGACTTACATCGAAAAATTAACCGTGTAGTCATAGGGTTTTTAACAGGATATTGCAGAATGAATGAGGATTATTAGTCTCAATGATCAATGTGTAATGAAGAAGATGAGACCGCAGTGAGGATTTAATTTGGACCAGACTCAAATATCTAGGTGGTCAGTACCTAGAAAATGTTTGGAGAGGACAAAACCCAAAAAAAAATCCATTTGTTGATATATTTATAAAAATAGGAAAGCTTCTAAGTCATCAATTGGAACTAATGATATTATAATGCTCAGATCAAAGGGAGCTATGTATATGGAAATATAGTTAATTTCAACTGAATCGAAGGCCAAAGCAGCTAGTAGCTCGGTTTTTAAAATAGCTATACATATCACAATATTCCGCTCTTTCAGAATTTAACGAAAATTGTCGCCTTTGTTTTTAATATATCTCGTGACTCAAAAGTCGTAGCGCCAAGTAATTTACATATTCTGAAAATAAGTTTTTGTGGTGCAGCGTGTAAGAGAAATTTTGTAATTGTGCGCTTATGTCAACTATGGGGAGGGATGTTCAAAAAAATGACTTAAATTGAAAATTTAATCTTCTTTTGTATTGCTTGAGAGGGGCTTGTCCTATTTGACTGATTTTTTTATTGTATGCATTATAGGCCAATTAGCAGAATTTTAAAAAATCCACCGGGAAGGTGGAAAATTTCGATTTTTTGTATTAAAATCTGAATAAATTCAAGAAAAGTCCTTCTTTCTAAGCGCATTGCTAAAGAACGGCTTGCTCTATTTGTCGGATTTTTCTTTTGTTTTGTTCGTTATAGGCCAATAAGAAGAATATTAAAGAAAATAATTTCAAGAACATTTCTTCTTTCTTAGTGTATTGCTTGAGAACGGAAAATCCATATAAATAACAAATAAAATTAAGTTAATATTCATTAACAATAGGTACATAACTGTAATATCATATTAAGGTTTATAGGAAAATGATCGTTGCGTGGCTCAAAAGTTTTCCGTATCCAAACAGTTTTGAATTTCGACTTTGCTTTATACTATTTAATAATAATGGTTCATGAAAAACGTTTTCACACAAAAACTGTAGTGTAGCGCTACTACCTGCCCCGATTTTTTTTTTTTATTTTAGTATTTTTATAATGTAATTTTTTTTTTTTTCGTCCAGAATACGTGTGTGGTGTCTCCACTAAACCTTCTTCCCCATCCCCTGGGCAGTATACCTACTCCGGAACTGCTTTATGTATTACTTCAGAGTCTAGGTTCACCATATTTTTAGCCAGCATCATGTTATAGGCTCGTCTTCACTAGCAGAGCGTAGCTCAACTTCATTCTTGCGTGTCATCACTTCTTAATCATCTCGTGCATTTTTTTTTTATTTACAAGGTAGGCTGTGTGGTAGCCAGGGCCGTGATTCTTGCCATGAGTCTCCCTGCCGCAAATATTATTTTATATAAGACTTAATTACATTATATAAATAAATAATTGTAGGTATATAAGAAGAAATACTTTAGTGGAATGTGTGGTACTGTCACCTCTATGTACTCATATCTTAATGATCGGCCTTCTCTATTAATTTCTATCAAAAGAACTAAAATATGAAAATATGATGTACCTATTTATAAGAGTGGCCTAAATCGCATATCTGCTTATAACATTTCCTTGTCTTGCTTTTCCTAAATTGACAATTTCTTATTTCTTACAAGATTGACCCAAAACATGATAAAGTAATCTTATCATTATATAGAATGGTGAGGTGGGAGCGAATTTATCGCAGTATATACTCGTATTTATCTAGATGGTGACTTTCTGTTTAGAAGATCATTAGGATGGAGTCTTTTTAATTGGCGTTGCTCACGCCAGGTGGTTTGGGTGACTTTGCAGTCTCTGTCGATGACAATTGCTTTTTTGGCGGACCGTGGGCAAACAGCATAGGTGTCTTTGTAAGATGGTGTTAATTTACAAGTTATTTACTTTTACTTTACTTTTGTAACATTTAAGTATCTTTATCACTACAATAAATAGATATTATCACTTTGTTTTGATGCATAGAACTATGCCTCACTTTAATGTTAACTTTTTGTGTATGAAATTGATATTCGACGAGGAGCATTGGTTGTCTAAGTCCTAGCTTTCAAGCTAATGAGCTAGAATTTATTGTATGTATTCAGTTGATATGTTAAAATCAGATATCTCTGATTACTAAAAAAGGTAGTCATCATACAAAATTCTCTTCAATTCGGTGATGAATTGAAGTTAATGTTTTCTCTTGTTTTATGTAAAAGATATTTAGTTAAAAACTATATAAAATATTCGAAATGATTCTGCCCTCAAATTGAAATAGAATTGAAATTTTTGTTTAATCCTTTAAAAGCTTTTCAGCTGTCATCGTTGGGTTGGGCAAAAGAGAGCGGGAGAGACAGAAGCAGAGGCAGCAAACTAAATTCCTTGAAGCTACAAAAAAGTATATAGTGATATAAAAATTTAAATTGAGGTACATACACATTGCCTATGTACTCGTATATGTGTATGCTGCTGAATGAACATGATTAGTACCTACAATATGTTGTTATTTTCTATTTAAACAAAAGACTTTACTTTGATTTTGTTAATTGTGCGCACGTGACTTGAAACCAGTTTACAAGGATTTGTTTGCACGTGTCAACAAAAAACAAAACAAAAAAAATTAAACTATGATTGGTGCCTGGTGTCGTGTCCAAAGTTGACCCCTTTATTTAATTTTTTCTTTCTTTCTTTTATAGAGAAAGTTCTATTGTTTGTTCTCTATTTGTATACCAATTTCCATTTCCAATTGGGAAATTATGTGTGGTGTGTGTGTGTGCAGAGTTCGAAGTGCAACCCTTGATTGCCATGATTCAAAAGACAATTTTATTTAAATTTCTCATTCGCATTCTGATTGTGATTCCGATTCTGATTCTCTCTTGTCGTCATCTGGCTTTTGTAATTAAAAAAAAAAAAAGGAGAATAAATGAATGAATGAATGAAAGAACAAAAGAAGAGGAGAGAATGTGACGCGCGACAAAAAACCAAATGCAAGGATTAAATCGTCAACAAGATACGAATGGGCAATTCAATGCGAATCAAGTTGAATTATATTGAGTCCATTTCTTCTGTTCTGTTCTATTCTATTCTGTTCTGTTCTGTTTTGCTTTGTTTTGTTTGTATCCTTTTTATCCTTTGTTGGCTTTACTTGTCGGCATTTATAGTGATTATGTAAATAAATAACAGCATAAAGTCGATCAAATGAAAATGAGTATGGAAATGGAAATGTTTAACGTTTCAATGGTTCAACACTAAAGTACTAAATGAAATGAAATGTGCCGACCAACATGGTCAGGTTATTCAAGATTTTTTTGACATTTATATAGATGAATGGGCAAGGATTAGCTATAAATTGCCATGGTCAGTGAATATTTTGTAGACAATATTTTGATTTACATGTTGAAAGATAATATATGAAACAAATATCTGCCCCTAAATGATGATTCTTAAAACTAAGCCTAAGTTTTATTAATGATAACTAAAATATTATTTATAATAATTGAATCATTGAAAAAGTCTTTGTTTTATTTCGAAAGATTGACATTATATATTTTTATCATTTCTGAATGAATAATGGATATCAAGTGATTACGAAAAGATATATTCTAAGTAGGAAAAAAATGGCCATAAGTCATAATTAGATGAACTCCACAAACTCATGGAAACTTCCCTTAGACAAAGATATGTGCGTCAATAAAGCGATTTCGAATGCGAAAAAAGTGGAAGTCTTCGTAGAATATTTGGGGCACGTTTTTACTCCATATGAAATGCCCTCTGATGACGAAAATGTTATTGTCGCTAAAGAGTTCGAAGCTATTCCATATGTCACACAAGTAAAGAGATCAACTGGCTCAAGAATAAAAAGTCACCTGGTTACGAGCTTATCACTGCTGAGGTACTGAAACAATTTCCAAATAAAAGTATGAAGCAGTTAACAAATCATAAATAATCAACGCGTCGTTTAGGTTACGTTATGTGTCAATTTATTGGAAAACAGCAGAGGTTATTATGCTCCAAAAACCTGGTAAACCACCTCAAGAAGTATCATCATACAGGCCCATATCACTTCTACCCACAGTATCAAAATTATTTGAAAAGCTCCTTGTCAGACGACTTAGCGCAATAATAGAACGTACAAAATTTATTCCAAATGTTCAGTTCGGATTTCGACAGAAACATTCTACAATTGACCAAGTTCAAAGAATCACGCATGTGATAGAAAAAACGTTTGAACAAAAAAGAGTCTGTTCCGACGTATTTCTTGATGTTACAAAGGCATTTGACAAAGTTTGCCACACTGGACTTCTCAAAAAACTTAATCTGTTACTGCCCAAACAATATTGCAAAATTTTGCAGTCTTACTTATCCAATCGCTATTTCCGCATTAAACAGGATGACTCTTACTCAAAACTGAAAGAAATAAAGGCAGGAGTACCACAAGGCAGTGTTCTTGGGCCACTACTGTACTGTATTGTTTACACATGACCTAGCCTCTGAGGCACATTCGCAGATGACACCGCGTTGCTTGCTGTTGGTGATACCGAAAGCGACTCAGCAGAAAATCTTCAGACAGCATTAAATAAAGTTTTCAATTGGACAAAAAAAAGGAGTATAAAACTCAACCAAACGAAATCCATACTCATAGTTTTCACATATAACAAAACACGGTATATACCACTCTTTATAGGGGGGGTGTAAAAATTCCAGAATCAAATTCAGCCAAATATTTGGGTATGTCACTCGATTGCAAACTTCGGTCAAAAAAGCAACACGTCAAGAAAAAAAGTAACGAACTTGAAATTAAAACAAAAAACATGAAATGGCTCATACAAGCAAATATTGAAAGCAGTATGGAATTATGGAGCACAGCTATGGGGGTGTGCCAGCCAAAGCACAAAAAATACAATCCAACAATATCAAAACAAAGTTCTTATGGGCATTGTTAATGCATCATGGTATTGCAGACGCGCTGACATTGAGCGAGATATCGGAGTGAAAGTTAGGCTAATAAATCATATCAATGAAGAAGCTTCCACTCTAACTGAAGTCGATGAACTAATACGACGCGTCGGCTCAAGCGCATAAAACCCAGTGATCATGCAGCTTCATAGAAACTCTAGAATTTAAAGTATAAAAGTAATATTGTTGCTATACTTAAACTGTTTGTTAGTCTACATGATAATGTATGAACTAGTTACAGTTAAAAAAAAAAAAAATGAATTCTTTATAAACGAATATGTATTTTTATCTGAATAAGTAAAATGTAAACATCTTAATGTAAAAGATTCTTTTCAGATTAAATAAAATTCAAGATATTATATTTTCGATAAAAGAATTAACTTATAAACATAATTTACAAATTGATTACTGAGATAATCTATGCCTAAAGAATGATGATTTCTTTTAAACCACTGGATGTGTCATTTATCAGGTTAGCAGACCTATGGAGTGAGTTTTCAGAACTTCACCATGGTAATGAATTAATCTGCTTTTACTGAAAATTGGTAGTTGGTATTAGTCC
The DNA here is from genome assembly GCA_037043315.1 of Amiota communis. NCBI lineage: Eukaryota > Metazoa > Arthropoda > Insecta > Diptera > Drosophilidae > Amiota > Amiota communis. Next base: position 307,649 of record JBAMAV010001061.1, read on the forward strand.
TCAAACACGAGTATACACAAATAATGACATATTATACTCATACGTACCTAGTAATGAGCAAAACTTTGTTAACAAGTAGTTGGTAGTTGAAAGAAGACAATGCATTATGTGGAATTTTGCCCATTCTTGTGAAATAAATTAATAACTCAAAGATTAAGCAAAATATAACGGTCCGGTGTGCTCTTCAAACATGTTCTTCAAACATGTTACCCCGTATTCAACAGAGCTTGACGAAATGAACGTACATATATCTTCTTGAAACTAAGAACTAAACAATTGAAAAGGCGATATATCCTTAATTTCATTAACAGGACCCCCCGGGTCATTCATCAATACTAGCTCAATTTCATCAGCATCAAGCATACGTTCATATTCTAAAAAGTATTCCATACACTCTTCGTGATCGTCAAGCCAAAGGTATGTGTAGCGCTCAAATTGGCGATAAAAGCATTGAGCTTCCACCATAACTAGATTTTCTTTTATGATTTCAGTATAGCTTGATTTTTCATTTAACCTATTTTCATAATATCACGCATTAGTTCTATAAGCATAAGCCCATGGAATCCTCCGGATTCAATAATGACACCAATAAGATATTCGATTCGACTAGCTCCAAACGAAATTCCAAAAGTGAAGCATAGTTATTTTCAGGATCCATATTCACAGCAAGATATCCAACACTTACGCCTACCGTTTTAAGAATATTTTCATAGACAATATTATTGATAAAAATCCACAAATCTCATTCAGACTTTATCGTTTTGCATATCAAATTTTAGTAGCATATTGTCCTTTATGTATTTTCAAAGATGCTGATTGTATATCGTTTTGCTGTGTGATCTGAACGTTTATCAATTGATAGCACTTTATTCGGTTGCTGAATTGACGAACTTCTGTTATACATCAGAAAAATTAGTGAAATTGTTGAACAATGGCTTATTCGATTTGCAACAATTTTTAGAATATCGTCAAAAGAGAAGCAATGACAACAAATTATCTTAATCACGTTTATCGCGGTTAAAGCTTGAAAGCGATGAATATATGGCTCTATGCTGCCATCAGAAATTAGCTGCGTTTGCAATAGATTTTCTAAAAATTTCGTCATCAATAGCACAGTTGGAACACCTTTTCTCCTACTGGTCATTTGTACACCTCGAAATAAAAAATCTACTCTCCAAGAAAACATCGAAGAAACTTGTCGATATTTATTTCCTTTTCCGATCTTCCAATGAAATTCTAAATGACAACAGCGAAAGCGAGAATGAGATTAATATTGACAAATTACATGATTTCTTTCTAGGTAAATTACATGGTGTATTTTATATATCTTATAAGTAAGATACACGACCCTGTTTCTTACATAACAACCCAGATTATAGTATTTTTAACTATGTTAGAATGTATGAAGCCGAATCCGACAGTCTAGGTCCACACAGCTTCAATATTTTCTACTAGTAAAATAGACATTGAATATGTAGAATAAGCTTCAAATGATAGATCAAAGTTTTGAAAAGCTACAAGATAGAACTGGTAAATTGACTGACTATTTTTTTGGAGTGAATCTTCTAATCTAGGTGGGATCTCTTCACCTTGCTACTGAGGCTTCGAATGGGCTTATTGTGACAACCTTCCTTTGAGATTTTTCTGGGCTTCATGTATCATCATCTGCATATCCTTGTACGTCGAAACCATTTTGCTCATTAATAGAAGAAGTTCATCTGTACTGCAATGGACCAGAGGAGTGGACACGCTTTTGCAGCACAAAACTTGATATTTAATGGGTCCTATTGATGATTTCACTTTTCGTTAACAGTGCTTATCTTCTCAATGAAGCCATAAGTCATATTCAAGTTTTTGAAATGCCTCTCAGAAAATAGCAGTTTATTGATAATACCGAATAGAAAATGTACTAAATGTAAACCATCAATCTGAGTCTCTCCAGGCTTAACGCAATTGATTCTTGATTAAGTGAATGAATGACAACCAGATACCTATTGAGCTTATCATCATCATAGACTAGGATTAAGAAAAGGTAGAACAAGTTCTTGTTGTACTAAGATGTTGAAATTGCACACATTGCAATTGACTATAGTAAAGTACTACAAAACTTAACATGGCCCATTGTCGTTATGGTTACGATTTATACCCATAAGATCTTCTCAAAATTTTGACTTTTGAACATCAATTGCCCACGATTTATGATCATAAATACTCGTAAAAACTCATTATCCATCACACATCATACAAACATCATTTCTATTGTCATCATCATCATCATCATTAATGAAATGAATGAAACCCATTACAAAGACAAAAAGAAAAACACACACATCATATTCACCACACATCACATTGATTACATTGGGTAATGAAGTCACCGCCACCAGGGATCAGTTTATAGAACCATGACAAATTAATAGCAATTTCAGTTTAAGGAAAAATCCTTTTTTTCGCGAAAAAAAAAACAGCAAAGAATGAAAGGAAAAACAAACAAAAAATTGTATAAAAAAAAGGGAAAAAAGCAAATAAAAGAGAAAAATGACAATAAGGACAATAAGGAAAACCGAACACAGTTAGAAAACAGATAGATAAAGTAAAGTGAAGGAAAGGAAAGGAACTTAACTAAGCGCAACCAATTTGAAAAATCCACAAACCGCAGATGGGAAAAAAACTGGAAATTTAAAAATGAAAAATGAAAAATTTTTTTTGTTGAAAAATTAGGGTAGAAAAAAAAAACAAACAAACGAAACAAAAAAAGAGAAATTGAAGAAAAATTGCATGCGAAATGCGAGAATGAAATAATTTTCTAAAGGCATATAAGGATGCTGATAGAGGATTTCACTTTTTATATTCTTCTAATAAATAGTACAATAGTTTGTGTATTTTTTTCAAAAAAGGGCAAAAAATAAACATTTACTTTATTAGAAACTAATGAGCCACGAAAATATTTGCAAAAAAAAAACGGGAAGAAAAAGAAGATAAAAAATGACAATCATTTAAAAACAAAAGGAAAAAAAAAAAGAGAATAATAAGAAAAAAATTTGAGTAACCTAAGAAAGTTGAGATGCATTGAAATTGAATTTGCTGATGATGGGTTTCTCAAATGGCAAAGCCATCTATACTTATTGACAGGGAGCAGAAGGCTTGCAAAATGCAATGGTGCAAAGCCTAAGGCCTTAGCTAATTCTTTGAGGTTGTCAATATTCAATCTTCAATTTTGGCTATGCTGCAAATCCTTGCAGATGAAACTAAATCTTTGCAAACACACAAATAATGAAATGAAAGGCTTGTTAAGGTTGTACCTTTACCTTGACTTAACTTAAAAGGGAGAATAAAATCCTTATTTTTTTGAATAAGATGAAATAATATTTTCAAAAAATGATTTTCTTTCATTGGAGAGATCTATTTAAATAAACTGGTTGGATTTTTGCCAATTCCACCATTTACATATCTAACATTCTTGCCAGGTGCCACTGTATTGCGCACCTTATCAATTTTAATACATTTTGCATGGTTAGGGTTTACTTCAACTGGTTCCTCCGTCAGAGGCACTGCCTTATTTTCCATTGCCTTTGATTTTTGATCCAGTTTGTTAATACAATTGACTTGAAGCCATTGAGCTCAATTAAGCTAGTAGTCACCGATAAGAACAGAACCAATGATTTTGCATATGTGGGATTCCCCAAACGTGGGTGCAACTGTCTATGACATAACTCATGCTTTTGTACATGCGTAGAAAAGCACGAGTTGGATAAGTGTCTTGTAGAGTAAAAGTTTTGCAATGGGAAATAAATACTCATTGTTGGGATTCAAAAATAGCTTTATTGTGTTTCAAAATATTCCCTATGAAAATCAATACACTTTTGCATATGCATAAACCAATTTTCAAAACATTTTTTCCACTCCGATTGAGGTAGCTCCAAAACATGTTTTTTGAATCCATCAACTGCTCCTTCGAGTGTCGAAAATCATTGATCACGTAATTTGTTCTTCACTGTTGGGAACAAAAGGAAATCATTTGGTGCTAAATCGGGGCTTTTTTGTCGGATGACCTAATGTTGTGTGCCTTTAAATATTACGTTGCTTGAGCTGAAGTGTGAGAACTCGCATTGTCATCATGAAGAATACTCCGACGTCAACCGTTTGTCTTTCTCATTTCACCAAAAATTTCTGCCAAACAGATGGTCGTATATCACTCAGAATTGACCGTTTCACGCGGACAACTTTCGTTGGATTGTCATCCTCTTGAAACACCCATACAGTCGATAACTATTTACTTTCATGATTCGTAACCTGTTGCAATATTACGGCTTTTGGAAGCACCACGATGGTATTTTCACGAATTTAGTCCGACAGCGTGGAGCATCCATGATTGAAATTCATAAACCAGCGGTATACGGTAGTCTTATGTGGTGCTTCATCAGCACAAGCTGAATGAAGTCTTTCCGTAGTATCTTGCCAAGTTAATACATTTGGAAAATCGTAAAAAATCAGACAGTGGCCTTGATTTACTATACGACCATTTGAAAGACATTAAAATGTCTACAAACGAAGCACATAAACATCGCATGAAAATGTTCACGATTTAAATACATTTTTTTCCAAAAATTTGCCTTCCGAGTAATTTAAAAGGACGAGTAAGAAAAAAAATGTGAATATTTAATAGAAAATGAAACAAAAACTAAAGTGATTAAAATACGACACAAAATAAAATGAAAAATGTCGACGATTAGTACAACAACGAAGTACCCCCCATCAGTTTTTACTGAAGAGAAAAGAGTACAAAGAATGGTAGAAAGTAGGACCACCTTCGGGTAGAGAAAAAGATATTAGTTATTGATCAAAAAACAAAAAAAGAAACAAAAAATACTAAAATGTCATTAAAACAACAAAATAATTCAGAATCAAAAGGGATTAAAATAAAATACACAATTAAATAATAAAACGAATATGCCGATTAAGACATTAAAATGTCTACAAATGAAGCACATAAACATCGCATGAAAATGTTCACGATTTAAATACATTTTTTTCCAAAAATTTGCCTTCCGAATCCATAAATGATTTAAAAGAAAGAGTTCGAATGTGTATTGCCAGTGGTCTTGATTTGCTATACGACCATTTGAAAGATATTAAAATGTCTAGAAACGAAGTATGACAATAGGTCTTAAGTTCGAATAGTGTTGCCAAAATGGTAAACAAACTCAACAACTACCGAAAATAATAAAAATAAAAAGTTTATGAAGAAAATGAAGAATCAAAAGAAATTTAAAATGTGAATATTTAATAGAAAATCAAACAAAAACTAAAGTGATTAAAATACGACCCAAAATAAAATGAAAAATGTCGACAAGTAGTACAACAACAAATTACCCCCCATCAGTTTTTACTGAAGAGAAATAATTAATAAAACAATTATGCCGATTAAGTGCTTAAAAACATAAGTCAAACGTCAACAGAGTTTTACATCGAATGGTCAAAAAAAAAAATTAAATTATAACATTCAAATTATTAACAAAAAACAAGAAAATAAATTTCAAAAAAATCAGCAGTCGGTATTATTATTATTTTGATCATTTACTTGCTTAGAGAACGAGGTAAAAAAAATACATAAAAACTTTAACAGGAAAAATTTTGTAAGAAATTCGAATAAATAAATATTTGTTTATCCTGTAATTGTAAGAAAGAAGTATACTCGTACAATTACACATACACACATGATACATCGTAGGTAATTTAAGAAAATCGGCAACAATGATTTCATTTTGATAAAGTCTAAATAGAATATTAATTATTAATTCATTGTTCATGTTTTTTATTCAAATATCTTGATCAATATCAGACATACAATTTTATTTCATTACAAATGGCGAGAAATGGTTATTATCGGTATAATATTCTAGTTATCGATAAAGATAAAAGAAATGAAGATATAAAATATTATTAAAAAAACAGAATAAAATGAATACATGCCAACCGACGGAACAAGCTCCAATACCATTTCCTTCTAATTTTCACCAAAGAAGGCTTAAAACCAAAATGAGGAAAACAAGATGACCTTTGGTTAGAGAAAAAGTTTTATTTTTTTCGGTATACAATTCAAGTTATTGATATAAAAAATAAAATATTAAAATATTATTAAAAAAAAATTAATATAATTCAAAAACAAAAGGGATTAAAATGAAAAACTCAACTCTTAAAAATTTATTTTTAACTAAAACCAAATCGAGCTTTATTATACATTTCCATCGAAAATTATTCACAAAAAAGAACCAAGAAAATAAATTACAAGAAAATCGGCAATAACCATCAAAGATCAGTAACGAGGCAATATAAATCCCAATGAAAGTTTGTCCTACGAAACATACGAAATTTAGAGTCACAAAGAAAATAAAAAATTAAAATTTAAATAAAAAAAAGCCAAGAAAATAAATTACAAGAAAATCGGCAATAACCATCAAAGATCAGTAACGAGGCAATATAAATCCCAATGAAAGTTTGTCGTACGAAACAAACGAAATTTAGAGTCACATAAAAAATAAAAAATTAAAATTTAAATAAAAAAAAACCAGGAAAATAAATTACAAGAAAATCAGCAATAACCATCAAAGATCAGTAACGAGGCAATATAAATCCCAATGAAAGTTTGCCCTACGAAACATACGAAATTTAGAGTCACAAAGAAAATAAAAAATTTAAATTTAAATAAATTATTAAAATTATACACAAAAAACAAGAAAATAAATTACAAGAAAATAAATTACAAGAAAATAAATTACAAGAAAATAAATTACAAAAAAATCAGCATTCGTCAATATTATTTTATTATATTTATTTGCTACGAGATCGAGAAAAAAAAAATACAAAAAAACTTGAGCATATCATAAGCAAATACAGTAATGAATTTTTTAAATAAATGTATTTCATGGAATAGATATCTATGTGTGATTATAGATATTTTTTATTAATTATTTTATTTTTCAAAATTTGTTTATTAGCAATATAAGTTTCTGTTCCATAGTCATCAACCATGTAAATTTAATGATCGTAGGGTTACCAGGAGGGGTACCTCCCATTCAAACCTAAATTAAATGAAATCCTATAAAGAATAAAAGTACTATAAAATTGCCTCTCAAACTGATGTGATGTTAAGAAAGGAAGGTTGGATGCAACTCGAAGGAGCGATGATAGCCTTCTTTCTGGTTTTTTAATTAATTCGTCATGAAAAAAATATGATTAAAAACATAACTTTATTCTAATTTTATTAAAATTAAAAACAAAACTATAACTGGGCTTAAAAAATAGCTACACTACTGTAATTGTTTTTGAGTGAAAACGTTTTTTGTTATGTATTATGAGATTACATACAATTTTTTGTTGGGTACGCCAAAATTTGAAAGAAGTAAATGATATTGCCCTTTGTGAGCGACTTGTGCAGTCTATGTAATTTCATAGTCTTTGTAGAAATATTATTGATTCAAGAGACCCCAAATATTGAGCAGACGCTTTGAATTTTGTTTTGTTCTTCTGTTATTAGCTTCGTATTTTATCGTTCTTTATTGAATACATAAGGTCAAAACTTTCCACTTTTCTTTTCTTTCTTTCATATTCTTTTAATTGGCCAATTACAACAATAAAAAAAAACAGCCAAATAGTATGGCAAGCCGTTCTGAAGCGGTATGCTTAAAAAGAAAAAGAATTTTCACAATTTTTTTTTTTTGACATTTTTTGAACGCCCCTCCCCCTTGATGACATAAGCGCACCATGACAAAATTACTCTAACAGGTATTTTCGCTTTATCTATTTTCAAAATATATAAATTATTTGGCGCTACAGCTTTTGAGTTACAGGATATATTAAAATTATTGGCGACATATTTTTGTTACATTTTTGAAAGACAGACATTTTCTGTCACGAAAACATTTTCACGTTATTAGATACCTATACTTACATATTTCAAATCTTAATTCATTTTTGTCTGAAAATTTTCTATAAGTATATATTTTTTTGTACTAGTTTGCTCTTTTGTAATTGTGGTATGCTTGATTATTCTGGGAACATATCTACTTTGGAGCATATTTGATATATCTATATATTACCCGTATACGTATAGTAAGTATTTTTTACACAATTAAAATAATTTTTAATGTGCTGTCTTATAATGCTTATTATTATTGATTATTGATAATGATGATTCCAGAGAATCTCTTTCAAACGAGTATCTAATTCATTTGGATGAATAATATGCAATTGATGAGTGGTCTTAGCCAGATTCTAATTCATCTACTATATAATATGTGCCATCAGTAAACAGCAAAACTTTGTGAAATGCCATTTCTATTATCGAACTGGGAACGAATCTCCTTAATTAAAATCAGTGGCTCTTAACCATTTAGTGATGAGGGATCATTTCACAAGATTGCTGTTCTTTCTGAATTTCTTAATAGTATTTTCAGTTTGAAACTGCATTTTGCTTTTTATATTAAAATAAAATTTCATCTTTGTTGGAACCGAACCGAACTGAACCGAATCGAAGTTAATGTTTTTCCCTCCCCCATATTTTTTTTGTGTTTTTTTTTTATTACTTTTTTTTGATACTTTTAAATATGTACATAATTGACCTTATACAATCGCCCACATTGCTCTAATTTCATATATATTATTATTCTTCAGCCAGGACAGGAGTACAATAGTAAGTAAGTATGGTAAGTACATCTGTTGGTCGTAAAGGGCCAAACTGACCGCAACGACAACAATTGTTATTTTAATTATAGTCATTTCAAGTACACACACTTAAATACACAAAGTAAACAGGGTACACAAAGGAGTCGCAGGACACACGTTAGGCACAATCACTTCATTAGCATGTCGGTTTCGTCAGAAATTTAAAGTAGTATCTTTTGTTCGTTGTTGTTGAGCATGCGCCACCTTCGTACATAGTACTTACCATACATAGTACTACAATACAATACATATGTCACCCACTGCAATCGCACCCTTTTATCTTATTGTACTTATAATATTTTCTAAAATTTTTTTACACAATTAAATTCATAACTTACGGCTAAAGTGAGTCTATTGTATGCATGCAATAGTATTATTGGGTTAACCAAAAATGCTTGACACGTTCACATTCATATAATTTACATACATGAGAAATTACAATACAATAACATAACCACGATCACGACCACGACGAATGGGTTAAGCGTCTGCTCAAATACCATATAGTATATTGTTTTGTTCATGGTTGGTCGATTGATTGGTCAGACGGTCTGGAGGTCTAGAGGTCCTTTGGTTTGGTTCTGTTTGGCTTGGTATAAATTAGTTCAATTTCATATAAAATTGTTTATTTGATTAGCATATATGACGCGACATAGACCTACCTTAGATGACGATGAGTAGTAGCAGTAGATGTTGAAAATTTCAATATTCAAGGATAAGAAGGAACTTAAAGAATGACAGAACATAAAGTGAACAATAAAATCTTTGTTGCGTTAAATTTATACAGCGTCGTCATTGTCATATATCCCATTGCATATGGTCAGTTTGCTCGTACTACTATACTATGTGATCTAAGCTATTTCTTCAGAATGGTATTAATGACAGTTAAAGTCTCTATACTCTATAGTCTCCTATACATAGGTATTTGATATATTGTAGTAGTAGAAGTTTTTAACTACTTTAGATGTTTACAATTTTGTTTGCATATAAAATGAAAGGTCCTTAGGGAACAAGTACCTACACCCGATTACCACAGAAAGCAGAAAGGTGAAGCTTCTAAAGTATTAATAAGGTCAATATACTGTCTTTAGAATAGCATTATCACTGGAAGAAGAAACTTATGGATGAATTTTTAAGATGTAGTTGTACTTATTACAGATATCGAAAGCAAAACTTATATATACTTCTATAAGGTTTAAACTACTATTATATACTATATAATTTAGGGAATAAGAACTTTAAGTATTACAAGAAAAGTAAAAGAAACAAATAAACAATTTAACTAGAAAAACCGTTTATGAAGAATAATGATAATAAAGAATAAAGGACTTTAGCATGTTAAAATGCATACACACACACACATGTAACATAAGTACCTAGATAAGTACTTAGAAAATGACCATTGTAATATGTAAATATTGTAGAAGATCATATGTGAGTAGAATTACGACCAAAGCGTGTCTATTGAATACAACGAGTATAGTACTTACTACAAAAAATGACTCAACATAACGCAATACGTAGTAGTACTACGCAAGTACCTTACAGTCTTTGTAAGGTGAACATTTTAAAGGCAGAAAATAGTCCAAGGGATATGTGGCGCTAACAAATAATAAAACCTAACGAAGTATGTTCGAAGTTCTCAATGCATGAAAATGCAATATTAAAATTTATGTAAATTCAATTAAATATTTAACAAGCGGAACCGGAACGATAAAGGAAAGATCAACCAAAAACAACACAAAATAGAGAAGAACAAAACAGTAGTACATACAACACTCAACTTAAATAGGAAGCTCATAAAAATAAATTATTCTTTAACAATACAAGTTGTAAAAGAAAGCAAACAAAACCAAAGGGGTTGAGTACTACATACTTACAATACTACAAACTGGTCTCGGTCAGTAACAATTTCACCCACGAATCCGAAGTCACGAGCCATGAGCCATGAGCCACGAGTCAAGATGAAAAGAGAAAAATGCATGAAAAAGAGAAATGTAAGCATACATGAGTACAGAAATGTCAGTAAGTAAAACCACGACAGACGTTGCACCATATGGTGTTGTACTTCATAACCGATTTACCGTGACAATGTCTAGCACTTTACTTAAAGATAGAACCAACTGTATATTACTTGTAGCAGTAAAACCTGTGAGAACAATAAAAATGTTAGGATAACTTCAAGCTGTCAGCACCTACACCACAAAAACTGAACTGAACTGAATTGAACATTACCGAGGACTAGAACAAACATGAGACAAAACAAGACAAGTCTAGGCGCGTCAAATCGCTTAAAACGAGCTCCTTTGTGGACCCTTCTGAAGGCACATAAATAATAGTAATACTGTACGATGATGATGATGATGATGATGATGACGATAACCCTTTCCTTTCCTATCCTTGTCATTCATTTCTTTATTGTATATTAATTTATTGACAATTTTCTTGTGGTAACGTTTGAGATAAACATCTTTACAATGAAGACGATTATTCCATTATATTGTACTACGAGTATATAGGTACTATTTGGTATGTATATGAGTTGGAAATATGTGTATAGCGTGACATTTGGTGAAATTGATAAATGTGGGCGTAACATGAGGCGCGTGACAAACAAATTATGCGCTCTTGGAAAGATTTCAATTTTAGATAAATATATTTTGTAGGTACTTATCAAGTCTTAGGTAACATAAAATGATCATCATTCATTTGATCACTCAGTTTTTAAGATTCTACAATGAAATTTTTGAATATGCTGCAACTCTTTAGTCTTCAATTTTTGGATAAGTTAAATGCACAAAGAATTGATCTATTTGGATAAGTTTGTCCGCTATTACATTTATTTCTTTGTCAAATAAGCCTTTAGTATTCGAGATTCTATGATGAAATTTTACACATTCCATATTTTAGTTAAGTTAAGTTTCATTTATTGACTATTAGTTGATATAACAAAATATAATACAAAATCTTCAATGTACAAGGAATTGATCTACTTGGATATGACTGATTCTGTGATAAAGGTTTGAACATTTTCAAGACCAATAAAAGAAATATACTATACAATATGAAGTTAGCATTTAGACCAAACTTTCTCAAGGCATCTTAAATTACCTACATATATGTATTTGTATTTCATGGGAAAAAGGTGGAAACTATTTATGAGTTCTTGTATCAAATAAGAGGTGTTCTTGTATATATCATAGTCATATACTATGATTATCTTCTTAGTCATAATGGATAATTTCATTGAGAGAAAATTTTTTTTTAAAATTATTTTTTATAATATTATCACAAAAATAGCATAAAATATTGCTGTGGTTATTGAGAATAGTGACGTGGGGCGATTATATCGCAGTGTACATTTATCTAGGTGGCAACATTCCATTGAGAAGGTCATTAGGATGAAGCCTCTTTAAACGACGTCGTCTGATACCATGGGTTAATGCCGCCGCAAGGCTGTTTGGGTGGTTTTGTAGCCTCTGCTGATAACGGTTACAGCATTGCATGATTTCATCTCTCACAGTGGGCATATTGAGATCTCTGTGCAGAATGGTGTTGCGCACAAACCATGATGCTTTGGATGCTGCTGGCAGCAGCGATACCCCAGATTTGTAACTACTTGTCAGTATATTGTCCTTTGTCCTTTGCTGGATGGACGCAGCAACCAGACAAGCCTGCGCTGTTTTGCATAACAGCATGCGGTAGTGGTTCTAATGTGTGCACGCCAGAATAAGTCCGAGGCAACGAACTTGGTCCACCTGCGGCATGATTCTAGAGTCATAGTAGACAACTAAACAAGTGCCACCACGTCTTAGCGTAAAAACGCAGTTCGCCGATTTCTCTGGATTTATTCCAATATTCCATCGCTTGACCCAGGCCTGAAATCTTCGCAAGAAATCCTGTATTGATTCAGATGTTTCTTGCGCCGAGTAAGAGTTTACAAGGATTGCTGTGTCATCTGCATATGTGGCGATAGTGGCTTCATCAGGGTCAACAGTTGGTCTGCCGTATATAACGAGTAGAGAAAGGGTGCTAGTACACTGCCTTGCGGCACACCGGCTCTAATGCTTCTTACTGATGACTTCTTGTTGCGCACGTTAACGAAGAAGGTTCGACCACAGAGATAGCTTTGTAGTAGGTTGAATGCATTAGCTGGAAGGAGGCGTTTTATCTTGTGAAGCAGACCATCGATCCATACCCTATCAAAGGCTTGCTTGACGTCCAAGAATACAGCAGAGCAGTATTGTTTTAGCTCAAACGCAATGAGAATGTGCGGAACGACACGATGCAGCTGTTCTGGCGTTCCATGCTGTGCTTTAAAGCCATATTGATGGTTAGGTATGGCTCTCTGGACATCCCGTACTTCCATCATTCTACTCAAAAAAATTCTTTCAAATATCTTTGAGAATGTGGGGAGTAGACTTATCGGTCTATAAGACGCAACAATGTTTTCCGATTTACCAGGTTTGGGAATCATAATGATCGATGCGCACTTCCACTGACTAGGGAAGTGGCAGATACGTAATATAGCATTAAACAGAGTTACCAATAACATTATACCTTTACAAGGGAGAGCTTTTGCCACTTTTGCATCGATTCTGTCATGTCCAGGAAATTTCATGGATTTCACCCATAGGATCTGCAGCCTTATCTCACTGGGGGTGATGAGAGAATTATTATAATAGTGTGTGATTCGAAAGCAAATGGAATTTCCAAGTCAAGATCTGCCTTAAATACGTATAGTACTCGTCTAAGGTATAATAATGTAAGAAGAGCTTGATGCTGCCTCCTCGTGTTTCTTCATTGGCTTAAATAAAAAATAAAAATAATAGCTTTGCTTCTCGGATAATAAAATTCTCGTAAATAAAAAATATTTTAAATGTGTTAAATCGAAATATTTGATTATAATCATAGCCTCAAGGCCATGTCCATGCCCATTCCCATACTATTATATCAATACAATAATATTGTAGTGATGATGATAATGGCCTCAAGTGTAACAATTGCAGCTGACTGAGAGCTGGAGAACAAGGATCAACTCGTTTTTTATTTTTATAAATGGTATATTTTGTTTTTTTGGTCTATTAAGAACAAAATTTGCAAAAACCAAATAACCTAAATAAATAAGAAAATCAAAATCGAATCGAACGCTTAATAATGTGTGATTTGTGTTCGAGAGGAGAGAGGAGAGAGAGAGCGTTAAGTAAGGATTTTACTATTGTTTGCCGTTTTATTTTTTTTTTTTTTTGTATGTGTTGTGTCTATTTTCCATTTCATTGAAGGATCTCGGTACTTAAGTAAATAGTGCAATATTTTGTTTTTTCTACTAGGGTTTTATATATGTAAGTAGAAGTGAAGTAAAGCGCATAAATCCTGCCGCAGGGATTAAAAAACGAATAGTAACAAGGTCGACCAAATTTCGAATTGACGAATATGGTGAAGAATGTCTTCCTGGTTCGCGATTTTTTTTTATATCGTTTTTTTTTTTGCAACACATCTAGGTAAAGCATTGAGGAAGGCATGAGGCATTACAAGATGAGGAAAGGCGAATAGGGGGTTGCATTGCGATGAGCGACAGATGATCCTAAGAATCCTGTTGATGCTTTTGATGCTGATGATGATGGTGATGTCTTTAATATTATTCTTGTTGATGAGGATTGTGTTGGGCAATCCTATGCAGTTCTGTGTTCACAAGATTAAAGGTATATGCAGTTTGATGAAGAGTTTGTTAGCTAAGATCTGTAGAACTAGAAACTTCTTAGACAATAGTTTTAATAATAAGTAATGAAATTCATGAAAGAATATTATATGATAATTGAATAAAAAAATCTATTGATTTACCATATTACATGGTATATTAATCCAAAGTCACATAGTAAAAGTATTGTATATATTAGTACACAGTTACCCCAAAAACTATCACAAGTAATATTTATTGAAATAGATTATACTAGCAGCTTGACCCAGCTTTGCCCGAAGTATTGTGTGTAAACTGTTGTTGTTGTTAGAGGCATTGAGCGATTTGTCCAGTATATTCATTTCATAGTCTCTGACACACACACATACACACACACTGTCCTTCTCCTTGACCAGCTTTCAGTGAAAATCATACAAAAATATAACAACAACCAGCACAAATTTCAAGTAGCAGCAAAGCATAAACAATGGAAAAACGTACAAATGGTATAGATTTTTGATACCTTGGGTTACCATACATATTATAATTTTCATAGGGATCTCAAAATTTCTTGAAAAAAACAGAATCTATGTTACTCGCTTCAAATGTAGCTGTCTATAAATGAAAGAATTTTTAAATCTCTTAGAATGAATGTTTGAGAAAAGCATACAATTCGTTTGAACCAAAATGACATATACTTAGTAGAAGCCAGCTAACCGTATCATAATCTATTTTAGGTTACATGTTACATCTATTGATCAAAAAAGGAAATAACTTGAATCATTATTATGATCATAGTGAGTAGAGATGAGCTAAACTGCGATTTTCAAATCACAGTGATTGTAAACTGTGATTGAGTCACAGTCATTTGAAGGGAGAGACACAGTTTAATTTGTTTAAACTGAATCAAAGTTAGTCACAATCAATCAAGTAAACTGCATCCCTTCAAATGACTGTGACTCAATCACAGTTTAGAATCACTGTGTCACTGTTTAGCTCATCTCTAATAGGGAGGTTGATGAGTACCTTATTATTTAAATCAAATGTACAATAATTTAAACTATATTTATTTATGATATATGAAAAATATTGTGAAAGACATGGAAACTTTGGATGAACCAATATAGTATTTTAGGTTAATTTTCTTAAAATTGATGATGAACTAACTATTTAGCTATGCGCTGATATTACATATAATATTTTGGCATTTTCCTAGACAAGTTCCTTTACTTTAATAAACACATAAATCTGCAAATTGCTAAAACCAATAGAGCCTTTCACGTCTACAAAGAAATTTCGATTGAATCAATATTTTATAATCCATATAGCTATTCCTACCCTAAGCCATTTTTTATTAGATTTGTTGAAATAGATGCTAACTAGATAGTTATATTATTGATATAAACTAGGGCTTCGGTTTGAAATCACATACGATATTACATTGATTACTTTTGTTGAATCAGATAAACGAACTATTCAATATTTGATACCGATTCCTAGAATATCTGAATTGCTAAAAGTGTTGGTAAGCGCCAAACTCGAGAACGGCTGGACCGATTTTGATGGACATGATTTTTTTGTACTTATTGGGTCAAGTGGATGGTTATAAGCTATATTGGTGGCGTAGTTTTGGAGATACAGACAGTTTTTTTCTTTGCATGTAAAACTTAGAGACATATTTTAAAATCAATCCAGTGGCCTTTGTCAAATATAGCAGGAAGTTATGACAAATGATTCGTCTGATTTTTCAAAAGTAAAAAGAGAACAGTATCAAGCACTAACATCACGTCGGAAGCGTAGCAAAGCATGCCGGTTACGCTAGTAACGTATATAAGTCAGAAGTAGTTTGTAATTTGAACTATCTTTATATATGATATACTTATGTGTGAATGGTGTGAAGGGCACACAATGTTCTATAAAGCTGAAACCTGTAATTGTTTTTTTCTTATTTTCTTAATTTAATTTCCAATTTATTGTCGTCTCGTCTTTGATTCTGATTCTGTGAAAACATAAGGATCTGGCGCGAGTTTCAACCGACTCAATGCAAAAGGAATGTTTGCAAACTACAATATTTCTAGCTGCTGCTCTACAAGTTTGGTTGCGCGCTGCAATTGTCAATCAAAAAAAAATACTCGCTCTTTGAGTGAGTTTGACTCACGCCTGCTTAGTTAGAGAAGTCGGAGGCTGTTCCTATTGTTGTTGTCGTGGAGGGGGAAAAGGATTCGCATCGCCTGCAGCAATGACCGCAAAAGGAGGCAGAAATTCATTTAAAGATGAAATAAAGGTGCAAGTAAGGCACATGAATACTTCGGCTCTACACATCTGAGGATGTGAGTGCGATTGCGAATTAGAGACATCGGACAGACAGATGAAAGGATGTCAGTGTAAAGGAATGTTTGTTCCTCCATTTGTTGTTTTTCTGATGATGTTTGATGAATGTGACTGAAAGTTAAATGAAAAACCAAAACGAAACGAATGCAAAACAATAAAATCACGCCCAACAAACAAAACCAACCGCTCAACCACTCAGTTTGATTCTGTTCTGTTCAGTTCATCGCAGCTCAAGTTCAAGTTGTACAGCACCAACAGTGTATCTGAGCATGAATGCAAAATAAAGAAAGGAGAAACAGCAAACTATCCAAATCCATCAACAACACAAAAAAAAAAAGGAAAAGAAAAAAACGAAGAATACATAAGTATAAGAATAAGGGAAGGATTTCTTTCCCCCAAACAGCTGTAATTCAGCTGATCATTCTGATCCTTTGATGATCCTTGGTACAATGGTACGGGCACTTCAACTTCTTTGACGGCCATGGGCAATTTGCGTTGTTTAATTTGTGGCAAATTTAATGTGTCTTTGAGTGTACCTCTGACAACCTGCCACCACATCACATCACATCATATCATATCATGGCTTTTGAATGAATCGGGTTCACAAGAAAACATTAAGAAATAATATTTGCATTTTATCTTTCTTGATTTTTAATTAAAAACAAGAAAGGTGTGCATCTGCTACAAAATTACCATCAATGGCATCATTATCATCATCATAAACATCATCATCAATGACCAACAGCCAGCCACCGTCTTGTGCAAGAGACAATATAAAAATACTAGTGTATGTGTATTCGTGCTTCTTGTTGATCCTTTGAGTGCTTTTCGATATAAATTCTTACATTAAAGGGCACTAATTGAGCTTTTATAGATTGTCACTTTGAATTCCACCAAAAGACTTTGACTGTTAAATAAGAAAGGGTTGAAATTGGAAGCAAATTCATTCATTTTTGAACACTTCTACTTATCATTGTATGCAGTGACAAATCGAAGAATGTCTCATGTATAAAATATATAATTGCTTATAATTGGAATAATCTGAACCCAAAGAATTGGTCTAAAATAGGCGATTTTTGGATAATTGTAAAATATATTTAAAAAGCCTTTAAGAAATGGAAATAACCAAGAGAGACCAAATCTTACATAAAGTTCTGAGTGAACACACAAAAGTAACAGACATACCTACTAATTGAACGAATAACTAAAGTGAAGTCAATATCTCGAAGACAGTAACAGGATATTCATATATGTATTGGCACATAATTGGCGATGGATTGCTGTTAACGGGAAGGTTAGGTTAGGTTATACAGGCCACTCACAATTGTTCGCAAGTTCACCCAGAAGCCTTAAAACCCATTGTGATGCCTGATAAATTGTGAATAGGTCGGTCCCATAGATCACAATCTTCCTCTTTGACAGAAGTCATGATGTGGGCCATCAGCCTGATACTGCAGTGCCCCGTAATAACGTCTGTCATCATCCGAATTCTTTTCTTTTTGAAGTGTAGAAGCTCTGGAGTTGTTAGCAAGGCCAGAGTGTCATAGCAACAGTGCAGCCAGGTTCATTTGCACACATCCTGCCTGCTAGATCCCTGCAACTGCTTGAGACATGCAGTACCGAGCCTTTCCTGGCACCTTGGAGACCGCAATGACTAGGCATCCAAATTTGCGTGATAGAGTACTGCCTAGCTTGATTGAGAACTTCTACCGTACTACATATGGTTTTGCTCTTAATGCTGAGGGCCGGCAGAACCTTGTCCAGAGCGACCTGGACCTCAACATAAATTGATATGTGCCTCTGGATCTCCCGTTTGGGTGGTGATGTTGCTTATCAGATAATTTCCACTGAAACATAAAACCATTCTTCCCACATGGAGCTAAATTAACACTAGGTTATGTTAGGTTAAGTGGCAGCCTTCAGACGAGAGGCTCACTTAGGCAATGACTCGTTAGTACGTTTATGGTCTTGCTTATTGAGGTTCTACCCTCCTAGCTATGCTCCAAGTGCCTTCTTCTACCCAGAGAGCATTGGCTTTTACTTGGTAGAATTTTCTGACAGTGAACTTCACTGTTGCTAATGGCATTCCAGTCGGAGACGATACATCCTCACGTAACGTCCCTTCTTTGGCTAGTTCGTCAGCTTCACAATTGCCCACGATATCTCTACGTCCAGGCACCCAGCAAAATTGTATGGGTACGTGACAGGCTAGAGTATCTAGGGAAGAGCGGCAGTCCACGACAAGCTTGGATGTAGTGTATACACCCGAGAGGGACTTTATTTCCGATTGACTATCTTTGTAGATGTTAATATGTGACCTTGGAGTGTAGTTATCTAGAAGCCAAGGGGAGGCCATTAGTATAGCCATAACCTCTGTTTGAAAGATACTACAGTGGTCAGATAAGTGAAAGCTGAGCCTTAAATTTGGGTTGTTCGAGAAGATGCCGCAGCCGACTTTCTTCTCCAATTTGGAGCCATCTGTGTAGATGTCAATGGAGTTAGGTTTTAGAACTGTACCGTCCAGCCAGTCCTCTTTCCTGGGGATGTGAATTAACACTAAGAGCCTCAAACTTAATTAAAGACCTTATCGATCATTGCGAAGCAGTTATGATGTTTTTTTTTTAAACTGTGCCTATTGGATTACTAATACAATACATTGAACAAGTTTTTCAATATATTTATGCTTCTAAATTGAACATTTCACATCTTTTACCAGCAGTGGATGTCTTCCCATTTGAGAGAAGTGTGATTGTTTTTACCATTTTGTATTGATCTCTTCGATTGATAGCATCAATGTTGCGGAAACATATCCCCAAATTGATTTAACAATGGAGTAACATAGTAAGATTATGTACTCAAGCCATACATAAGGAGATACTAAAGAATAAAGCTTAAATAGATGAATTTTCAACTAAATATCTCTTCTTTTTTATTATACAAATATACTTGTTCTTCTTTAGTACGAGAAATTTTTGAAATTTCTTTATTTCAAATTCTACTATGTGACAGCTGTTCTGTTCTAAATAAGGTTTTAAGTATAACCAACTGACTATTATAGTAATTCAATTCAATTCAATTAGAGAAAGAAACACTTGTTAACACTTCAATCGATTTAACAAACACAGGACACAGATCGCAGAATGAATGAATGGAATTGGAAACAGAAACAAACACAAGACACGAGCCACAAACCACGAGCCAACAAGGCAGGCTTTACTTAAATCGGTTGTCTTACCTTTACTCATCTTAACTCTACTTAACTCTACACACCTTGTCTGTATCTAAGTACATATATTTGTACCTGTACCTGTACCTGTATCTGCGTCTGCATCTGTGCCCGTTCTTTCTTATCTCCGACTTTGACTGAAATATGTTGAGGCTCATGGTTTCTGGATCTGTTTTCTTTGCCTCGCCTTTTTTTTCTGTTTCTACTACTTACTTATTGACAACCTGTGTCTCTTTTTCTTTTTTGCAACGTAATCCTGTCTACTGGAACTTTCTGTTTTGCTATTTTTGTATCTTTCTTCTGTTATTGTTGCAATTGATGTTTATTTACAAAATATCTACAATAATTCATATCTTTTGACATATGCTCGAAGGGGAAAACCTTAAGAAAAAGAACAGGTTGTTTTGTTTCTTTTTTTTTAGCTAGATTCGGGTCATCTAAAATTTCACCTTCACCGTCACTTTCTTCATCTTTGCTCACGAAAGGAAAAGAAAATATTGTAAGAATATTTCAAAAGACTTTATTATTGTGGTTACAAAAGTTGTTGGCTGTTGTAGTTGGTTTTATTGTATTGTGTGTCGATGATCCTGAACTGTCTTCAGCTTTGACTAATTTGATCCCATTTAGCGTTTGATTTGAGGCGTACACATAGCAGACATAGACAGGTAGAGGTAGAGGTAAAGAATTGGTCTTAATTAAATGATTATTTTGAATGAATTTCACTCAATGTGAATGTAATGAGGGCGGTCTTTTAATTTTTCTTCGTCCAACTCAACATGCGTTCATCACTATTCTTAGAATATATGTAGTATACTATTATAGACCATTTCAACCATCAATAGTAGTTCCAGGTTGGCAGACTGAAACTGTGGCATGTCAACATAGTTTATCTTGTAATTAACACCCTTTTTTCTTCCTTACTTCGACTGTTAGATCTTTTTGAACCTTAATTCAATCCATGAGTATCGTAAATTCAGAAGACTTTCGTTCCACTTGTGTATTCATCACAAGTAACAGGTTAACTACAGCTGTTGTTGCTGCTGCTGCTGTTCCTACTTACGGGTGCCCACATGAACGAACGCACTATCTATCGATTGACTCCATTCAAATCGCCTTTATCGCATTTTCCCATTCGGTTGTTGAAGTTCCAAACCAAAAATTACAGTTTTCCACACCTTTAGCGCAGCTTGTTCTACCGAACCATTAGAAAATTCAAAATTTTTTATTTAAATTTGTGTAGCTTCCTTCCATTCAAAAAACTATTTCTTGTCTCTTGGTTTTCTTTAAATTGTTTTAGACCATTCATCATTTATTATTCCATACTATTGTATTTTGACCAAATGTCGTCGGCAATCGGCAACATCTTGAAAGGGTTCTTCTACTCTTATGTAACTCTTTCTTTTAATCAATAAATCAAATATTGATTCGGCAATAATTTTAATGTACTTTTCAGCTGTTTTATTACATACACTATCATCAAACAGAGAGACAATGGAACACCCAATAGTTTAAGCAAGTGTTTCTTACTATTCCGTACCTTTATATGTTACGTATAAACCGGATGCCATTAAATGTTTTCGGTTAACATTTCAGCATAATTTTAATTACAATAGTTTCTTTTTTGTTTTTTTCCTAAAAGTTTTGTGGTAAAAATAATCTATATGGGCGTGGCAGAGTTTTTAGAGTGTTACACTATTAATGAAAACATGTAACAGATGACTGAGCTTATGCAGGAAAACTCTCCCTTAAAGGTTTAGATATGGAACAGATTTTCTGGTAATTTAAACTTGTTTATTTTTACAAAAAATCGAAACAATTGTGTTGGCTCTTATAGACTTTTGTTTGGTAATTTAAGTCTTTCACACATTGCCATAGTAGCGTATCATGTTATAACATAATCGTATGTAAGACTTCAAAATACCATATAAATTACTTATACTGCAAACTAAAGTTTATCCTTAGCTTCATTATTTCCTAAATCTTTTTATGTGCAAACTACTGCCCCTGTATGTTTACGACTTAATTATAAGTAATCTTTCCAAAAAAATCCATGACAGAAGTAACAAAAATTTTAATTGATATTATGTAATTTCTTTACACACTTCATTCGTCCTCAACTCTAACATGAGTCATCATCATATTCATCATCATCATTTGGCGCTACAGCTTTTTGTGAGCTTTGGCCTGATGAACAATATGCCTCCATGTTACTCGATCTATTGCCGCCCTTTTCCAGTTTTCCAGTTGTAGTTTCTTTAGGTCTTCGTTTAGTTTGTCCATCCATCTTGATCTTGGTCTTCCCCTTGCTTTGTCGTTGAATGACTTCGCATGTAGAACTTTTCTTTGCGCTCTTGATTCGTCCATTCTTGTTACATAGCCTAGCCACCTTATGCGTTGCGCTTTAATAAATCGCATCAGGTTTTCACCTTGGATTAGATGTTCAAGTTCGTCGTTCCATCTTATTCTCCATTCATCAGGCCCAGTTTTAACTGCGCCGAAGATTTTTCGGAGAATTTTTCTTTCGAAAGTCAGCAATTTTGTTTTGTCTTTTTCGCTCACAGCCCAAGTTTCAGCTGCATAGCACAAGACTGGTCGCACCACTGTCCTATACAGTGTTAGTTTGCAGGATCTGATAAGTAGTTTTGATTTGTAGAGTTTTATAGGTGATGCGAAAGATGTACTGGCTGCTTGTATTCTTTCGTCAATTGTTACGCTCATTGAGTTGTCTGCTGTCAGTTTGTAGCCAAGATATGTGAATGTGCTTACTACTTCAAATTCATATTTTCCAAGCTTAATTGTTTTTAATGTTTGCCTGTTTTTCGCTCTGGACATGAGCATATATTTGGTCTTTCTTCGTTGATTTTTAGTCCAATATTTTCTGCTGCCGTTTCAATATCAGAGAAAGTGGTTAAGAGTGCGTTTTTATTTCTACTTACTATTGCAATGTCGTCCGCGTATGCATATAATTGTATGGTTCTGTTTAATATATGTCCAGTCCGTTTAGCGTCGCACAGCAATAAATTAAAAATTGTTGAAGAGAGTGTATCCCCCTGACGCACGCCGTTCTTTATTTAAAATGCTTCTGATTTTATGTCTTGCATCATAATTTTTGATATGGTGTGAATTTGATATTACAAGTTCAAATATTCTGCGGCATTACTTCGCCAGAAGGAACTTTTGATCACAATAAGATAATTGAGTTTATTTTTCTAAATTTCTTTTAATGAGAGATTTATTTTCGTTTAAACATAAGAATTTAAACAGGTTATACGGTTATAACCTTTTAAGTTCCATACTCATATTGGTCGACAAGAACTGCCCTGCAGTATGCATCATATGAATCCAAAACTGATTCGTGGCTAGTCCCTTTGGAATCAGTAGTAGTTCCAACTATCTATTTTTACATAGGTATATTCAACAGCTGAATTTAACATTGCGATGTCATTGGAAGGGGTCAATTGCCTCCAGGAAACTACAGCTTGTGACGATTTGTCGTGTATTTTGTCTTTTCACATTTATTTGACACCTTTTTTGATCAAAACTCAGTTTAATTAACTTCAATTAAAAACTAAAAACAAAAATTTAGTCAATTTTCTTCACAACATTGAACTCTTATTAAAAAATACAAAAGAGTAGGTGGATCAAATAGTTGACTTAAACATAAATTTTCAACTAACCCACTCCGAAATTATTTTCATGTTACCAGTTTTTAGTCGTCCTAGATGTGTTCTTCGGGTCGGTATCGTATTGAAAAATAACGTCCTTTTGCCAATTTCTTACACTTTTCTGTAATGCATTGTTGCAATATTGCCACGTAATGATCCGCATTCATACGCCTTTCAACTTTGACTTTCTTCTCTAATACCATCTGCCACCAAATTTTATTGTTTGTCTGATATGGCGCTGCTGAAGTTTCCATCAGAATGAATCCAATTCATTTTTGTTTCACTTGACCATATGACCTTCTTCAAATCATTGACTGTAAAGTTCTTAGACTTTTTCCATTTGACTAAAAACTTTTTGTTATCACACAGTGTACTTCGAACTGTGATACAAGATGTTTCTGAAAGATTACAATACTTAATCCGAATTACAAGAAGATATGATATTTGGTTCTGACTTCTGAATGCCATATTTTGGTTTATTAGACGTTATGGCAAATAGAATTTATTTTTATTTTTTGTCGACTTGTGTCAATGGTATGACTATGTCATTGACAATGTGCTTCAAAGTACTAGAAATTAAAATGAAAATTTGTAAACCATATTAAATAAAAAAAAAAAATTATGCTGAAAAATATTTTATACAAAATACATAGATGATTTGAATGCATCTTCAAGTTCTAACAAGATGATTAACTTCAAGCTGCTTTTGATACTGTGTGGCACAATGGCCTCATTCACAAGCTCATGTAAACCGGTACCCCTCTATACCTTGTAAGAATGATTCGCATTTTTCTATGTGCCAGATATTTTTGTATATATATGGATGGTGTATGTTTAGATAGAAAATTGATAAGGGCTGGTGTTCCTCAGGGCTCGGTGCTAGGACCCTTGTGTCCATAGTGTTATTCATCAAAGCCTTGAGGATGCTTTTGTCATCTATGATAAATACTTCCATAGATGGAAAATTAAGCTAAATGCCAATAAAACCAACGCCATATACTTCACCCGGAAGCGTAAGTCCTGCCATTTACCCATCTCTAACCTACTGCTCAATACCCAACCAATAAGTTGGGATAACTGCATCTTGGCTTAAATATAGACAGCAAACTGACCTTCCGTTTGCATATAAATAGGACAATCGATAAAACAAATAAGACTCTAAGAATCCTACATCCCTTTATCAATAGGAAATCTAAACTTTCAATATAAAAAAAACTTATAATTTATAAATCGATATTCGTTCCAATTATGTTATCGTATACGGCTCGGAGGTTTGGGGTGACTGCGCGAAAAGTCACCGTAATAAACTTCAGATCTTACAAAATAAATTGTTAAAAATGATATTTAATCTTCGTTTTTACTACTCCACTTCCCTACTACACGAAAGGGCAGATATAGCCATGATAGACGAAAAAATTCGACAGATTACTAATAGTTTTAATCTAAGGAATCAAATAATACACTTTCCAAGTGTAGATCGGCACTTAATTAGCTAATTCCTCATTAACTTTATTAAGTCCAGATCCCTAGTTTTTAGTTTTAAGTCTATAGTGCTAATCTTAGGTTTAGTTTTTAAAACTCTCAATTGTAAGGTTTTTGTATCCCCTATTTTCCTTACTCTAAAATAGCATGTTCTCTATTTAATGAATAATCTATTTTATAATTATCTTCTTAGTTGTTAAGTTGTTAAAGAAACTAAACTCTATATAAGTGTAAAATCATCAAAATTGTAAGAATTATAACGAAATCATGCTTACCGTTGTGTAACTAGTATATGGTAATTATTTTTTCTTCTCAACTATGCTTCACTAATAGAATGGCAGACGCCTTCGGGTGCTTGGGGAATTTGAATACCGTGGAGGTTGTGATAAAAGATTCTAAGGAATTGGTTCGTTCTAGTGACTAAGTTAGATCGTCTGATCCATCAGGGCAAAAAGAAAAAAAGTTGGCGAAATTTAATTGTAATCTTCCTCTGCTAGTCAATTTGGAGAGTTCGAGATCATGGATTTATTTTTGGACTCTGCTTTGCGCAATGAAATGTTGAAAATTTTGATGGTCAATGATTTCGTTCTCATTGCTCTGATCTCACTATGTCACTTGGACATGAAGAGCAGCAAGGAAGATACAACAGCTTTTCGGGACGCTATCCTAACATCATAATATTAATTCATCTTTGAGTAAAAAGAATTTGATTCCGATTTTTTTTTTGATATTTTATTATCATAAAAAAAAATAAATAAATAAATATAATTAAATAAATTAAACTATTGAAATAAGAATAAAAAATACAAAAAAAAAAAAAAACTACATAACAGCAGATCAAATAAATCATTTCATAACTTTCTTACTCTAAGATACATACAATACAATTAGACTAAGTAGAGGTGGTGTTTGTTTGTTTTTTTCTTTTCTTCTTAGCTATACAAATTATAAATTAATTAATAGAAAAAAAAAGAGGTTTTGACAAATTAAACTAAACTATAAACTATAAGCGTAATGGGAAAGTGTTTTCCCCTCGTTTGTCAACAACAACAAAATGCTAAATGTAGCATATACAGTACATATGTACGTATATAGTATTTTCATCTCCTTCACCATTCTAGGGAACTTCTGTCTTCCAATGGGAGACCACTTTCTCTTATCATCATCATCATGATCATCGTCATACATAGATCGAGGGTAGCGCCAATCCAATCTCAAAGTAGTTGCTTGTATCGACTTTGTATTTTTTCACTGGCAAATCGATGCCACTAGCAGCATCATTGGTGATCTGGGAAGACGGCGATGGCTTGCGAGATGTGCAACGACGTCTTTTTTTGGCAAGTGGTCGCACTGGAGTAGCCAATGTAAAGGTGTTATCACCTTCAAGGACCCTTGCTCTTGCTGTTTGTTTACTGTATGGAGTGGGCATTTGAGTAAGAACATTCAGCGGTATGGGTGTGCTTAGAAGTGAGTTTGCTGGCTCTGGAGTTGTCAATAGGTTTGGGTCACAGATCAGGAAACTCAAATCACTCGCTGGATCATCACCGGCAGCATATGAAGGCGATAATATGTGTTCATTCAAAGTGATTTGATTTTGATTCTTGAGAAGTGTACGGCGCCGTAGATTGAATGATTTGCGTGATTTCTTTTGCTTCTTTTCCTCTTTGCATGCCGAATCAAGGATGGCATCGATGAGTCTGTCAAGCGTTTGGTCACCCATCTTGGAAGAACTAAAGCAGGTTTTCGTTTTCGCTGTAGTTGTCGGCGTTGTTATTAATTCCTCTTTGCTTTTTGCTTGTTTATTTGTGGATTGTTCCTGCTGATCTTCCATTACAATTGCAGCAAATTCTTGATCTAATTTGCGTTTCTTTGTGAGGTCACGTTTTCTAACTTTGTTCTCGGGCATATCTGGTGTATTAAAATAGCGTGGATTGCCCATAAATGGATCGAGCTGGAATGGTAAAGTTATTGGCATGGGCAGAAGTCCACGCAGTGCCAAATGTTGTCCACTTGGAAGTACCGTTGCACTCGGCGAGTATTCCTCATCCTCGAAGCGAGGCAATGTAGTTGCATAGACATGCTCAGAGGTGACTCGTTGACGTTGTGGTTGTGCCTGATTACTGAGTGGCGTTCGCGTCCGTGTCGTCCTAGTTGCTTCCGGTGTAACATTATGTATGTCGGCAAGCGGAGCCAAAACAAGCGGACTGTTGCGAGTACGTTGACCAAGTGAAGAACGACTAACTACCATGGGTGTCGATGTCGCATAATTGGCCATGCCCATACCCATGGCCAAGCCCATGTTAGGAATTAGATTTTCCTTGTTAATATTTGTGGCTATGGTAGCACGTCGCTGTTGACGGGTTCGCCTTTGTTGCAATGGTGTACGGAGTGAGACCACCGCAGCTGCTGCTGTCGATGACTCCTGCATTAGCTTCTGCGCTGAAGTAGTCCACTTTAACATATTTGATGAACAATTTTAATTCTTCACGAGCACAAATCACCGCACAAAAAAAAAAAAAAATATTACGTTTGACGTCTTTAGTGTCTGCAAGGACATTGAAAACTGAGACTTAGTCTACTCCTGATGACTCTTGCGTGTTGCGCTCGTTGACAATTGCTGACAAACTGATTCTGGATCGCAATGTTCCCGCTTTTTATATCGAGAGTCATGTTGCATAAGTCAGGGGTTGAAAGTTACGCAAAAGGCGCTCAGCACACACACTCTCTTCTGAATCTTGCAATCGAGGCTCTCTTATTTGCGTGTGTGTGTGTGTCCTCTCTCTTTCTCTCTCTCGCTTTCTCTTTCTTCATTCTCATCAATCTACACACTACTCATATTAGTGAAATGAAGTAGCTTAAGACAACTCAATGCAACCCCCAAGGAAGAAGGAACTAATACAACAATATAATGCAGCTTCCCACAGTTTTCAGTTCCTTCAATTCGTGACAGAATTTAAATCGAGTTTTCTTCGCTCTTGCACTCTCTGCCTTTTGTAAGACACACGGTTACTTTACTGCACTCTACTCACCACTTACCAATCACCAGTCACTAGTCGATCCTTATCTTACCTTAATAATAAAAAAAAAATTAGAGTGACAAGGAAGTGGTTTTCCTTTTATTTCGCTTGGGCTGATCTGGGCTGCGCTAATTTCTTTTAGGGAAACTTTCGTTGCCAAAGAGAACAACAACAAGAACAACAGCATAATGACAAAAAAGAAAAAAAAACGGCTAACTCTCAGACAAGCAACAGGATTTCTCGCGACTTTTTATGTCTTTTCCTTGTTTTAATTGTTAATTATTTCCGTTTTTTTCGTTTTTTTTTTAATTTCAACAGTTTCCTGTCATTAATTGTCCTAGTTTTTTAATCAAAAATATTTCTATAAACTCTATTTTTTGTCATTTTGTTTTAACTGAAAGGAATAAGGAAAATAATTAGTAACATTCTTATTCTTAATAGTCCTTATGATTGATCATCTCATCAGGACTATTAAGAGACTGAATACAAGTTTGGTCATTTGATAAACATTATTGGAGGTTGGATTTACTATACCATACCAGACCTTGCACTATCAGAGTTGCATTGCATAATAAAATTTCTTTCAAAACTTGATGGATGGTGGAAATCAGGCTTTCAATGCCGTCATATAACAGAATCTTGGCAGGTTATAGACAGAGAAAGGGATGGAAGTCATATAAGCGCGGGATTATGAAGGTGTTGGACCGATAGCAGTAAACTAAAGCTAAAACTTTGATAAGAACTAAAAGGTAGCATTAAGAAACGTCATCAAATGCTTTAGATTTCTAACCAGAATAACTAATTAATTCATAAATATAAGTATTATTCTCTTTTCTTATAAAAGGTGTCCAGAAAGGGTGAGTCTAGTTTACAAGTAGGTAATATATTATGCAACTCGTGGCACTTTTCTAATCTTAAGCATAGATTTCTTAGTACTCATTAACACAATGCTTAAATTGTTTTCATGTTTTCAGTTTATTTTCGTACATCATCTCTTTAAGGAATCCCCATAGTAAATAATTCTGTTTATGTTATTTCTTTGCAAAATCACCTTATTGCGGTATAACTCCTTTATAGATTCAATTGAATCAATTAATATATGAACTGATTCTGTTGATTCAAACATTTTATTGCAATTGTAATTCATTTCCGAATAACATTTCCATTAAGGCGGAGTCCGAATCTCATAATGAGCACAAAACAAACGAACATAAAAATTACTGTTCTGGTAATAAGTACCTATACTCGGACACAAAACATCTATACTAAACTATCACGAACCGAGTTACTTAGTATTGCACATCCCCCATCTTTCCATTAGTGCGTCTCTTAGTAATTTCAAAAATAAATAGCATTCAAAATTTCTAGACACCATACAAAATTATTATCAAATCTTATCCATGCATATACTTATGTACTAATGAACCATATATATACGATGAGTTGGATAGCTTGGCAAAATACACCTGGCTCTGTTAAAGGGCTCCTCATGATGATTTTAGAGTCTGATGGAGACCACTGAGACCTCATTTGATTACCCAAAATCATCACAAACTCCTTACTCCATTTCAATTCTTAAATTTTTATCGGGCATCATTTTGTAGAACTCGCATGCAATCGCGAGCCGCTTGCGTAACCCAAACAAACCTTTCCTTGTATCTTATCCAATCTCTTGTGTTTTTTTATTTTAAATATAATCAATCAATCTCACGAAATTTATCATCATATTTTTCCATATAGTACTAAGTACTTTACCTAGCTATTCCTTGTTTACCTATTAAATCTAAATCTATTACTTTTTGTACAATTTTTTATATACTCATATATATTTTTATCTTACATTGTATTGTAGTATTTTGAATTGGATTCCTATTCAACTATTATTTTACCCCTTTTTAGCAAAAATTTCTTTCACGATAAAAATATATAAAAAAATCCAACTTTCTTTACAAAAAATATAAATACATCATAAACTACATAGAACAAAAATTGGCTATCGCTAAATCTGAAAATAATTTCGCACGCTTGTGGTGTAATTCCTTTGTTGGTATTTCATATAAATTGTAAATCGGAATTTCATCCGTTTATCTTTTTTTTTTCTTTTTTTGTAAAAAAAACTGCATTTTTTTTTTTTGCAAAAAAAAAATAAAATTGAAATGATAGAAAATGAAATCAGGGGAAAGGATTCGAGCCTAATTGAAAAGTAAAGTCCTTGACTAAAACGCGACATGCGGCTTTGTTTCAAAGATTTTATATATGGGTTGATCCTTTAGTGTTGAGTGTTGATTGTTGGGTGTTGTTGCTCTTGACGACGAAAGGGTAACAACGAGGAGAAAGTCCTGAAGTGGTTTTTATAATTTCTTTGTTTTTTAAAAAATATTTTTTACAAAAAAAAAAAAAAGATTTGAATGAAATGTTGAAACCATAAATTTCTTATTAAAACACATTCTCACTTTTATTTGAAGTGTTTTTTTATTTTTTTTTTTGACTACTTATATGTATATGTTTTGTGATAAACAAGAGAATAACAATGTTGACGATGAGGATGATGATGATGATGGCAATGATAATTATTTTTAAGCAATGGGTTTTGTTTTTATTATTATATATACATATCAGATACTATGAATAAAGGTTTTAGAAGTATGTGTCATGTGTTTAAAGGGGTCGATCATTTTTTAAAACATAAATAAAAATGAATTCCATGCGTTTCCATTGAGTTGTTAGACAACCGAAATTCTTTCTTTCTTCTGAAAATAGAAGTAAATAGTAAATAAGTTTGAAAAGAATATTAATTTTAATTATTTTTCATGTCGCCAAAATGTAAAAAATACATCATCATCATCATCTATTTGATACTACCTGTTTAATAGATTAAATTTCTCCGACTTCATTTGTTGGTGAATAGTTGATCACGAATGTTGTGTAAGTCCAAGAGATACAGAGTCGACATCGATGATGCCCTGTTCCAAGGCAGATTTTATTCCTCATTGATTTAGTGGAAATGACGTCCTCGCAAATATGTTTGTTGGTGTGGTGTGTGTAGTATTTCTTAATGATAACCTTAGCACAGCCTGAGACAGTCAGTCTTGACACGGCCCATGGCTAGCAATTTTATCGGAAAGATAACATAGTTCTAATATTTTGTATGCAAAACTTTTAAATTTTATGTAGAATGTACTGTATAATAAATATTGAATTCATTTGTCGTTTAGTCAATTACAGAATTTATCTCCATAAAATAGTATTGATAAGTGTTATGTTTGGAATTAATGGAATCCACTTTTTACTTCTTCCATCTATTGTAGTAAAATACTCGAATACACCTAGGCCTCGTTTAACACGCTTAAATTTTTGTTCTAACCCGGTTTGTGACAAAAGTATTTTTAATCTAAATTATCCTATTGCAAGGTTAAATTTCTTCCAACTCATCACTTCTGTAGCTGATAGTAGATCAAAATATAATTTACACTTTCAAAATGATAATGATAATGATAATTATTTATTATTTATCAAAATTTCTTCTTTACG
This sequence comes from Amiota communis, assembly GCA_037043315.1. Lineage (NCBI taxonomy): Eukaryota > Metazoa > Arthropoda > Insecta > Diptera > Drosophilidae > Amiota > Amiota communis. The sequence goes on from JBAMAV010001061.1 coordinate 339,302, forward strand.
ATGAATTTTGAACATATTCGATGCGGATCTATCTGAAGAATATGTTCCATTAAAGACTTCGCTCAGTTGGTAAATTTATCTTACAAGAAACTTAAGAAGTCAATATTAAATGGATGGTAGAGAAAGGTCTGGTCAGCATTTGTTGAAAGCATTCATGCTTCAATTACACACAAAGTGGACTAAATAAAATTTTACTCACACAATTAAAGGTGAAGAAGGCTTTCGAAGATTTTCAAGAGTTTGTTTGATGAAGAATTGTTTTTTCAAAAGGGATAGAATTGAAAATTGGATGACAACAGTTTTGAAAATATTGAGACAATACGTAGAAGGCTTAAGTTTTAACAAGGCTTATCATTGGCCAAAAGCCTTGAATTGTTTTCTCTAAATTCAGATCTGTTCATTGAATGATGTGTGAAATTCAATAGGGAGTTACAAAAATGTTTCACCAATAATCAAAAATGACAAATTTGTTTTTTACCAATAAATATGATCATAACAGCAATACTTTCAAAAAAAATATGTAACCTGAAGGCCTGTGTCGCTGTCGCTCATATTAAAAATAACTAAGTTATAATTTATAATTATAATGTTAGGTCTAAAAAATAAATAAATAAACATCTGTAATCTTTGCACTTTCAGTCGATGGGCCTGGCTGCCGTTGCTCATATCTGAATCCCGTATCTCCAGATTGGCGCGATAACTTGACAACAGATTGTTCTCTTATTCTGCTGAGACAGGCGGCTTCTGTGACTTGGATGTGTTTTCGAAAAGTGTGACTCCTATCCAATTCACTATTTGCTCCAGGTTCACTACATTGATGGCGACGGGACGGGGGAGTCGTCTTCTAAAAGTGAAGCAAACATTGCTGCTTTTGCTTGGGTTGAGCTAGACGGTCCACTTTCGAGCAAAGGCTGTCAGTTTTTCTAAGTAATTCTGCAGGACCAGGGCGCTCATGGCGCTGCATGTGTTATTCACCTTAAAGCAAACATTGTCTGCATACGTCACCATGAGTAGAGATTTAGGTGGGATTTCATCTAACGTTATCGGGAACAGGCATGTCTGTGGCAAATAGTGAATGTAAGAAGATTGTAAGCACGCTTCCCCCACATGGTGTGGCTTTGATCTTCTGCAGTAGCTCCTGAAGTATGATCTCGGTTATAATACTTTGTTATTTTTAAGTTTGAATATATAATTTTAAAAGTTAAAGAGATTTTTGTTCAACTTTATATATACTTATAAGTTTGCGTAAAAAACTTTTTCCTTTGACGTTGTTAGAAAATGTAACCCCCCATTTTTAATAGCTTCTTGTCTTGTTCAGGCATCTACTGAGGTGAATTTTGTTTGTATCTTTTATGGTCTACAGAAATATACTACATATTTGCTTGCATGTATGGTATCTTCGTTTTAAACATTTTGGAATAATTGACATACGGACCTCACTGGAAGACGTTTCTTATTTGCTAGAAAGATGTGATGTCACCACCTTAAGGGGATTCATCACTTGTGATTTGATATCCTGTTGAAATGTTGTATTCTATCAAATCTAATCAATTTTAAAAAACAGAATCACTATATGTTTACAAAAGTTCAAGTTCGAGACCAAAATAAAATCAATTGTAGCATTGAAACTTTTAGAATCCCCTATTCAATATATACCTACACATACTTATGCAAACTTTATGCCGAGTCACATGATACCCATTATTTTTATAATATTTCGTACTATGTATTTTTTAAAGAAAATCATCATTATAAGATTTGCATGCAAATGAACTAAGAACGAAAGATCTATGCATGCATGATGCATACAGAATGCAGGATGCACACAGCAGGATCTACAATAAATACTTGAAAACTACCCAAAAAAAAAAACGAAAAAAAAAGTGTTAAAAATTGGTGTGAAAATTAATAATACAAAATCTGAAATTTCTTGTGCTCATCATAAGACGAATTGAAATGAAAATTTGCTTACTAAGTATTTACTATAAACTGAATGATTAATGTTGTTGCCTCGTGCAGAGGCTAAAGACCTTTTGTGCATTCAACTAACCGACAAGGACCAATATTGCATGTGATGGCCTAAGGTTTGTGGTTTTTGTATTGAGTTCTTTACCAACCAAACCGAACCGAACCAAACCAGACACATCATCACCACATCACATCACATGTCATTAAAGGTGAGAGAAGGAAGAAAAAATTCGAGCGATTTTGTGTCATTTGCACATGATTAGTTTACAAAAACAATCAACGAATCAGATGAGAAAGCAAACTTACCTGGCAACATAACAAGAACTGAAACTAAAGGAAGGAAAACCAAAAAAAAAAAATCTTAAAATTGATGATGATCATCATCAACATTATCAACAGAAGAACCGTACAAATGCAGGCACAATTTACATAAATTTCACGTGTAAATTTTCTTCGATTTTGTCTTTTTTTTAGTTATTTGTTTCCTTGGTTTTTTTTTTTATTTCAAGGACAATTTCTTATAGTTTAGAGTAGAGCTCAACACAACACAACTCACCTCATTTCATCTCAATCCTCATTCATATTGGTTTAGTTTGACCGCTAGCTGTGATGGTCCTGATTATTGTCCTTAATGTCTTCGTCATCGTCATCGTCTTCACACATATACGAGTACATATTTATTCACGCCTAATTAACCCATTTCACCATATAAAAATCATGCATTTAGATCATATATGCAAATTTCTATTCGTTTCTGGTTTACTTCAGTTCAGTTCGATTCGGTTCGGTTGGGCACAGCTCAGTTTTATTTTACTACTTTATAGATCGATACTTAATTTGAAGACAAACAAGAAACACAACAATGAGCAGCCACTTGACTTCAGGTAGTACCTACTTGAAAAAGGGATATAAAAAAACATTTCCAATAGCAAACTATAAACCACAAAATGTTCGAATTAGCATGTTAAATGAACTGTGGATTGGAGTAATTTGACAGCATTGTCGAATGCATAAAAAGTATAAATTTATACAATACGAATTTCATTCATCACAGTTTCTTTCTTCACGGACAAGTCGTAATGATTATTATTAGTCAAGTCAAGTCCAATCATTTCCATGCAATTCTTACAAGCTTCCCTTTGTTTTATGCCCATATTTATTGTAGATATCAATCTCAGTGTTACAATATTATAGTGTTTTGCCAAACACTTTTGTCATTAACCTTAGAAATAAGTATGTATGTATTTAAATGCTTGGGCTTGGTTGGAATGGGGATCCGCGTAGAGAGAATGCTCCCGGATTACATAAGTTTAAGAACCGACGGATGAAACAATCTTTCGTTCTTTAATTGAAATATTTTTTTTTTTTTTAATGTTTTTGTTTAACTTAACATATCGAAGAATTGGATTTATCATAGTCCTAACATTTCATATCTTCATGACCTTATAAAATGACAATTGGATAAGTAGAGTTATACGAATACGCAGATGTAATTGCTCAAGCCAATCCGTTATGCCCAGCGGTATGTGAGGCAATCAAAATTGTTGAAACTATTGTAGCAACAACACTTACTTACATTTAGCACATTAATACGTGTCAAGACGTGGAATGGCTCAACGATAGGAGACGCGAGTCTAAGCGGCTTAGTGTTCATGGGAAAAGAGTAGAGGAGGATACTGAATATATTGATAAGTTGATGAAAAATTTGGTCAGCAACTTAGACGCGCCTTCAGTCTTTATTCAAACAATCACTGATTCATTTTTTTATGTATTTTATTTCCTGCTGCCAGCGCCCATGGCTACTCGGTATCTAAACACACCAAAGTTGTGCTAAATCTAAACAAACTGACACCGAACGGCAACTATAAGGCGTGTGGATTTCGCGATTTTCAATGATTCCCACTGATTTGCTCTTCACATTCAAGCGACTACAGTTTCCCGAACTTCTTGCATTCGCTACGCGTTGCTGGATGAAATTTCGAAAATCTATGTTTTTACATGATCAACTAAAAGTAGGTACTACATAGCTTGCTCTAGAATAAGAACTCTGTACATCTATACACCGAAATTTAAAACCAAAAATATTGTTTATACACTTGCGCAACTCTAAAAAGTCACGCATTAACATGTCAAGTAAGAGGGGTGTAGCAATATAGAGTAATATAGAATTATGCAAAGATCTTACGGGTATTTTACCAAAAATTGTCAATTCGTCGAAGGTGAAGAGCAAAATTGTCTGCAAAAAAATTTAAAAAAATATACCTACATATATATGAAAGATATGTGATGCGTTTTTAAAGTCCATAATCTGTCCAATTTTCCCATCTTTCCTAGTAATTATAGCGGAATTTCTTTTATGAGTTGTATGGCAAACGTTATGATGGGAGTATTTATAACTGGATAGAAAAGTGGAATATTTTAAATGAATTTCAAGCCGGTTTCAGAAAAGGGTACTCAATTGTCGATAATATTTACAATCTTGTTTCAATTGTACAGTTAAAGTTTTACGAAAAGAGTAAAGTATACGCTTTTTTTGTCGATTTTAAGGCAGCGTTTGATAAGGTAATCCGTAAGTCTTTAGTTTTCAAATTAAAAAAAATATGAGTTTCTAGAAAAATCGTAAGATTCGTGCCTGAAGTCTATAGCCGAACAAAATCTGCAGTTTGGATAGGAGAGACACTCTCAAATGAGTTTGAGACAGTTTCGGGAGTCAACCAAAGGTTGCTTCTATATGCAGATGATATTGTAATATTATCAGACGATATTCACACTATACAATGTACAATACAAAATCTCGAAGAGCATTGCAGTAAGTGGACTTAAACAAATCTGCAATGATGGTTTTTAGGAACAAAGATATAAATTGCTTCCGAGTATAAGTATCTGTAAATTGTCCTCACTCCAAAATTTTAGTTTTGGAAAATACGTTGAAAATAGAAATTATTTGGCAAAGATGAATATTAATTCGACCTGGAAAAAATTTTTAAGTAAACCTGAGATTCACCTAAGTTCTAAATGGAAACATTTTAAGGCAGTAAGCAGGGCTATTCAATCATATGGTGCTCAAGTATGGGGTTGTTCCTACCTTATTTGATCAGGTGGATAAAATGCAACGATATTTTATCAAAAAAGTTTCAAAATGCCAAGTTTTACATCAACCTATGCAATAATACTAGAAATTGGCATGGAAAAAAAAAACATTTGTATACGCTAGATTTGCACTTGAAGTATACTATAATGAAGACATTTTTCGGTTACTCTAATCAAAGATTGCCAGAGGTGCAAAAGCCCCACAGTCGCTCACTTTCACCTCAAAAATGGCATATGATCTGTTAAATGAACTGGGTAACTTTAATACTGTTGTATTAGGATGGGTACCGAGACATGAAGGTCATGAAGGCAATGAAAAGACCGACTACTTGGCTAAAAAAGGGGCGATCATGCCCTTCTTCGGTCCTGAGCCATTCTGTGGTCTCTCGAAAAGCCACAAAAACGAAGCAATCAGGAAACTTGAGGAAAAGAAATTTCTAAGACACTTCCACATTCCTCACCCTTTCAAAGGGTATCTCGAATAAGCTTCTCTCACTCAATAGAGAAGACTTACGCATTTTGATTGGATACTTCACAGGTCATTGCAACCTAAGCTATCATCAAAATAAGTTAGGTCTTCCCGACACTGACGTATGCCGATTTTGTGAAATGGATAAAGAAAGTTCAGAGCATATACATACTCTGCAAATGTCCTGCACTCGGTAGACAAAGTCTTCACCACCTTGGTGGCACTGTTGTTAATCCACTCAATTTGTGGAACAACAAACCCCAAGTAATGTTAAGATTCATCAAAAGTCTAAACATATAGGGTTTCTATAAAAATAAGGCCATGTACAATAGATCTTATTGGTCGCTGTGTTTTTCGGGCCCGTTATAATATTTATTCCTGACAAAATCGATCTTTTTTACAAAGCGAAAATGTCAAAAGAGCCAAAATATTCGATTAACGCTGCTTTTCATAACTAACGCCATAGGCACGTACAAAAAAGCGATTGCTACTGGATATTCGAAATCCCCACGTTGTTTCAAAAATGCAAATGTGCCACCAACTACTTTTTCTAACAAAACAGAACAAGAACCGTAAAATTTTGGTAAAGCAGCTTGTCACACATCCCAATAGTGAACTTCGAAAATATCAATATTCATTTTCTGCCATCTTACAACCTCTTGAACAAGGAATAATACGCTCTTTCAAAGTAGAGTACAGGCTTCTTTCTTGTAAAAATACAACTGTTTGCCTAGGAGAGAAGCAAGACTATCAATGAATTTATCAAAGAAGTTTCCATTTTAGATGCGCTTATCAACAGAAATTATCCACTGAGTATAAGTGTGATGATTTTTTTAAAGATGTATCTGGATATAATGGTGTGGCAAAAGGGCATTACAAAAGTAAATAAATGACTATTACAGATAACGTGTTTTAAATATGTAAAAATATGATATTGACTCCAATCTGATTTAAATAAAAATGATTATTGCGTTTCCCTCTTATAAAATAAAATAACTGCCATTAAATTTTGAAAATTTACGTACTTCAAGCGTGTTGAACTTAACTGCATTTTTAGAATGGCTGCATTGCCAGCCTTTGCAAAGTAATCGATGCAGCTAAAGGCATTATACTATAGTATATGAACTTATTGATCTTGAAACTATTGTAATTATATTGTAATTCATACGGTGAACCTTATAATCTTTTATAAATATGTTGGTAAATCTTAAAATATTTTAAAGCAATCTCAATTTCACAAGACAATCATTCAATCCATATGATGAAATTATACCTAAACATAAGTACCTAATATCATTCAACATATCTTCAAGATGTTTATTTTTTATGTTGTTTGTTCAGCAATTGTTTTTCTTACAAACAACTTCTTGTATTTTGATTTCGATTTAGATCTTATCCTTAACTTATCATTGGGACATTTGAATCCAAAATCAAAGAAAAAGGATTTCATTTTAATTATTTAGGTAAATCTATTTACCAATCTACTACCTATACAAGTAGGTATAATATTTATTGTACTACTATAGAAAATCCGCGTGCCACATACGTATATTCAAATAAATCATGAACTGAACTGATATCCCCTATATCATTGAACTCAATTCGATTGAGTTCAATTGCATTTCGTTACAGTTTTAACTACATATTGTACTCGAAACATTTTCATCCTTTCATTGGGTGAATAGAATTTGCAATACTAAGTATAACAGCCACCATCATAATCATCATTACAATCAGCATCAGCATCAGCTTCATCATGAAGGCAATTAACAAAAGAAATGAATTGTCGCAAAAAAATGAGACATGTTAAATGTTAATTTTTGAACATTTGCAAACCTTTCAGATTCCCTTCACATCGTATTGGATCAGGTCAGATTGGATCGCATCGTAACAGATCAAACATGAAACAAACCTCATACATATGTGCATATGTGTTCATACATGTATGTTTGTGGTGTGGTGTGGTGTAGAGTCAACCCATTGATAACAACCAAATGCTGGTTGCATGATTAATTACCCTATCAATCGACCTCAATCGACTTTCGAATGAATATTTGCATTGCAAGGACAAAAAAAAATCCTTTCAATTCTTTATTTGCGCTTTGTTATTAGGAAAATTTATCGTTATTTGATTTCGCTAATGTTCTTGTTCTCATTCTAGTTTTGCCAGTGAATACGCATTCATTTTGTGAGTCAGTGTCAGTGTCAGTGTCATTAACGTGTATCATGTTTTTGGGTGTTTGCATATTCGATCTACATACATACATCGACAATATACCGAACAATTTGCAAATGAGTATCATGTTTATTCAATTTGTGGTTGATTGTACACTTTGCCATTTCGTTGTGGTTTTTGCCATTGATTTATGGTTACAAGTTTCTTTCTATACATGTTCAGAGAGTCAAAGACCACCATCAGAGTACTACAATACAATACTATAATACTTTCACTCGATTCATCATAGTCTTTGATATGAGTATGGAGTAGTATATATGGTATAATGTAGCTAGTTAGCATTACCGGAAGCTAATATCTTGCTGATGTTCAAAAGAATGTTTGAAATGTGTGAAATGTGTTCAGTAGTAAGTTTTGCAGATTGTTTTGCTCTGCATGGTATTATTTCCGTTTGATTGTCCTTAGATCCTTTACTACTTTCTACACATTGACATTTCAATTCGCAATGTACCAATCCAAATCAAACCAACCCAAGCCTAACTAGTTCAGCCTAAAATCGAATGTTGGTCTCTCTCTCTCTCTCTCTCTCTCTCTATCTCTCAATAGTAATCGTCGTTCAGTACAATCAAATATAAGATACTTTTTACTCATATATATAAATAGAAGATTTGCTAGTAGACAAAGGTACATAGAGAAAGGAAAAATGTTATGTTTATGCTCATAACTTGCAAACTGACTAAGTCGACCAACTGTCAACTGTCAAATAATAGCATTGAACGAATATTTGTGGCCATCCTTTTACTATTTTGGAATGATATAGCATTGTCTACATATTTCAGTACATTTGCTTGTACCTATATAAAGACCAGAAACTAAGTAAAACAGATAACAATAAGCAAGTAATGAAGAGAGGATAATGACACAAGCAGACCAGTTTAGTTGAGTTCCCATTTCCCAGTTGTTGGTCTCTGCCGCCTGTCACACTCACTGCTCACTGGTTGTCTCCAAAGAACAAGAGGAAGTAAATTACACCGAAAGGATGTTGTAAGGATTGCGCCAGAATAAAAACAAAAAATTATTGCAAATAATTTAGTTCAGAAATTGAAATTGTCTTTAAGATTGCTTTGTGTGTGCATGTCTCTCGATCTGTGTTTCTTTATCTGTTTATCTAACTATCTGTATATACATATGTTTGTCTCCCTGTCTATCTGTCTGTCTGTCTGTCATAGAAGACACAATAACGACAAGGACGAGTGAGCGAAAGAATCTCAACCGATGATGTTGATAATTATAACTCGAGCATCATTTCCAACAAACAGCAAACAGAAATATTATGGATTTACCCCACTACCATACAGCACGTAGTATATCTTTGCAAAAAGGACGAAAGTAGAATGAATCCTTGATGCCTGCCTGTGCATCTTGTATTGTATAATATATTGTATCTTATGAGAGTGTTGTGCTGTGCCTTTGCCATAAATTTGCAACAATTAAATAAACTTAATTAAAATTTATGTGCGACAGTTTTGCACACAATCTTTGCAATTGCCCTCCTTCCTTACCTACAGTTCCTAACCTAACCTTATCTACCTTTTGCATGCATGGCGTACTCCTTTCCTTTTTTACTACTTACGATTTCTATTTCTATTGCTTCTATTAAGGATCAATCGATCGATCGATCGATTGCTTGCAATCTTAATTTTTGTTCATAATTGCTGGGTGTGCGTTCTACTCGTAGACTATTTATTTCATTGCACTTGAGTTGCGTTTCTCCTTGATTTTGGTTTGCCCAACCATAATCCATAATCTAAAAATTTGGTTGCGCCCTAGTTTTTTTTTTTTTTTTTTTTCTTTTCATTTTTTATGTGACAATTTTTACATTTCTTTCCTTTGTCACTTTTGGTAATTAAAAAACAACGAAAAAAAAAACAACTCAAGACAGATCAAATCAGATAAGAGGCGTCATGTCTTTTATGGGTTTCCTACTTCTCCCTCTTGACATTTTTCCAAATGATTGAACTTTCATATGAGTTTGCAAATTACCTCATCACTTTCTTCCTTCCTTCCTTCCTTCCTTCCTTACTTTCTTTGTTTCTTTCATACGAAAGCATATCTACTTATACTGATAGAACATATAAATTTGGAATATATGGTAGATATTTATTGCATTGTACGTGTAGTACATACGATATCAAGTAAAGTACACATGAATTTACCATAATGGCACGCCTTTGAAAACTTTGAAATCATAATCATCATTTTGTTTTTTTACAGTGAATTAATTTTATTAGATGATTATCTTTATAAAATTTCAATCTATCATTAGGTACATAATACATATTCTCTGATCTTCATCTTAACTTGTCTCTTTAGAACTTGGGCACCTGTTTGTCATATGAAATAAATTATTAAAATCTCAGTTTTATCAAAATATGAGTGATTCTAATGAAAAGAAATAAATTCACCATAAATTGATTAAACACTTTAATATATCTAAGTACTACAAACCATGTAGTGATTATAATCTGCAAGGGAGTTTAAATACATGAAACTTCTAAAGGCTCCTTGTATCTACCATACTCTGCTATCTAGTACTATCTAGTTGATTGACATGATTCATTGATCTGCTTACATAATTAATACTTAACTTCTAAATTTCACTCCTCCTTGAGATCAATATTGTAGTTATTCAGGTCTGCATACTAATACAAATACTTAGTAGTTGAGAGTCATGTCAAAAGAATACAGTAGATGGGAAATCAATTCGGATCATCGTCTGGTCGATGCTTACACAGCATTAATTTTTAATAAAAATGTCTCATCAAGAAATCTTCATACAAAAATTTCACTTTATGATTTTCTTAAAATAATTTTGTGCAGTTTTCTCATGTCTATTGTTTGAAAAAACTACCGAATTCGGACCACCAGAAGAGGGCTCTGTAAACTAATGTTCGATGATTGTTTATTATAAATTTGAGGCTCCATAATACTTGTCAAGCTATTGCTTTGTTTGGACAGTATTTTTGCCATCAAAATCTTTGCCCGAATTTACTTTTTTCTATTAATTCGTAACTTAAACCACCACCGCATGTTATTATGCAAAGTTGTAAGCTTGACTGGTTATTATGGCCATCCAGTAAATTGTCGCTCAACAACAAGAGGACGCCTGTTAGCCGTTACGCGCTTCAAATATGGGGTACCGCTGCTGCCATCATATTAAGCAAGCCGAGGCCTCTCAAAACAACGCGCTTCGCCTCATAACTGGGCTCCTTGGTTTGTGCGCAACACTTTTTTGCAAATAGACCTAAGAATGCCCAGAGTACACGACAAGGTCCTCCAAAATAGTACCTAATCGTCATCGGCAGAGGCTGCAAAATGACCCAAACTGACTGACTGCAGCCGATTATGGAGGCTCCATCCTAATAAGGTCACCATCTAGTCAACCATACACTGCGATATAATCGCACCCACTTAACTTTTCTTTAGAATCATAAAAATGTTTTATGCTATTAATTTAAAAAATAAAAATAAAAAAATGTATTCCTAACAAATGTAGCATCACTAAAGCCATCGTCACTTGTGAATTACTATTTTTATATGTATAAGAACCCAATATTAGGTATATTATTATTCTTTTCACAGAAGCTGATATACTAAGTAAGTTTTCTATAACAAACAACTAATTTTACTTCAAGGAGTCTATGATACCCCATGGTAGTGTCAGGTGTAAGGACCCTGAGTGTAATGCCAGTGGTAGCATAGACTATCAAGTAGTGTCCTCCAAGGCAATAAGGTTGATGGCGTATATTGAATCTAAGAGCTGTCTAAACCAGGCATTATAATGAGCCGTAAGGCATCAGCCGAGTAGCATGTCCGTCCAAATCCTAGGAGATGGTAAAAAATAAAAAGATTTGTAGCTTTTTTGGTAAGATCAAATCCTTTTTTAATAATTTTCTCGTTCTCATATTTTTAACATATAAAATATTTCATTTTTTCACACAAAAATATAAATGATTTGATCTTTTTTTTCATTAATTTACATATGGTAAATACAAAATGTATAGATCAAAGTGACATCTTGTAGGTATATTATACGAGTATATCTTTAATGTAAATATAATTTGTATGTGTTCATATCAATCGATATGATGGATGGTTAATTTTAATTGGAAATTTGTCAAAATATTGTGTATGATACAATAAAATTTTTATATTTGCATAATTATAGTTCAAGATTCATTTAAGGATTCTGATTCAGATACAAATTTACAAATCTAGTTATGACAACACATCAGCAATAAGCATAATCCAAAATAATAAATGGAAATATGTAGAAAAAAAAAATCAACAAAAATAATGCTAACAAATTTTGATTGACCCGATTTTAATTTTGTAAATTTTCTTCCTTTCAATTTGTTTGTCTTTCTTTGGTATCCCTCTCTGTCTGCTTGCCTGGCTGTCTGCCTGCCTGTCTGCCTGCCATACCATGCCTACCCTTCCTGACTGTCCTGATCTATATTATTGTACTTTCCCTACCATATATTGTAGTATGTAATATAAGGAATAAGTGCACCTTTCTTACATAGTTGTCCTAAAGTGAAATTATATTGAAAAATAATTAAATTTTATACACTTTCTGTTTTGGGGTTGAATTTATGAATTTTATGCAAAAATTCTGTTCCGTTCGATTTCTTTGAGAAATGCAAATAGTCATACATCATCTTTGAAGCAAATAATCTTGCGTTATTGATACATATTTGTAGTTATAAATAAGGGTCAAGCGGGAAATAAGAAGCCATGAGGGAGACAAAGAGATTAAGCCGCAGGATACATACATAAGATGCAAACTACAAATCATCATATCCGAAATACCAAAATACAATGAAAAATACGCAATATTCAAAAAAAAGAATAAAGAAAGTAGGAAAGTACCGAAATAAAGGATAAAACTAGAAATAGACAGACAGACAGACTGACAGACAAACAGAGAGGTAAAGTGATGCCAAAAGATCTTAGAAAATATCCTAGGGCGCATTGGTTTTTAATCCTCTGATTCGCGCTACTGCACACTCACACTCTCACACTGTTAGTCCAGTTCTTGTTCAGTTTAGTTAAGTCCACTTTGATTTAAAGGTCCAGCTGGCGAGCTGGCGTTTGTAACTACCGCCGACGACGACGACGACGATGATGTTGATGACGAGGACACGACACCAAGAAGGACGACATCGACAAGCATATCATCATCTTTTGCGCTCTAATTTTCTTGCATTCTTCCTTCTTTTCTTCTCGTTCCATTATTCATTTTTCGCCTTTGCAAATGTTAAAACAAATTGGCTCATCTTGTGTTCGTTTGCTTGATTACGCAGCAACGACCAAAACCAAAGTCACCAAAAGAATAACAGAACAATAATCATACAACAATAGTACCATATACCAGAAGCCTTGCCTTGTCTCTTGGTCAGTCAATGAAGCAAGAAAGAATCTGAGTAGTAACCAAGCAACTTTATGCCGCTTGCTTGGATTTCATTGTCCTTCGTTCGTTGCACTTTCACGCTCATTAAAAACAGTTGCATATTATAGAATATAGAACGTGCGCTTAGATCGAGATCAATTTAAAGAAAAATCCACAATACTAAAGATTATAATGACGATGACGACAACGAATGCGATTTCACAATGCTGCATTTTATTGAGAATGACCTAATCTGATCCCATACCATCCCATCGGAACAATCCATCCATACACCATATCATCATATCATCCATCTATGAACATCATCCACTCAAACACAAAGCGACTATGTGAGTGACCACAACGAATTATAATTTGATCTATAGCATTGCATGAGTTATGCAATAGCACATAACTTACAATTAAATGCGATTACCGTAAAAATTTCGTCTAAAAATTATATAAAAATGTTTATAAGTTTTTGGAGACAAAATAATACATTCTCATACTTAGGAATGTTATAGGAAATTCTAATTTCTTGAATTAAACAAAAAAAGGCAAAGGCATGTACACCAGTAATTTAATAATTTGGATTCAAAATACCAGTAACACAAGTGATCATAACTTTATTAAACACAAATAATTTCATATCATATGTATATCATATCATATATCATATATCGTGCTTACAGCAAAAGGTATGAAGTAAATAAAATCTTATGCGATGTCCTGTCCTTCTATACTTATACATCATCATCCTAACCATCATCATCATCATCATCATCATCTCCACCATCATTGTCATGCCATGATGAGTCCATAAGATTAGAATACTTTGGCAGTGACAAATTCCCACAAACTTACAATTAAGGCAACAACCGCAATGCAAGTAAAAGGCCCCCTTCTTAACTTAACTCAATTGAATAACTTCCTGGCAAAGAAACTTAGTTGCACATCTTAAGTACTCGTTCATGTTCATATCCATGTACTTATATACATACATATACGTATCCTTAGTCAAGATATTTTGATCATTAACATCAACTTGTTGTATTGTCTAAGAAGCCAAGAAAGACAGGAAGTAAAGAAAAAAGAAACCAAGGCAGGATGGAAGGAAGAAACAAAGTAAGGAAGTTATTGCGGTCCTCCGCTTGACTGCTTTAGCGTGTCAAACGAAAACTCAAAAGGTTATGATGACCAAAGTTAAGTTTATTAGTTTGGTTAGGACACTCCTCAGTCATCGTCGTAGATCGTTGGCGGTCAGGCTCAGTGAACAGTGAGATTACGTAATTGCAACATTTAAATTATCGTGTAGAAAAGAACCAAAAAAAAAAAAACTAAGCAACAATTGAGACTTGAAGGGCCAACAATTGAGTACCTGCCAAGGAATTTACAAAAAAACAAAAATTCATGTAACTAAAAGAATTTAACTTCTTAAAGCATTTTTAGTGATATCAATGACACCTACCAGTTTATGCTCCTAACCACATTGATGATGATGATGATCATAATTTTGATCTTTAAACTTATACACTCGTCCTGTGTCCTGTGATAGTAATTTCGATAAGGATCCATTAAGGACGTGTTCAGTATTGTGTAAATAAATGAATTTAATGATTCGATAAATTAATCATTTAATGCTGTTTCTTCTTCAGTGTGAGAACCTTAAAATAGGCAATTAGTTTTTACTCCACTCAAATTAATATATGTATATATTTCTTTACTCATAATTGTATTATGTATTGTAATATCCCAAAAATTGTTGTTCAGTTTTGGATAGCAAAAGCATATCAAAACATGAAAGGAACAGAATCTCAGTTTCACTGCTGAAATGATAAGAGAAAGAGAAAAGAGAATGGCAAATGGATTCAAAATAAGTTCAGGATTAAGGAAATTAGAATGAGCTTGAAGAGATCTATATATATTTAATAAGGGACTCGATTGTATGGATAATAATATTGATTAAAAAAATTAAATATTTCTTTACAAAGTAACAAGGCAAGACAATCAATAACGACATGTGGCCCAACAGGATTGTTTGAACGAGGAAATTTCAAACAAAAGGACCCATATAGAAAAAAAAAAATCCGGGCAAGGAGTATCTCTTCACTAGCGTAATTGTTTTTTTATGTGAAAACATAACATTAGGTTTGTTGTATTGCCAAACATTTGTTGTAGTTACAAAGTTTTTATAAAACAAAAATTCCCAACTACATGATGCTCTGTTCTACGAGCCGTTGCTTACCACACAAGGCCATCAAGCAGTTACCATATTTTGCAACGAACGTTCGTACGTTATATCGTTATAAGCTTGATACTGATTTTGTGACAAATAATAATCAAAAGTAGGTACTTAAAACATGTAAGGAGAATTATGCTGTTTACTGAGTAGACAAACAGTGCAAGCTTTGAATTTTGTTCTGTTCTACTATTATTAACTTCGTAAAAAAAAGAGGGCATGCCGTTCTCAAGCGATACGCTTAAAAAGAAAAAGAATTTTCACATTGTATTCACCTTATTGAATGCCCCTCCCACCTTGGTGACATAAGCGCGCTATGACAAAATTTCTCTTCATCACTTCATCTATTTTCAAAATATATAGGTAAATTACTTGGCGTTACAGCTTTTGAGTCACGAGATATATGAAAAATATTGGCGACATGTTTTTGTTACATTTCTGAACGAACGTCAGTTCATTTCTGACATGTGTCCCCTTTTTTAAAACGTTTTCATGTTAAAAAAGAAAGTGATCTTTTATCAAGATAATGCACCGGGTCACAAGTCTTTGCATTCGCTTCTACACCCACCCTATATGGACCCCAGTGACATTTACTTGTTCGATTTGGCTCGAATAAGGAAGTGATCGCAAACGCCAATCTTATAGCCAAAGTTAAATCAATCTTTAAGTAAAAGTATTAAAATGTTAGAGAAGCGCTAGAATAATTGTAGTGAATAAAATTCAATTTAATTGAATAAGTTGTGTTTCCTTCATTAGACCGGAAACTTATAAGCCAATGCGATAAGTACCTATATTTTGTAAGTTCTCAGAGTTCATACAGACAATTTATGAGAAAATTGTGTTTCAAAGTTTACACTCTAAATTCATTATAAGGAACAAGGATAATACTATAAGGAATGAATCAGATATGCCTTACATACATACCTACATATGTTTTTGTCTTTAAAGAAAATTCATTTATGAATAAGAGATCTCAAGTACTACATACTGTAATAATTTAAAGGTCTTGATGTCAAATACTAGGTATATACTTTATTTAATTAAAAAATTCCACACATGTGTATATTGTAGTAAAATATAAAGAAAATCTGTTGTCTTATGTGATATAGACTTTCCCATTCCAAAATATCGTCCGAGAAAATGTCTTACAAAATAAAAATACAACAAAATCATCAAAAATATTATGGAACGTTGACAGCTGTCAATATTTTGTACACAATTTGATGTCTTAGCCACAACAAAATAAATAAAAGAAAAGCAAAACAGAATTATCAGTCATCAAGTTCGGTTTCATTGAATATTTTATACACTTCCTTCACACAGTATGCAATTGCTTTGTATTACTGCATGCCCATATACATAAGTACATAGCATTCTATCTAGGGTACAACACAAGGCTTTTGTAATTCGAAAACTGATGTTCGAAATTTCTTAATATTTCCGAAGCATGCACAAAAACTTTAATTATTTGGAAGATTCTTTATACAGTATAGATAAGATTAGATCTTATCTGATTGGATATGAGTAACTATCTGACTATTGGATATATGTTTTATATGTTTAACTTTAATTGTCTTAAAATAGAATGTGGTAATATGAAATAAGGATTTCCCTACCAGGGTGTTTTGTTGTCTAGTAATTGAAAGGCTCTAATAAATATCCCATTTACTATATCTGCATAAAAACAGAATCAATAAAATATAAGATATAATGTGGTACAAACATCATGATAAAATCATTAAAACTCTTGATATCCCCTGTCCCATATACTAGTATGGTATCAAGAATTTACTATGTGATGTTATGTGATGTGCAGGAAATAAGAAAGGTATTTGTTTGGTGAGAATTATGACACTTCACGCGCGCCTTTCCGGCATTTCTTTCAATTCAATTCATTCACATTTACTTACCTCACCTCACCTCACCTTACCACACCTCAGTATACTATACTATACTATACATACTACTATTTGTATATGTAGGTAGTATTATGATGGATTTTCCCTCTTACAAGACTAGTGATGTTACCAAACGCGACAAAGGATTAAATCCTTTGTTCACAAACACGCATAAACATTGGACTTGTAATCGTGTAATGCATGCATTCATTCATTCATCCAGACATTCTTTCATTCATTCATTCGCCTATCCCATTTCATGAGCAACAATTTCAATTTTCTATTTTTTTTTTTTTTTGGAGATTTGTTGATTGTTGTCTTCTTGTTTTTCTGGTCAACCCTATCCAACATAAATGGTTTTAGATCTGTAAAAAATATTGTATTGTAAAAAAAAAAATGAAAATAATAACACACACACATAATAATTTCATCCTTATCATAATTGAGCGGGTTAAAGTCTTTTCGTTTTGCTTGTTCCGTTGTTATTGTTGTTGTTGTCCTTGCTCGTGTCCTGTACAAATGTTTTATGTCAACTCAGTCTCTCATTGTCCATCAATCGTACCGTCCCGTCCCGTCCGTCCATTTATCCCGTTCCGGTATTTGCACTTACAAGATTTTATAAACGAAATCCTTTAGCTAGTTAACTGTCAAAATATTTTCCAATTATCCTTTTCTTTTTTTGTTTTTCAAGAACATGAATTTTATCTCAAGACTTTAAATTGTCTCAATATTACCAATCTGACTTGTTTTTTGTCACGATTATGATGATGATTTTACTATTTTATTCTTTTCTACTCAATTGTCCCGTCATGCTGTCAACAAGAATACCAAAAAAAAAAAACAAAAAACAAAATTTTTAACATTTCAAATCCGTGAAGCTTATTTCATTTCGTTCCAATTCAAATCAACTTTTAACCTAATACAATACACAATATGTGTAGTGTATAGTACTACTAGTTCCGGTTTTGTATATTTATATAGTATTTGGTATTACTTGTTCTGTTGTTATTACAATAGTAAATAAATTTTAAATGTCAAAGGCCTTTGTTACTAGGTCAACAACTCTCGTGTGTATCTCTCCCGTATATTCAGTTATACGATCAATTCTTTAACACTCAATTATATTTTAAGTAAAAATATATTATTTTTTTTTGGACGTCGTAGTGTGCCTTCGTCTTAATGGTCATGAAATAGCATTTAAAATATACATAGTTTATGGACATCACAAGGAGCTTAGTACCACTTTTGTCTCAATTTAGATGTTTAAATTTCAAAGGATTGCTTTTTTTTATTGCTCTCTA
This sequence comes from Amiota communis, assembly GCA_037043315.1. Classification (NCBI taxonomy): domain Eukaryota; kingdom Metazoa; phylum Arthropoda; class Insecta; order Diptera; family Drosophilidae; genus Amiota; species Amiota communis. The sequence continues at coordinate 357,895 of JBAMAV010001061.1, forward strand.
ATAATTTACTTTACTTTTTTTGTTAAGTTATTATTATTGTTTTATTTATTAATTCGATTTAATGTGTTATTAGCAAATTCATTATTAGGTAATTTACTATTACTTTTATCAGGGTTAACAATATTTATAACAGGATAAGAAGCTAATTTTGAATTTGATTTAAATAACATTATTGCCTTATCTACTTTAAAAAATTAGGCTTGATAATAAGAATTTTATCAATAGGATTTTATAAGTTAGGATTTTTTCATCTTTTAACTCATGCTTTATTTAAAGCTTTATTATTTATATGTGCAGGATCTATTATTCATAATATGAATAGTTCTCAAGATATTCGTTTAATAGGAGGATTAAGAATTCATATACCTTTAACTTCTGCTTGTTTTAATGTTTCAAATTTAGCTTTATGTGGTATACCTTTTTTAGCTGGATTTTATTCAAACGATATAATTTTAGAAGTGGTAATAATTAGAAATATTAATTTATTTTCATTTTTTCTTTTCTTTTTTTCTACTGGTTTAACTGTTTGTTATTCTTTTCGTTTAGTTTATTATTCAATAACAGGAGATTTAAATAATATAAGATTAAATATATTAAATGATGAAGGATGAATTATATTACGAGGAATATTAGGATTATTATTTATAACAATTATTGGGGGAAGATTATTAAATTGATTAATATTTTCAAGACCTTATATAATTTGTTTACCTTTTTATATAAAAATGTTAACATTATTTGTGTGTATTTTTGGGGGTTTAAGAGGATATTTAATTTCAATTATTACTTTATATTCTGTTAATAAATCTTTAAAAAATTATTTTAGTTCTATATTTATAGGTTCTATATGATTAATGCCTTATATTGCTACATATGGAATTATCTATTGACCTTTAAATTATGGTCAATTAGTTATTAAAGGATTTGATCAGGGTTGATCAGAGTATTTTGGTAAACAAAATATATCTCAAAAATTAGAAAAATATTCCCAATTTTTTTCATTATACAGAATAATAATTTAAAGATTTATTTATTATTATTTGTATTTTGAATTTCAATTTTATTAAATTTAATATTATTTTTATATTCAAATAGTTTATAGTTAGAGTATAACATTGAAGATGTTAGGGAGATTAGTTAATTTTTGAATATACATAAATAAATTTAGTAATTTATAAAAAAAAAATTTTTATTTTTACAATGAAAATGTAAAGTTTTATTTAAACGATATAAATAGAAGTATAAATGGAATTAAACCATTAAAAAAAAAGTTAGCAGCTTTTACTTGATCATCATACTTCCTTAATTGGAGTTTTTACTCAATTATATCATTAACAGTGATATGCCTCCTTTTGGCTTCAATTAAAAGAATAAGGGTAAAGTTACCTAAGATTAGGTCGAAACTAATTGCAATATATCGCTTCATATTTATAAAATGTTGTCAGATCCTACACACATCTAGAACTAATACATTTCCTTCTCAAAAGGGCTATTCCCTGATACTTAGCACAATACCAATGTATTGAAAGATAGAACCAATTGAAAATTGGAACGATCTACAACTTTCATTAAATTATAAGTACCTATTTTATTTTATTGTAACGACATAATAAAATTAATTTATACATGTAGCTTCTGGTTATTGTGAAGAGCATGTGTGTCTAGTATCCGCCTCATAATAGCGCTGTACGAGAACCCTGAGCTGGCGGTTCTTTACAATGGCAGCATCAGTGACTCATTTACCACCAACACTGGTGTACGGCAAGGTTGCCCTTATCCCCGCTCCTCTTCGCTATCGTGCTGGATGACATAATGAACAGCCTCACCCAGCATAAGAGAACTGGCATTATGTGGAAACTCACACCGATGACATTTGTCTCCTCTCGCACAAATGCTCCGATTTGCAAGCGAAGGCGAACAACTTAGTCGCGTTAGCACGCACCATCGGACTGGAGAAAAATATTGAAAGGAACAAAGCCATGAGAGTCAATCACTCCTGTACAAGCCATATAATGATTGACTGCTGTGCGATTGATTTCGTAGAATGCTTCTGTTACCTCGGTTGCACAATATCAACAGACGGAAAAGCTGAAGCTGATGCTAACTGCAGGTTGAGCAAAGCAAGTGCAGCATTTGGCCGGTTAAAATCGGTAAAGGCAAGTTCCCAAATCGCCAGACGCGAAAATTCTCCGCATGCATGAAATCAACACTACTATATGGGAGCGAAACATGGCTGGTGTCGAACTCCATCACGCAGAGACTTCAAGCTTTCGTTAACAAGTGTTCAAAGATCATTTGCAGAATATTCTGGCCTAACACTATTTCCAACGAGGCACTATGGCGTTTAACAAATGAAGAGCCTATACTGAAACAGATTAAGCGTAGCCAGAAAGCATCACAAGACTGTCAATTGAATGGAACCCGCAAGGAAGCGTAAGCCGCGGCCGGCCTAAGAACACCTGGAGAAGATCAACCTTGCGGGAAATAGCTGATGTCAACACAACATGGGATGGCTCTAAAATAACAGCCCAGAATCGTGTGCGATGGAGAAGCCTTGTGGAGGCCCTATGCTCCAAAGAAAGAGTTTAAAAGGAATAAATAATAATAATATCTTTGATCTATCCGTATAATACGATTATAACATAATATAAATTTTAAGAAATTATAACTTGTTATTGTTAATATAATTTCCAACCAAGAAGCTTTGAAATTGTGGATAAAGTTAGAGTAATGGCATTTACCAGTGACGGAGTGTGATTATATAAATATCCTATGAAAAAATATTTTTTCACGGAAATGAGAGAAGTGTCAATGAGTTTAGCAGACTGGCTTTAAGTGAGATACACTACCTACAGGCCCCAATTTGGCTCTGCTATTTACAATATAATTAACTTTATTTAAATGTTTGAACTATCTGATTTCCAATTTAAAATATAATGTAGTGTCTGAAGAAAATATAAGTTATATTACAATATACTAATATATTTTGTTTATTTACGAACACTTTATCGTTTTCACCTTAAAAGATCCCTATCATGATATACTAATGTAAATCATATTAAATACCTAAAAAACTATTTATGATATTAATATTGGATCTCATGGAAAAGCTAGACTTTGATCACCTACCATTTAATAAAAGTTTTAATTTCAAAAAAGTTAAAAATAATTTTAAAAATTGATGGAGTAGTTGTAATTGAATTCGGTGGATATATTAAATTGGTTTTCAATTGCTGGGATTACGGTAGTAAAAGCAAGTCTTAAACTATATTCATATTAAAGAAGATCGCTCATCGTTATAATTATACTAGCATAGCCCGGTGCGCTTTGCTCGGCCCCGTCGTGATTATAGTGTGCGATTTTTGTAGTCATTGTACCTTTCTCGCTCTAATTTTGTTTAATATTTTGCTACTAACGAAAGCAAGAATGCTTTTGTGTTTCTTCTCAAATGTTCGAATGTTGTTGTTGCTGTTTTTGAATGTTCTCGTTTCGATAGGATGGCATATAGATTCACGTCATTCGTACCGTTACACTTTAAAACATGATCAAACAGAAATGGAGTTCTGAACTTACAGTGGAGTCAAAATAAATGCACTTCTTATTAAAAAAATTATGAAAATATATAAAAACTTGCAAGTTGCAACAAAGTGGATAGCATACAAACATTCTTCATGAAAAAATACATGTACACGCTAACTTTCATGCTGATTGGTCAAACGTTGTTGGAGTGAAAAGCCGTTAAACATTTTTTCTCTTCCTATTTTATATAGGTATATAGATTAAAAACTAATGCTTGATGTTGTCAAAGAGACATTCCTTTGACCGATTTCCATGTTTCCTATTTCAATATCCAGAACAGTTTAAGTAAGTAAATTATGTGCTTATAGTTATTAGAACCGATCTGAGACCGATAGTGTACCTACAAATTAACATCCAACAGTAGTTCACAAAAATGAAAAAAATCGGATGGACTTAAAAAATCAAACAAGTCCACTCACTATGGTGATCATTTCTATATCTGTATACTACCCTGACCACTATTCGTACATTTACACTTTGCATAGTACATTTTGGAGTCTCCGATTTCATTTGTGATCTGATAAGATTATCATACTATATAAATAAACCATACGATGCATTATAATTTCAATCGAAATGTTGTATTGTTCTCTTGTAGCCAATATTGATCTGATCCAACAACAGATTAAGCTTTACATTTAAAATAAAATCGAATCCTTCTTCTCCTTCTTTTGTCTTTTTCATATTTTGATTCCATATCTTAAATTATCATAGTATTTGTATAATTCATTCATTTATGATCATGTCTTTTATTTCAGTTTCAGTCTTTATTTATATCTCACGCTTCTCTTCTTTGTACTAAATAGATTATTATAATGATTAACTGATTGACATATGTCGATTTTGTTTTTCTCTTCAATAGATTGAAGAAGATCTTTTATAAATTTTAAACATAAAATAGAAAACATCATGGCTTTACATAATTTGCCAAAACACATTAGAATCTCTCAACTTGACAGAAGGCAAAAAAAAAAAAAAAACAGCCCATTGAAACCAAGGAAGGGTAAATTATTATGTGACCATAGCTAACAAGCATCTAATGACTTTACACGAATATCTCGTGTAGGGACAACGACAACATATTAAAAAAAAATATATAAGGACACCTAGGGTTTCCTGCATGTCTCAGTTTCTCACTGACTGACTGACTGACAAGTCTTCAACATCAAAAAATCATCATAGACATCACAGAAGATGAGATACAACAAAGACAATCATTCTCAAGAAAGAGTAACATCAATTTTATTATAAATGATGTTGTATTACGTAAAGTAAAGCCACCCAACACAGGCAAACCCAGGACAAACTCAAACCCAAATCAATCCAATCCAACCAAGACCCATCGGATTCACCCTGAGAAAAGATGCAAAGAAAAAAACAACACGCAAAATATTGTATCTAAAAAAGAAATGCCTTACCATAAAAATTTGCATAATTTTTTTAACCCATTGAATATGATAAGTAACAAAAAAAATCTATCTATCTACTCATATATTGTATTATATTATGGATTATACAATGATTTTCTTTCATTTTCCTTGTCGGATATTTTGACATGCATAATAAAAATATTTGTTAGAATTTTTTATAAATATTTACAAAATGAAAGGATTTATACGAGTAATATGGTTTATAGATTTAGAAAACTGAATGACAAATGAAGAGAAAAACAAGGTAATACAACACTTCTTCTGCACTTTTACATGTGTGTTTGTCATTTATTATCAGTTAAGGATTTTACTAGTTACATACATACTTTGAAAAGTGAACCACAAAAACTTTTAATCTTCATTAAATCCAAATATCCCAAAATACAATTGTACAAGTAATTCATTTATTATTATTTTGGAATAATGTAACATTCAATTTTTTTTTTTTTTTTTTTTGTTCAATCAAACTAAGAAGGGAAATGTCTGGAAGTAGCGAGATAAACATTACATATTACATATTAATGGTTATTCCAGAGATATACTACTTTGATGATTGATTGCCCTGCGCCATTAAAATTAGTTTTATTCACTTAGATAGAAGACTCACAAGACGCAACAACCTTAAAATGAAAGCCAGAAATAAGGTTATAATTGGATATGCCAAAGATGTAATACTCTTCAGGCTCCTTCGGGTTGCATCCAACCTGACTTTCTTGGCATCACTAAATTCTCTCTGTTACACTTTGAATATCAACAAAGAACACAGTTGAGTATCAAATATAAGCACAGTTTAAATGGCACTTTTATTGTTCTTTTACTCTTTATAATTTTGTCATTTAATTGGGGTTTATATGGGGATTTGTATGGGAGGTACCCCTCTTGGTAACCCTAGGATCATAAAATTTACATAGTTGATGAACTAAAATCAAAAACTTAAGCTCTCTAGCTTAAAACTGAGGGACTAGTTTGGATACATACAGACGGACGGACATCGAGTTGATTTAGCCATGTCCGTTTATGTGGTCTTTAATTTAATTAAACTTACTGTCACTGACGAAGTGGCAAAATACACCTGCGCCAAATCGAAAATCATCCCAATACTATATTCTATAATACCTTGTTTTTCGGTAAGACAAGTGTGAGATAGAACAATGAGGAATGGTTTACAACCACTGGCCACGATTTTAAGTGGAAAAGTTCTTAAACTGTGTCCACCCATCTTATTTGTTAAAAGTATTTTATTCTGCATATGCACATTAGTAGTAAGGCGTAACACCTTGTTTTGCCATTTATCAGGCGGTTTGAAAATTTGTTGTTTGCTTATTTTATGGTATACGAGTATATACACGTACATATCTTGTAAGTATATGAAATTCAATTGTAAATGTATCTTTGTTTCGGTTTGCGGTTTTTCATCTGTCTACATCATCTGTCTAAAACACAATATACTCGTATGCAACATAATGTCATGGTAATGACAACAGAATTTAACCACTTGTTAAACTTATCAAATGAAATTTGTAAACTTTCGACTGCCTGCGACTGTCACATATCATGTTAGGGTTAGGCACACAGTGTCATTTGCAAATGTAAGTACTAGTCATACAAGGAGGAAGGGTTACTTAAGCTCCCGTTCTACTATTGTACATGATGAATATTGTTTCATAGTTTGTTTCATAGTGGCTTAGTATGGCTATTGGCTTGTAAAATACTCTTATTTTGTGTGTTCAGTTCAGTGATATTTTCTTGCAAAGATAACAGAAGTTTGTTAATTCTGGCAAACAAATGTTGCATTGTAATGTTGTCACATGTCCGGATTTTGGGAAAAATCAAGCGACCATTTACTTAGCCAATTATTAACCGAAACTGACCAAAACCGAATCTTCAATCGGTATCTAGTATACACATTTCAGGACATTATAGTAATCCAGACAGGGAAATCAGATTACTGCTATAGAATAATAAAGCTAAAAGCTTATATTGAGGTAAATGATGGAACTAATATAAGTATCAGTGATGCCATTTTAGCCTTTTTCCGGACAGACCTGCCTTTTTTTAGCTGACCTATCCGGAAAAAAAATTCAAACATCCCCTATCCGTAAATCTATCCTGTTTTAGTTTTAATGCATTTTAAATTTTGTTTTTTTTTTTAAATTTGAATACGATTAAACAACACAACATTGTTATATCGTTTTTACCGCCACTAATATTGTACTCAATCGTAGTCGCAAATAATCGAAATATCCGTCATAAATTGCGCGAATCGTGGCTAAATCTGCTTGATTTACTAAGTTGGATAAGCCGCATACTAAAAGACAGCAATAAGGCTTACTGCAAATTTTGTAAATACCGCAGATGAAGAGGATTATGACCTGATAGATCAGGCAATAAAACTCATCTACTGTGGTTTAAAGCTGAAATGGGACACTACATTAATTCAAATTCAAACCACTATAACTTTTTAACTAAGAATGATTGTGTATATCAACATATGGGCATCGATTATCCGTGATTCAATTACCCGGGAGTATCAATTATCTGAGGTTGATACTGAACAAAGCTAACATAATAGCTTGAGTTACACAAACGCTATTATTGAATTGGAATTTTGTACCTTAGGTGAGAAAGAATTTTAAAAGAATGGCTTTAAAAGAAGATGGTATCCTACTATTGAATAATTGTTCGGCACGTCTAGAGGTGGAGAGACTAACAGCTCAAAATTTTGTTGTTAAGTTTCTATCATCCAATTGGAGATTAAAGAGCCACTAGTCAAACAATCTATAAGATTTTAAGAAGTCATATAACATCAAGAATGACTTGTGGGGTATTTCAAATGCATGATGCAAAAATTTACCTCAGTTAACCGGAGAATCGATTATCTAGAATGCTTTCGGTCCCGACCATCCCGGATAATCAATGGTCATGTGAAGTTTAAAAGTAGATTTTTAGTAGTTTATAAATAAGGCAACAAATTTTGTCATGATTTCTGTCCTTTTTTTAATATCTTATGTCCCTTTTTTCCCGCTTTTTTGGGGTCGATTTGTCCTGTTTTTGTGATAGGTAGCTGGCATCCTGATAAATATACTATATCCTTCTTTGGATCTGTCACTTTGCTTTACACAAAACTGTTGTGTGAGTCTAGTTCAGACCCTCATTTATATCTATAATCATAATTGTACTATATAGGTATTATATAACTTACCAAACAATTTATATAATAAAAATAAACATAAACTTATAAACCTTAAATTGCATATGAACTTGTAAGCACATAAGTGGATCTATTGACTCATCCTTATTCTTGATAAAGACAACTTGATTTATTTTAAAATATATAGGTATCTAAGCTTCATATGCACATTTTTTCTTATATTTATTTACCCAATAATTCATAGTTATACAATTTTCATAATTTGATTTTTACAGAGGTTAGTTATATCCTTAAGACTTCACTACTGAAAATTCGTTTTTTTTTTAACTTAAGTTATATTTACATCCTTTAATTGATTTACTTGATTTAATTAAGGAAAAAGGGGAAAAAACCTTAAAACTAGTTAGTTATACTAAAACACTAAACTTAACTTAACTAAACAACTAAGTTTTTGGTACTTGAATAATCTAATCACATCAATTAGAGAACTAAGAACCAATTTACAAACAATCTTATATAATAAATTTTTTTACATAAGTAAGTTGCGATCATTATAATTTAAGTTGTATTGAACTATTTTTTCTTATACTGTTTTTACATTGCAATCACCTGAGACCCATATAGTAAAATTGACCTGAATTGAAAGTTGTGATTTCCTGTTTATTTTATGTACATGAAATGTAAGTTTTTTGTCTAAGTGTAATCCTGGATATCGTACGCTATTAGTCCAATGATTATTCAGTCAGTATTATTAATATTTAGATTAGCATTGGGTAAGTGTATACTTTTCCTCCTTCTTGTGAAGTAGATCGCGCTAGTCTTGCAAATATTTAACAAAATTTTCCATTTTTTGTACCTATTAACTATCCAAGACAGTTAAAGAGTTTTGAAGGGTATTGTGTATATCTGCATATATGTTACCCGTACAGTAAAGCGCAGTGTCGTCTGCAAAAGTTGAAACAGTGCAGTTTTCAAGAATAGGTACATCATAGGTGTATACATTATACAAAACCAGATCCAAGACTGATCCCTGGGGTACCCCAGCAGTAATATTCTTAGTGTCCGATTGAATTCCACTTAACTCGACGAAAAACTGTCGATGGGTGAGAGAACTTTGGACAATTTTTGTAAGATAAACAGGCATGTTTGTAATCATCAATTTGTGTATTAAGCCGTCATGCTATACAGTATCAAAAGCTGCTTGTATATCTAAAGTAACCAATCCGATTGACTTCTTATCTGGCATATTCTGCTTAATAAAATGTGTAAGCTTAACAAGAGGATTAATGCAACACATATGGGACCTGATCAAATTGAGTTGTTGGTATAATAGAATATGCTTCTAGATGCAAGTTAAGCTTTTGCCGTATGATTTTTTCGAATAATTTCGAAAAGCAGCATAGTCAACTGATAGGACGGTAGTTTTCAGGCGAGGCAGGTGTTTTCCCTGGTATTGGGATGGCTATGATCTTAGCAGTTTTCCATGATTTTGGGAAGTAACCAATCTGAAGACAATATTTAAAGATGGAAGCAAGAAAATGGGTAACACTATACAAATATTAGGAATATTGTCCAAACCTGGAGATTTCTTTGTCTTCATTGAGTGAATTATGTGTATTCTCAACACCATCAGATGATACAGATGGTGCATAAAACAACTGATGATTGATGAGTTCACTCACAGAAGCCCTAATAGTGCGCATTGTTACGCTGTCTGCAAGTGACTCAGTTAATTTGTGTTTTTCTTGGAATATATCTCCAAGTATGTTAGCTTTTTCTTGCCTAGTAGAGAACAATCTATCATTGTATACGAAACTTGGTACAAATTGGTTCTTGTTTTAAGTAAGTTTTGTTATTTTCCAAAAACTTTTGGAGTGTCTATCTACCTAGATTCATAATCTTATTGTTCCAAGTGTCTTCTCAATACGTTTCTGTTTTTAATAAGCTCAGTGATGATATTATTAGGCAATTTATTGCAAATTTTTTTAAAAGACCTCCTAGGCACTACAATTTCGAGTACAGAGGCGGCTACTTCAGTTGTAAGTGAATCAACCATTTTATCAATCAACTCAATGGCGCGAAGCGCAGTATGGTGAAACTGAATATCAGTAAAATTGCAGTTCAAGATTTGCTTAAAAAGTTTCCAATTAGCTTTCGAGTACAAAAGAAAGGTGTTTTCAACAATAGTTGGCTTAGAAGCTACCTTAGCAATTACCGGAAGATGATCTGGTGCAAGGTCATTACAGGATATAGGTTCAGTTATCAAGTTAGAAGAGTTTGTAGTGAAAAGGTCTAGTTTTGAGGGTCAAAACGGGTCGGTTCTTGGTGTCTTAATTTCAATAAATACTTGTAAAAATTTCACTTGAGTGTCTGATAATTTCTTCCCTTGTATTTAAATAAATAAATAATTTTTAAGGCAGTAGTGACTGCACTAAATTATTAGGTATTACTCTTGTAATATAGTAGGTATAGAGTGTACTAACCTTACAATATTGTCACAGGATATTATATGGTGGACAAATGAAATATAAATTTATTTATTCATTAATTAATTTATTTTTAATGATGAATACTATTTTATCAAGTATACCTACTAAATTAAGAAATTATAATAATTTCTAATGATGAGTACTAGAAATGTGCGATATGATATACCAGTACAATACTATTGTATTTTAATGGACATGGGACTCATGATAACATAATCAGAAACAGTTGCTTGCAGTATTTAGTTTAAAACAGAATATAAAATAAGGACATCATTAAATTAGGGCAATCATAATTCAATGAATTCGTTCTGTGTCCAAGTACTTGTACCTACGTACGAGTAGTACGTATACTTATGTTTGGTCATTGTGACAAGGGTTAAAGCTTGAGGGTCATTCGTCGTTGTTTTTTTAGCTCTCATTTTCATGTTTCGTTAATATTTTGCTTAAAGTTAGACAATTTAATGCAATTAGAAAAATACAAAGTAAACTCAATTATAGATAGATCGATAGACACATTGTTGTAAATGTATACAATTAAGGTAAGACCTATACAGATAATTATCTGTCACGTGCCTGTATCTCTTTACTGTACGCCTGTCAAACAGCGAACGCACTCGATCGATTTCGATCTACAATACTCGTACTCAATATAGTAGAAGTACAATACTACCGGGGGTGTTTTAATGGACGCCCGCACTACATGTACGCATGCACCTAATAAGTACCAACAACACAATACAATAATCATATACTACTAGTATCTATAGATAGGATGAGGATACTCAGTCAGTAAACCACGCTCACGCTCACTCGGTCCGTGATGCGCACATGTCAGTCATCAGGACACGTCAAATGCGCTTAACTCGACTCAATTGCAGGCGATGCACATGCATGCAGTATGGGCAATGCATGCCATGGCATGGCATGGCATTAAATTAGTTTCATTGGGATGTCGGCTATCGTTTCTATACTCGTAATGCAATATAATACCAGTATCTGTGTCAGTGATGGTGTCGGTATCGGTGTCTGTATGTTGTGACATATTTAGCGATAATTGCCTTTATAATTTGTTTTGTTTTGTTGTGTTGTATTGTGTTGTTATGCTTGTCTGCTATTATATAAAAAACAAATACACGAATACAAAAAAGGACGCATCATTATTATATATTATGGTATGTGTTATGTACCATATAAGTGTCGCCCACAAGTGGCTCATAACATTCATTAGATAATGAAAAAATGAGAAACTAATGAGTAAGGAACACGTCTTCAAACTCTCATAGCATTCGATTCATTCTTCGGTAGACAATAGATACCATACACTACTACAAGTAGCTGAGATCTGAATCTACAAAACAAAATCTATTAATTTCTTAACGGAAAAATCATATGCTGGAATTTCATAAATGATGAATAAGTGTCAATATTGACAGCATTATAATGCAACTGGAATTAAGGTAAGCCCCACCCCCACCCCCACTTAAAATAGATACAACTTCCGGCCGCAATACATCATTATCATTATACGGTATTTGTATAGATATAAATGAACACATGTGAGACAAAAACACCACAATGGTAAACAAGACGGAACCTACATAAATAAATCCCTTATACCACAAAATGTTGGAAAAATTGAAATTATAAAAAGTAGCGAGGATACCGTAAGTAGTAGTACCTATGTAAAGAGATTAGCTATAAAAACAGAGTTTTTCTACCAATCAAAAATAATGTACTTTATTCATCGAATAAGCTCCTAATAGATCTTTTAATCAAACAAAGTCCTTTTGGTTGGCTAACCCAACTAACAGCTTAAGCTTCAGCTCCAAGGAAGTTTTATGATAGTCTTACAGATCACAGCTGCCCCTCTCTGCCTCATTCCATCTCTCTGTCTCCCTGGTCTTAGGAATGACTTAAAACAACTCACTCATAATTAATATTTTTAACCTATCCAGCCAATTCAGTCAAAGTAAAAAGATCTTACAATATAAAGTGCCATACATCATCATCATTTCTTCTATATTTTACATCTAATAGAATGCACAGTACTTTGACCAAATCATTTATGTAAAACCAAGAAAGAAAACATTAGTTTTAAAATTGAACACCATTTTGTTTATTCTGTTATACGTACGTCCTTATTAATCTCAGTTCCATAATTCCATCCATCGGTCGGTCGTCGGTTGTCGGTTATCGGTATCATTATTAGGCAAGCATTTGTCCCAAAAGATTTACTCAGTTGATTGCATTTGGCTTGGTTTTAATTGGATTAGAGATTGACCAGCTGTGATAATCATGTTCTACTGTTATTGGTGGTAGACTTGATGGTGATGGTGATGGTGATGAAGATGGTGGTGGATGCTGGCATTAAAATTTGAAAAAACTAGTACACACTTGAATAACATGAAAAGCAAATTTAATGAGGACGCTATAACAATGATGATGATGTCCGATATTAACTAAGATTAGGCAAACTTATAACAAAAACATATGGAAACTACGTATTATAGTATGGTAAGTCTATGATCAGTGAGAAAGAAAACTTTGAAACAATGTAAAAGCAGCCATATTCCCCCTAATTAATTCATAATACCTTACAATATTTCTTTCTTATCCTTGTTTTTTTATACTCTTCACGGGAGTGAATAGTATTAAAAGTTTGTCATGAAGTTTGTAACACACAGAAGGAGACATCGCAGACCACAGAAAGTGTATATATTTGAGCTCATTGAGACGATTTGATTTAGCCATGTCCGTCTGTCCATCTAGCCGCAAACTAGTCACTCAGTTTTTGAGCTAGACAGCTGAAATTTTGCACATGACAAACTTATAAAGAGTAAAAGTACAATAAAAGTGCCACTCAAACTGTGTTCTTTGTTGATATTCAAACTGTAACAGAGAGAATATAGTGATGCTAAGAAAGGAAGGTTTGATGCAACCCGGAGGAGCGTGAAGAGCATTACATCTTTGGCATATCCAATGATAGCTTTCATTCTGGTTTTCATTACATTCAGCCCCTAAACATTGAATTGTACTCATATTAAAATTATAAGTACCTTAATATTAAAACCTAACTCCATTGACATCTACATAGATGGCTCCAAATTGGAGAAGAAAGTCGGCTGCGGCATCTTCTCGAACAACCCAAACTTAAAGCTCAGCTTTTGCTTATCTGACCACTGTAGCGGCTTTCAAGCAGAGGTTATGGCTATACTAATGGCCTCCCGTTGGCTTCTAGATAACAACACTCTGAGGTCACATATTAATATCTACCCAGATGGCCAAGCGGCAATAAAGTCACTCTCGGGTGTACACACTACATCCAAGCTTGTCGCGGACTGCCGCTATTCCCTAGATACTCTAGCCTGTCATGTACCCATACAATTATGCTGGGTGCCTGGACGTAGAGATATCGTGGGCAATTGTGAAGCTGACGAACTATCCAAAGAAGGGACGTTACTTGAGGATGTAACGTCTCCAGCTGGAATTCCGTTAGCAACAGTGAAGCTCACTGTCAGAAAATTCTACCAAGTAAAAGCCAATACTCTCTGGGTAGAAGAAGGCACTTGCAGCATAGTTAGGCAAACCTGCTCAAATATGAACAGGAAACGAACCGGCCAGCTGCTAAATCTCGGCAGAACCTCAATAAGCAATACTATAAACGTACTAACGGGCCATTGCGTCATAGGCAAACGTGCTGGCAGACTTGAGCTTAATCACTACGATTTCTGCCGCAGCTGCGGCTCGGAAGAGGAGGAGGAAACTGTGCTTCACCTCATGTGCCAGTGTCCATCCCTCGCCAGAAGAAGATGGAACCACCTAGGCTCTATGTTGTGGTATTAAGAAATACCAAGACCACAGATACAATAATATGTCTTTAAAAATATTACCATCTCACCATGATGTTTCCTAGTTGCAGTCTATAACTTCGGTTTATGCTCGTTTTTGTAATAATGATAGACACCGTGAAAAGGAAACAGCAATGGGGACAAACATTAAACTGAAAATTCATGTAGTTAAGATAAATTTAAAACTCATAATCGTATATGGAAGCTTAGCATTACATACTATGGTTATGTAAGGTCATGTTAGGCTTGAGTGGTAGCCACTGCTAAGATCAGCTCACTTAAGTCTTAAAAGATGGATCCATTATGCTATCACAGACACAGTATGACTCTTATTATCTAAGTCTATATCTAGAATGCTCAGCCAAATTGTTTCTTTGAAAAGTAGAAAGAATTTTTAAATACATTTATCTAGAATTTATAATGTTATTGGATTGTACTAGGTACAAACATATACGAGTACATAAGCAATTTTAGATCAAAGTATGTCTTATCTAATCGTATCTCTTTGTGTGAACTTTTAGTTTGTTTAAGTTAAACATAAAAATTTAAAGAAAAAACAAGATAAATACGAGAAATTTGCTGAAGGATAGTAACAAGGAAGCTATCATATTGTATTGCCCAAATTTGATTTGAGGATGACTTGAAACCTAAAACTTGAGAGAACATTGTAATTTAAGATATGTTGACTGTCGAAATTATTGCAAATTTTCGCATTTTCTTTTATTTCTGTTGCTCCTTATTCTTTTTTTCCATTGCTCAATGAGGCGTAGATTTTTTTTTATAGTAAGGTTTGACAGATAAACGGATGACGGGTGACAGATAGAGTGATAGCCTCAATGACTGACTGACTGACTGACTGACTCACTCTACATGAAGATAAAGAAGCAGGAATATAAAAACAATTTCTTTTCATTTCTCATATTGTCTTAGATATTCATAACGATGATCATATCGAATATTCCTGCCTACCTATGTACCTCTACCTACCTCTACCTCTCTATCTATCGAACTGCTTACCCTCCCATCCAAAGACTATGAATTTTGACCGGTGTCACCCCTTTTTTTTCATTGCCATATTGATAGACTTGTCATACTATGCCATCATATATAGTTTTCTATTATTTTCTTTTGGGTTGCACTTTTATTTCCTATTATTGTATTGATGGTATTGCTTTCTACTTTCTCTCACTTAATAAATTTTATAAACTTTAAACGATAGTTGTTCGATCGATCGATCGATCTATGAATCCATCGATCTGATAGACTCAATTCCTTTTTGTTATTTTATGGAAACCTTTTGGTGTCGCTCATAAAATTGCATAAATGTCAAGCATTTGTCACGACACACTCTTCTAAATGACGCCATAATTTTGATTATTAATGGCCTGCGAAATAATAAGTACAATATTACGATATAAAAAAATCAAAATGAAAAAAAAAAACATAAAGAAGCAAGACTAAGAAAATTATAACCCCTTCG
Organism: Amiota communis; assembly: GCA_037043315.1. NCBI lineage: Eukaryota > Metazoa > Arthropoda > Insecta > Diptera > Drosophilidae > Amiota > Amiota communis. The sequence goes on from JBAMAV010001061.1 coordinate 373,872, forward strand.
AAATAGTACCTATTACAATACGAGTATTATACCAATATGTAGGTAATTTTACATTAAAAATAAAATGATAAATAAAAATGTAGATGGATGGATATATTTTCTTATTAGATTCAGAAAGCTTTAGTTATATATTGTAGATAACTAATTTTTTGCCATAGTAGGAGTATCTTAAATCACTACAAAACCTTCAACAAACAAACAGAACGTTCATAGATAATTAAATCAACCATCCATGGCTTTTGCCTCCTTCCTCCATTAAAAAAAATGTCCGAAAAGTGACACCAGTCTTCTGGAAACATTTTACCGAAAAGGAAAGCAGTTTAAAGCTTAATAATTGGAAATGATTGTATAAGGATGGGACAAAAACTGAACATGCCACAGTCTCCGCTTCATCCAGCTAGATAGCTCCCAAGATACTGTTCGTACTTTTCCACCGAAACAGTTGCCATCCAATGGCAATTGTGTTATTTGCACTGACAGTCTTTCAACGGTTGATGCTATTAAAAACATAAGTAAACGGAACCATACAATTAGCCAAATACGGGACGCTTTGATCAAGACCTCTTCCATAAAAATATTCTGGGATCCATAAGCCATAAAGGTATTGCCGGAAATAAAATAGCCAACGCAACAGCTAAGCTACTATCACAGTCACCGGAAATAACCACAGTACCTTCCAACGAGAAGGACATGCGCATGACAATCATGGACATCCTGGAATCTCCTCAATATGAAGACTGACTGGATTTTTTACCAAAGGTATAAAGTTATACCAGATGTGAATCACACAATTGCTATCGGGGTACGGTTACTTCGACAAAATATATCCACAGAATAGGGAAAGCGGCAAATGCAAATTGCATTTATGGAGATGCAAAACTAGACGATACAAATCCCCCTTTCTTTGAATGGCAACAACAGAGTGAGGCACTGGGAAACAGTGTGGGACCCATCAACGTAGCAAATATAAGAGACTAGATGCTGGTAAGTAAGCACAACTGGTCACAAGTAGCTCACTACATTGAACGGATATAACGATGCAAGAAGTGGGACTTGGATGCAGGTACTACAGTCGACATATGAATACAGAAGAGGATATCATCTTGTAGTAATGAGAAAGCAGCTCCACGGTGGAAAATGCGAACGAATTTTGACCCCCCACCTGAAAAAAAAGAATTGTATTGTATTCTTATTCTATATATATAAAAATGAAATGCTGTTCGTGTGTTATCAATGGACTTGCAAACAGCTGAACCAATTTAGAATATTTCATTTGAGTTCGTGTTGTTGATGTCTGCATCATGTTTTAGGCTAAAAAGAAAGAATGAAATCAAAGCGGAAAGGTGTATGTGTGAGAGTGTGTATGGCCATTTCCAATGATCTCCTGGTTTACGAATTACGTAGACTGTTAATTTTTATTGTTGCTTTACTTTTTGTTTGTTGATCATTATCATCATCATGATAACCACGTCTTCAGTGGGATGACATGAATGATAATATTAAAGTCATCTTTTTACCCCCAAATATTACATCTCTTATCCTACCAATAGATCAAGGCGTTATTTATAAAATACTATTTACGACGAACTTTTAAATTTCTTATTCATGCAATTGTTAAGGAATCATGTAACTCTGATAAAAATACCAATATATTTATAGAATTTGGGAGGAAATATAATGTCATGCAAGTAGAAGACAACATTAAGCAAAGCTTGGAGGATGTTTCGATATTGACGATGAGAAATGTCTGGCCTGAATGTTCATCTGAAGGTGGAGCAGAAGAAAATTTGAAGGAGGTAAATGCAGAATCAATAAGCTTGGCACATAGTTTTGGATTTACTGATACGTATTGCTGAACATGATCTTATCGATGTGTTGGGCCAGCGGGATTAACTGTGAACTATCGCAGAAGTCTTTGCATTGGCAAATAATATGGCAGATGAAGGAGAAAATGTACAATTGCCCTTACAAAAACTATCAGAGGCTTTTGTCTACATAGGTAAAGCCTTAGATATTTTTGAAAAATTTGATAAATACAAAGGCCAAGTTGAGTCAACAAAGAAATCGATGAGCATCAGCTTGCAGCGCTACAAGGAATTGAATACACAAAAATACACTTCACCATCAGATGCTCCTTCAACAAGTCAGGGACAAACTACGCAGCGAAATACTCCAGACGATGACATAACAATGCTCATGGATGAAATACTTTCAAGCGATTCTGATTAAAATGTATTATATGTAAATAAATTTAATGAATTTTGAATTATGGTTTCAATTTGTTTTTTGTTTAAAATTTAGATTATACAAGTGAACAACATTGTAATTTCCAAAAAAATTAATTACAGATGTGTCACAGAAATCGAGAGAAATTGAAATTGAATTGATATCAAAGACTTAAATTATGCAAGTGCTTGTTAAGTATACAAGTATTTATTTACTCAATAATTAAAGTATCAAAATTATTAAAAATTTAATTGCATATTTTTAGGCTTTGAAATCAATTTCTCAGACACACATGATTAAAAATAGTTTCAAATTCTTACGCATCTTATTAGATTTCTTGTAGCAATGAGATTTTTGTCATCATGTTCATGACAGACAATTGTTAATGTAGCATATCAATATCTCATTTGTTGTTAACTAAGGATCTGCATGAATATATTTATATGCTGTTTGAAAAACATTCACGTGTGATTAATTACTCGTTTTTACATGCAGGCATTTATTTAAAACAGTAATGTCAATTTGCTTTGCAGTGCTTCTTTTTCTATTTCTGTAGCATTAAGCTTTTTGTTATATTCTTGACATTGTGACATTAGTTCGTTGTAGGCCTACCTAAACATTAATAGCACAAAACTGTTGCCAACTAGCTCAATTTTTCGAGGGTGCATGCTACCTTTCAAGGGTACACGCTACTTTCAACATTGTTAAACCAACCAAGTGAACAAAAAACTATAAAAAAAAAATGCACTTCTTACTGATTTTGCTTGACGACAGACAGCGATTTTTATAAACGAACAAGAAGAAGATCGTGATGAAGGATTGAAGGTGAATGAAGATCAAAAAATAGCATTATTCCGAGCTTTTTGCATGATGACAACTTTTCGATACAATACAAAAGTATCGACACGTACTCGTATTTACTCGTATCGTTCTATCCCTAACAACCACTCAGCCTGACGACAACGACGATAAATGGCAACACTCATTTGTAGATAGGTGACACAGCTTTGCGAAACGAAGAAAAGAAAAGCCAAAGAAAAACGACGAGAATATAAGTATTTTGTAAATTTCTTATTGTTTGCTGCACTCGCTCTTGTTGAATAGTATTCAACATATTGTGGTGATTGAATTGATATTTATAAAATATATAAAATAATAATTATAAATTATTATTGAAAAGCAACAACAACAAGCAAGCAAACAAACAAACAGAACAAGTGCAAGTGCAAAAATGTCCGGCTTCGATGAAAATCCATTTGGTGAACCAAACATAGACAATCCGTTTGCGGTAAGTACGGCGGACCCGACCATCAAGACAAGGCGCATATGCTTAATGGCGAATGCCAACAGATTTTTTCATTGTTTTGTTTTGGTTTTTTCTTTTTTTTTTACGTTCGTTACTTTATTTCTAATTAGTTTTATAGATTAATAACAACAATATAAATGAGAAATTTCAATTAATAATTATTACATTTCTTTTTATCAATATTTTCCTTTTATGCGTCTCTCTGTGTGCGTATATGTGCACACACACGCACACTTGCATTCATATACTACATACCACATATACAACATGAATTGTTGCCGTTGCCGCTGCCGTCGTTGTCATTTCGTTGATAAATATGCTGAATGACGAAATAATGATGGGGACACTTATAAATTTGGGTTTGATTGCATTGAATCCAATCTCCAGGATCCAGCCATACAGCAGGCAACACGTATGACAACCAATGTATCATTGGAGGATTATAATCCATTTGAGGAACAAGCAAAGCCACAATTGCAAATCAATTCAACCAATTCAGCAGCTGTGGTGCAACCATTGTCACAGAATGTGCCACCGCCACAAACAAGTTCATTAGCCGCATCAGCACCAAGTACCAGCCTACAAATCACCACTGAAGAATTACAGGTAAACATAATATAAAGTTCAAATCAAATACGATAAAATGAATCATCATTATCATCATATGAATTGGTTATAGATTAAATTGACAGTTTATCATCTGTTTTTTTTTTTTTGTGTTCAAAGCAAACACTGTGTTACAGATTAGACAAGAGAAACAAAACAAAATGCCGCCACAGAAGTCACTATCTGGGTGTATACACATACAAATAATCGTACTTGTACTAGTACATCATCAATCGATCGATCAATTCATTCAATTCAGCCATCCATACATACATGCATGCATTCATTCTTCTATCCAACAAAAATTCATCATTCATCCATTTATGTATGATGATGTTGATGATGTACATATTTATTTGCGGTTTAAACAATCCGGTTTTTGTTTGTCTCTTTTTTTTTTGTCCGCCCACATTAAATTGTGCCCTTCGCTTACTACTAGCATATTTAACTACTTATAATATTCAAAGATTTGAAAATCAATCTCTTATACTTCATAGGTGCGTGCATATTTATGTTTTCATTTTGAACTTTGTTTTTCTTTTGTCTGTTTTATAATTCGAACTTCTCATTTGGTTAGATAGCTTTATCATAATTTTCTTTATTTTACTTCTAATCTACAATGTATATATGTACATACCAGTTACTCATGTACCTACTATATAATTTGATCTTATCTTAGGTTTTTGCTTGCATGTATGTATAAGCACAGACACACACACACACACACACATTTACGCGGTGGGCATTCTGTAATTTAATCCAAATGCGAACAAATAGAAACCATTCAATTCTATTTCTAAGTGCCTTGTCTACCTGCCATAATGGCATTGATAAATTCATGTGTTTAGTAAAATGCAAGTATGCAAAAATACAATTTGAATGGGATTTTGGATTCTAAATAGTATAGACAAACAAACTTCTATGCAACGAAGATCTATTTTCCTATTAGATTATTAGCAGCAAGCAGCGGTAGTTAATCATTTCGTCACTGCATCCTCGATAACCTATTGTAATCTATTATTATTATTATTATTATCTTGGGGGAAGATGCACTGCGACCTATGAGATCTATTGTGCCCCCTTCATGGACTTAGAGTGTTTCTCCTAGCCAGCCCAATTCCCTCGATAAATTGTAGTATTAGTCCTACTTTGCAGAGTTTGAATTCGTCGTCGGTTAAGATGAATTAAGTTCCTATCACATGCAGTGCGGTATCGTCCTCCTCCCTGCAAAACCTGCAAAGACCATTAGAGGAAATTCCCAGTTTCTTTTAGGTGATAGTTCATCCTACAATGTCCTGTTAACAATCCTGTAATGATTCTCAGGTTATTTTTCTTCGCCAGATTCATACAGTCCTTGTAGCGTTTTGGGTTGTATGTCCCTATCGCTAATTTGGAGTGTCATAGCCCCGGTAGTTTTTCCCAGTATAGTTTCCTTTTTCTATCTTCTACCTCCCCAATAATACGGGAGATGTTACCCGAGCCTACACCACAGAATAGCTCAAGCCCTATAAATGGAGTTGTCGCTCCTTTCCTGGCGAGTTTATCTGCCATTTCGTTCCCGGAACCCATAGAATCCACACCTGATTGAGTTCACCCAGTTCGTACAGTTTAACAATACACTCCATCACCAGTTTTGATGTAACTTGGTGAGATTTAAGTGCTTTGATAGCTGCCTGGCTGTCAGTCAGTATTGCTATTCTGTTCTATTCTATTGTAATTTATTGTTTTATTACGAATTGATTTCATGTACATAGCTTTGTTTTTTTTTCCCATTTAGTGTAGTGCTACATTAATTAGGGGATTTCCAAAATAAAATAAAAATGGTTACAGAAAACACACATACACACTGAGACAAACAAGTTTCTTCATCCATCCATCCATCCATCACAAGTAATTCGATCTTTTTGGCTCTAAAGAGTAACGATCAATGTATTTTTGAAACCTTTAATAGTATATTAATATGTATTATATATGTTGTGGTTCCAGAACCAAAAACTAAACCACAAATTACAGATTTATCTAGTACCGTATATTAGAAAAATCAATAGTTGTTATTTATGTGCGCTGTCATATAATTTCTTTTGATTGCAATGCAATGGCACTATGAGAATGTGTATGGTTGATTCCAGCATCATGAACATAGATCAAATTGATCAAACTTACAATTTTTTAAAACAAAGTTTCTATACAACATAACATAATGAATTCAGAGAAGTTCGTTTGTAATACATATTATTATTAATATGAACCTCAAAGAAAGTATACTGCATGCAAATAATCGGACTATTTATACAGTACATTCATTCTTTGATAAATTGTTGAAAAATTCTACAGATCTTAAGAAATTTATATAATAATATTAGACAAACTAGAACATTATACCGTGTCTTATTTAGACTTAGAAAATGGAATCTAATTTGTTAGTAACCAGACATCATCCATTGTCGTTGAGTTTTTGTCCAAGTTATGGAAGGTAGAGCCAAAGGTCCTAGTAGACCAACCTACTAGAATGCACGATTCACCGGTCAAACAGTCTCTTGTGGCGCCTACTTGTTGGTTAGACCACACTTCTTTGAATTTCCTCATCATGTCTGCATCTCATTCCCGAATGGTCTGGTGCACTAAATACTGGGCAGCTTTGAATCAACTGAACCATTCAGTTTCTTCATCGCGCTTTTGTACATAGGGCACCGGAAGCCTCCTGTGGGGTGATCGTTGATCCCAGCAGTCCAGATTGAGCACTTAGGTGTTGCTTGGCATCCTTTGACCATATGATCTTTGTTACCACATCGTAGGTACTCCCCTGTACGATCTACTGGGTTTTGCACTGATGAAAAACATGCTCGAAACAGAGGCAGCGATAGCATCTGATGTGCCCCGCATCTAGAAGTTTTTGAGCCTCTCGATAATGGCATTTGGAGTACCTAATCTTGTCCCGCGTATGGCCTTTATAGATGATATATCTATGCCACACAAATCTGGAATTTGCTTCTACTAAATCATCTGGAGTAGTAACTTCATCCACATCCCAACTCAATGCATTTTTTTTTTCTTCGTTTATTGGAAAAATAAAGAAGTTTATAACGGACAACAAGTAGAGTTACACATATAAATAAACATACGTAACCAAAAAAAAGAGAGAGAAAGAAAGACAGTAGGATAGGTGTACCAGCGCCTTACGGGACTACCGATTAAGCAAAGCTTCGTAAGGATGGTACTGCAATCAATTAGCCGACATCTACGTTTCGGCGGGCTCTCTCTAAGCTGCGATGCTTCTTCATGACTTCAACAGCAAACTTCGAAACCGCATTCCATTTGTATTGGCTCTCTAGCATGTGTCTTACTAGGTTCTCAACCGATGGCTGATCACCTAGGATGTTACTCAGCTCCTGCAGCTCTCTGTCAATTCTTACGCATCTGCTTAAAACCTGCTCGGGGTTTTCCTCGCACTGATTGCCGCAAAATGTACACCAAGAACCGTCGTTATGATGGAACCTGTACAGTAGTTGAGTGAGGTAAAAGTTTACCTCACCATGCTTCCTTCCAATCCATTCGGCTAGGCTGGGAATTAGGCTGCACGTCCAGCAACCCTTCGTTGAGCTATCCCAGCGACTCTGCCACGTCCTGATGGAAAAACTTCTTATTCCAACTCAATGCATGTGTGTGTGTGTGTGTGATAAATGGGGAATCACCAATTTCTTTGGCATTAAGACATGCCTTGAATAAATATAAGAATACCCATTTATTGCTTCACTCATCACTCACTTACGACAGATGTTTTGTTGCTATTGATGATGGTTCTATATACATAAACATCTGTAAATTAGATTACATGGCTTATACATATATGTACATACATACTTTGTAGTATATTAATGGCAAAATTTTCTGTTGCCTGTCTGTCTGTCTGTCTGTTTTGCTAATTCAATAAAGTTTTATAGAATTCCAAAGAAAAGAACATAACAGAACAGAATATGGTTTTGTGTTGGTTAGTGTTTGTCATGTTATTATTATTAATCACTTCATATGAGTTGCTGCATTTTGATTCACAATCATGATCAGTTTTGCCAAGATTAATTGTGAATGGGTAATGGAAATGAGTTGACTGACCTGTCTTGAATCATCATCTCGAGTATTAATTGTCATAGTAAAAAGTTATGAAAGACTTTAAATTACTATTGTAGTATTGCACTTTAATCCACAACCATAATCAGTTTGGCTTTGGACAATTGATGGGTAATAGGTTGACTGTTCTATATAATCTTTGTTATCGAGTATCAAGTCCCATAGTTTCGGTTGATTATTCTTTTATCTTTTATATACTACACCCATGTGTATTTACCACATACAAATCAATATGGATCATTCGTATTCAATTCCTTTTCACCTCATCACCCATCATCATATTGAAGATGTGATGTGATTGGTGGGGCGTAGCATTGTTACAATAATATATTGTATTTTTTGATAAATTTAGAATGTTTATAGACAGACACCATTGCGCTCTGCTGATAACGTGTAATGATTAGTAGTAGCAGCAGCAGCAGTTGTTTTTAACCAACAATGAAAACATTTGTTAATTTTATAATAAGAATAATAAAAATGTTGTTCTTTTGTTTTAGCGTCGTCAAGAGGAACTTGATCGTAAAGCTGCTGAATTGGATCGACGTGAACAACAGTTGCAAGGCAATGTGCCACAATTGAATAATTGGCCGCCATTACCGGATAGTTTTTGTGTGAAGCCATGTTTCTATCAGGACATTCATCTGGAAATACCACCAGAATTTCAGAAACTAGTGAAACACTTGTACTATACATGGATGTGTAAGTAACTCACCAAACACAATCCTCACCTAAACCAATTCAATCTGATCTGATCTGATCTCTTATTATACCAATATGATTTTTCTGTCATTTGCAGTTTATACAATGACACTATGCGTTAATGTTTTGGGTGGCCTCATTTTACTATTTCATCAGGGTAAAGTTGTTCATCTACTAATGGCAGTTCTCTATACAATGCTCTTTACACCTGCTTCATATGTTTGTTGGTAAGTTCTATATACTTAGGTACATTATTAACTTAACAATATCATTATTTTGTTTTCTGCATTTCTTTCATAGGTTCCGGCCTGCCTATAAAGCTTTCCGTAATGATTCAAGCTTCAATTTTATGGTCTTCTTTTTCATATTCTTTTTTCAAACAATTTACACCGTCTTTCAAGCAATCGGTGTCGAAGATTCAGGTTATTCTGGTTTCATAGTTGCCATTTCACAATTCGATGCAACACCAAGTGGCATCATTGTTGGCATCCTTCTATTGAATATTGCATTTTGTTTTACAATTACGGCAGTGGCAAATATCATTATGATAACAAAGGTACCTTTAAAATAACTCAATTATAATTTAATTGATTGATTGATTAACTCCTTTTTCTTTTTTTTTTTTTATGTATAATTTATAGATACATTCTATTTATCGTAGCACCGGTGCCAGTATGGCTAAAGCTCAAGCAGAATTTGCTACAGAATTTATGCGTAATCAGCATGTACAGGAGGCAGCTTCATCAGCAGTTAATACAGCTATAAATTCACAATTTAATAACAGTAGCAGATACTAAAAAAGCGCATCTCTCTTTTGATTTATTTATGAAAGAAAAGAAACAAATCAAAACTAACAACATAAAACAACATAAAACAACATAAAGGTAAACATAGAGATTAGAGATGCACAGATACACAGATACACATACAGATGTGTGATGATGATGACAGTGAACAGGGAGGACGGATAGAATGTGAATGAATGAAAATGAAACAATGAGTACTTAGAATACGAAAAGAACAAAGAAAAAGAAAAAGAAGATAAAGCAAACCAACAACAATTAATAATATGAAATTAACATAAATAAGAACAAATGACTTGTTGAATGCTGGTGTTGGTGGTGGGGGATTTGCCAATCCATTCCCCTCCTCCGCCCATCTTCTCATATTTTTTGGCTCATTGATTTGACTGACACATCAATGAGAGAGAGAAAAGAAATAAAATTAAGTGAATTTCTGTTAGATAGGGAAAGGAGCGAAGGATATTGAAAAGAAGTAAAAGTCAAGGAAGAGAAAAAGTAAAAGTTAAGAAGCACATTAAAAAAAAATTAATTTATTAGTCTGCTACACACACACACACACACTGGTACACAATCAAACACACATACACACATGTTAATGTTAGTAAATAAGTTTGGAAAAAAATATAAAAGAACCATCACTTTCATGCAAATGAAACCATAATAATTTCAAATCCAACACACATAAAAAACACCACTTAATCAGTGAATCGGTCAGCTACTCACTCACTAACTCACTGAGAATTAACAACATGATTCCATTCATGCACAATTAGATTGCTAATATTAGCATGGTCAGAAAGATAATAGGAATACCAGACACCAGATGAAACATAGAAAATACATAGCAGCAACTGCATCAATATCATTAACAAAAAATTATGAATTCAAGTCAAATGATGGGAAGGGAGGAAGGAAGGAAATAAATCTAATCAAACCAGATAGGCAGGCTTCTGAATTGAATTGAATTGAATAGAATAGAATATTTTGGGTAATCAGAACATAACAATAAATCAACAATAAATACTTGAATGCGCTTCATAATAATAATAATAATATACTTAACATACAAAATAACAATATTCTTAAAATTTATAAAGCAAATCAAACAAAATAAAACAAAACAAAAAAAAAAAAACATTAATACATTTTTAAATAATAAAATAAATATATATATATATATTATTATTGCTTTATTGGGTGAAAAAATTCCTAGAATGCCGTCGTCAACAAATAAACAATTCTTAAAAACAAAATACTGAAATATGCAGGAAAACATTTCAATAAAAAATAATAAATAATTTAATAAAAACAAAACCTAATTAATTAAGATTGGAAGTGAAATTTTAGAAAGAAACAAAAGGAAAAAAAAAAAAACAAAATTTTATATATACATACATACAAAGTAAAGAAGAAAACAGAAAATACTATAATAGAACTTTTGCTATTTCTACTACTTATATAGAGTTTATGATTTAATGAAATTGATTTCCAAAAACAAAAACAAAAAAAATGTGTGAATTAATTGTTTATTTTTATTAGATCAATAAAAGAAAGAAAGAAAGAAAGAAACAGAAGAATCCCTCCCAGCATCCTTGATTCTGAAAATGCTTAATCAAGCCTCATTAAAAGCTATTAATTATTATATCATTATTATTACTATTATTACTATTACATATTATTATCATTATTATTATTATTATCAATTACATATGTTTACTAGTTTTTTAAGAAAAACAAACAAACAAATTTATAAATTGACTTACTTGATTTGATCATTATTATTATTATTATTATTATTATTACTTCTATGCTTAAACCAATCCTGAACTGAAATTTATAAATTCTTCCTTTCTTCTTTTTTTTTGGTTGTGTATTTGCTTTAGTCAAAAATAATTGTATTTATTTTTTAAAAATAATTCCTTTGTTTTTCGAATTCTTCTTCGCCTTCATTCATTTTTTTTGCATTGTGATGGATGATTATTATTATTCATTTTTATTGCCTTACAACTTACACATTAACATTAACTTTAAAATAAAAAAAACATCATCATCTCTCGTTGTATTTTTGTCATTGTCGTCGTGAATTATGTATTGTTATTAATTGCATTATTAAATAAAATAGAATTAAAAATAATAAAATATATAAGTTAAACAAAAAAAAAAGGAGAAGAAATGAGTTAAAATATCGTCGTCGGTGTTGTCGCTTTATGTTTAACATGTGTTTTGTTTTATACTATATACATACATACATACATACATATACTTATTTATATTTTTTTTAAATTAATTAATTAACTAAATATTTAAAAAGAAAACAAACAAAAAAATGAAATAAAAGAAAAGAAAAAAAAAACAGATTGAAAGATGTGGGAAAAATAAGGAAAAATCATTTATATAAATAATAACAATAATTTATTATGTATTAAAAATACAATCAAAATATGTATGGAATAAAATAAAAATATAAATAAATAAATATAAAAATATAGATGTAAAAAATATAAAATGATATTTATTTATTTAACAAGATTAAATCTTATATTTAATACTAAACTTAATACTTGCTAATACACGGTTGCCCATATTCGACGGACCCATGTTTTTTTTTTTTTTTTTAAATCAAAGAAAAACACAATTTTTTTGATGTTGACGACGATAATAATCATTTTATTTGGTTCAAGTAAATTTGTTGACATCAGTTTTTGAATATGATATCTCTCAAATGGCCGCCTTGAGCCTGTACGGCGTATTGTGCCCGTTTTGCTGCATTTTCCATAGTTTTAGTTAACATTTCGGCTGGAATAGCAGTTATTTCCTCACGGATGTTGTTCTTGAGCTCTTCTATGGTCTTTGGCTTATTAATATAAACCTTTGATTTGAAATATCCCCACAAGAAGAAGTCAGGTGGCGTTAAATCGGGCGAACGCGGTGGCCAGTCAAAATCGCCATTTTTCGACATCAAACGATGAGGAAACAATTTCTTCAAAATTCGATTGTGGTGGAGCGCCGTCATGTTGAAACCAGAACTGCCTCATACGCTTTCGACGAATAATTGGCATTACAAAAGTGGTTATGATATCGCGATAACGCTCCTGATTGACGGTAACAGCTTGACCATCTTCCTTTTTGAAGAATAATCGTTTTCGCACTAACGCCGCACCAAACAGTGACTTTAACGTCGCAAAGAGGCACCTTTGCTTGTTTACTTGTTCTTAGAAGGCGCACTTTTCACATTATTTAATTTTTTATACGCACGTTGAGTTTTCACAATTGAGTTCTTTTGTTGAATGTAAATTTCAACAATTTGGGAGCGCTCGCGTGGCGTGTACTGTTCCATGGTAAAAATCTGCTTGGACTGACGCTTCCAACGCGGTATGTCATTAAACGATCTGACGTCTCTGTCAAAAGATACAGGGTTGCCAGATGGGTCCGTCGAATGTGGGCAACCCGTTACATACCTACTTTGATAGGGCCATCGACTTGCGATTTAATATCATCTATATCATATTTATACTAAATTTAGAAGATTCAGAGTTGGAATGGGATTTCGGGAACCAAATAGGGAGGCCCTTATGCTGCACAAGTCTTGGCAGGAGTCCATAAACGGTGAGATCAACTCCGCAGAGAGGGAATGGTGGACTGGCTGATTTGTTGAGAAGGTGTTAGTGGATATTCCGTGCAGGCGAATGCACTGAATACTCGTTGTTGGGTGATAAAGTCATTGTGTAAGTCTCAACCGCAGAATTAAGTTGCATTTTTTTTTCTCCTATATTTTTATGAATAGGACTAACAATAATAATTCAACTCTTATAAACTAACACACTTGTGTCCAAGGAAGAGGAAGGGGTTCACTAGCCTCTAAATAAACAAAAAGACTGGTCGATCGTTGCGATTTAGACGAGATGAGCTCCTTGTATAGGCAAGAGCTCTGGCTAGGGGATTAACGTGTCGAGCTAGTTTGACCTTTACACTTAGAACATTCATCTTTTACTGGTGGCACTTCCAGGTCTTTGTGAATGTCTTCATTCCTAATATACCATGAAGCTCCTGTAATTATTCTAAATATCTTGGATTGTGCTCTTTGTATAACTTTGATGTTACTCGCGCTTGCGGTACCCCACAATTCAGAGCCATAAGTCCAAATTGGTTTTATAACAGAGTTATACAGTAACACCTTGTACTCAAGTCTCAGACCAGATTTAGAATTATTTAGCCAGTAAAGGCTTTGTGCCCTTAATTCATAAACGTCTTTTTAGCTTCTATATGCTTCCTCCAGGTGAGATGTCTGTCTTTGAGGAACTGTAGCACCATTTAGCGTTACTGGAGAGCATGTCCGACGATTCAAAGTAAATGTAATCTGTTTACATTTCCCCTCATTGACTGTAATTCTCCAGATAGATAACTAATCCTGGAGGTTTTTAAGATCATTATCCAGGACTGTAAAAGCTTTCACTGGGCAACGGGAGCGGCTGATTATGGCAGTGTCATCGACAAAAGTCGATATGACAATTTGAGTAGTTGTTGGAATGTCAGCAGTGAATAAAACATATAATGTTGGTCCCAAGACACTGCCTTAGGGAACGCCTGCCTTTATCATAATTTCATTTGTTACGACGTTTTTCTGTCTTACTACAAACCCTCGATTTGTTATGTATGATTACAGGATATTATGCATATTTTGTGAATTAAACCTTCATGCTATACTCGATCAAATGCTTGTGCTACATCAAGAAATACTGCTGAGCAATATTCTTGTTTTTCAAAGGCAGTTCTTATTTCCGAAGTAACTCTATTGACTTGCTCAATCATTCCATGTTTTGCTCTGAATCCAAACGGATGGTCTGGGATTGTACAATTTGTTTGTAAATGGTAGTTGAGTTTGACCTTAAGCATCTTCTCAAATAGTTTAGAAAGACATGGAGGCGGACTTATGGGTCTATAAGAAAAAGAACTTGTTCTATCCTTCCCGGGCTTTGGAACACTTATGATTACCGACTTCTTTCATTGCATTGGAAAGTATCCAATTCGAAAGATAACATTGAAAAGATACGAGAGAAATGCTATTGCTGCGTTTGGAAGTTCAGTTATCATTTTTGGAACAGTACAATCATAACCTGCAGATTTCTTAGGATTCAGTTGAGTCTTAATAATTAATTCGATTTCCCTTGAGCTAGTTTTTATTGGAGACATATAGCCATAATTTGAGATTGTCTGGTTAGGAAGCACAAAATTTTTTGTGGGAGGATTTGGTTGGAACACAGTTGAATCCAGTTCCACAGAAGTTTTTAGTGATTTTTGGGCTTTCCAGAGTGGTAATCATGTGTTTGTAGGTGATAGATTCTCAATATAGCGCTTTTGTGCCTCGACCTTATCACTTGTAAGTGCTTTGACTAGTTTTTTTATTGCAGTTTTCAGACTTTGTTTAGCGGCAGGAGATATGTGCTGTTGCCATTCTCTTATCAATCTTCGTTTAATAGCCTGCGATGTCCCTATTTGAGAAAGATTTACTGCTGAACTTATGCACAACAATCACATGCGTTGCTACCTCAGCTGCAGCTACCAATATTTAATTAATCTCATTAACTGATGTGTCAATATAACTTTCAGACTTGATTGCAGGTGCAATTTCGATGTGAGAACTTATATATATTTTATATTGCAACCAATTTGACTAAACGGGCGATTCTCGACTATTGGATAATCGAGTAGAAGGATGTGAGTGATCGGATGAGAGTTCATAATGAGTATTTGCTGATATAAGGTTTGTAGGTATATTTCTTGTGATACCAAAGTTGATAATATCAGGAATTTTTCTTTGATCCATAGGCCTACCCGGAGAAACGAAGTCTAGTTTGTTTTTCCAATTTACAAGAGTATTGTATAGTTGCCGACCTTTTGGATTTACTAAACTAGAACACCAATAGGTGTATTCTGCATTATAGTCACCGTCCAATAAAAAAAATGTTCTCCAAGGCTATCAAAGAAATTTTTAAACGTCTTCAGATATTGAAAAACGTGGGGGACAATATACAACAGATATTGTCAGATTACTATAACTCGTTTGCATCAAAATCGAGGTTACTTGTAGATGAGTATCTCTCCAGAGACTGGTGTTTTATACGCTTTCTTAATATTATGCATGTACCACCATGGGCTTTTCCATCCGGGTGATTTGTCATATAAACTATATAGCTTGGTATGAAGAAGTTGTTATTACTGATCAAATGAGCCTTAGAGATAAGCATCACATCTACATTACTATCCTCTAGATACTTTATGAGCTCTAGTTTGTGATGCGAAACACCATTTGCGTTTCAATGAGTTATTTTTGAATGAGCCATTATGGTGAATTTAACTTATCCAAAATTTTCATTTGGATTTTCATCATCTCTTGAAAAGAGTTGTGCAACATTAAGATTGATTGATTCAGGGTCTGAAATTTCAGTTCATCAGCAAGGTTTCACTAGAATTTTGTAGTTGCATTTGAATAACACCTTTAATTAAAGAAATTATTGATGTCCAAGCATTTCTAAAGTAAGGAACCAGTTTTACTAATTTACTAATTTTATTCTCATACCTTTAGTACGTACAAAATCCTACACAGAGAGAAAAAAGTCGAGAACATTGGATCTAAATCGTGCACATTCGGTCAAGATAATCCATCAAGCACGAACTTGCAGAAAAACCTTAATAATCATGGTATATTATCACCTGGTGAAGTTGCTTCCGGCAACATAAAATTATAAATAAACCTCCAATGAGGATCCAATAACCGCCAATTTTGTGTTGCCTTAGTTGCATAACAGTAAGTTTATTACAGAAAATCGCCAGCGAAGATATATGGGACCTTGCAGAATTTCAACGAATCACATCATCAACTGGCTGATAGCATCAGGAAAGAGGAGACCACCTGCGGTGGCGGCGCTAGACCAGATGTTGACATCAGAGAGATTAGCTTGCGAGGCCTCTTTTTTTATTTCTCAGTCACAAAGCAAAAGATAAATAGATTCGGATTCATGTACGAGTACGAGTATTTACTAATCATATGTTGACAAAAATTATATAAACAATCACAATTGTAACTAAATTTTTTCAACACACAATTGAGCTACTGCAACGCTTTTTTCAAATCGTGTATTACGAAATTCTTGAATTCAGCTACCAAATGAATGTAATGTGACTTTCAAGTTCCCTTGAACCGACTAATACCTACTATTGTTCACACGTAGTAAAATCACGTAGCACACGTGTATTGTAACAATGTCAAAAGTTTTGTGTAAGACTTAGAGTTTCGGAATCATCAGTTTTATTTTTCAAGTCATTAATGCATTCGATAACATCATCAAATTGTAAAAAAATCTCCCAGACACTCTCATCGTGTTTCACACAGAGATTTTAAAGTAAATTTTAATTTAGATTTTACAAGATCCTAACGTTTGCTTGACTTTGAAAAGAGCACATAGATTTTATTGATACAGCCGAAAAATATTTTGGGTATTGTAGAAGAGTTTGCTGGATTTATCAAAATCAAATTGGAAATCTGTAGCATTCGCATGGCATGACAAATGCTCTTGGACTAATATTAAGTATTCTTGTTCTGTCACCTATATTAATGCCGACCATATTGGCGACAAATTTGGATATCTGGACCATAAACAAAATGTTTCTCTATCTCTCCAGTTGAGTTACAATACAGCGTAAAGATACAGCACATGGTTATGCTGCCATAGATTGTATGTACATATGTTCGAATGGCAAGAACGAGCATTCATTAACATCGTTAATGATATAGAAGAATTTACTGAAGACGAATCTGATGATAGAAATGATTCACCTCAAGCAAGTTTAAGTTCGGAAAACCCATTTCACTATTATATTTTCTATTATCGGTTCGGATTTCTAGTGAATAATGGACTAAGACTGAACTGACCGTTTAAAAAGCCCAAAAGTAGTCAAAGTATTTAAAAATTTCTATTTTTTGGTAGAATAGTAGGATACTAGGACATGATAGGTAGGCAAACATTTAAAGTTTCTATAGATCACATAGTTGTATTACTGGCAGAATCAGATTCACTCAATACATTCCAAGTAAACCAGCTATGAATGGTTTCAAAGTTTTCTGGGCTGGTGATTCTCAATCTCCCTACCCACTTAAAGGGTATTCTGTATACAAAAATCTTGATGATACACCCCTGTAGCACCTGTTCAACAAGGAGATCGAATTCTGATTGCTCTAACATCAAGTGGTTTCACTAATAAGGATGATAATCAAGGTAAAGAATTCATTTCAGGTGCTTCAGTTTTTCACCAATGAAAAAGGGGAAAAAATTCGATGAAAGTTGGTCCTAAAATCATCCATAATTAATTAAAAAAAAAAAACAAGAACTCGACTGCAAAAAATACAATGCAGTAGTTCAAGTGAAGCTGATGACAATGAAGCTTCTGTTGCAAATAGATCTAGGATTGAATAATAAAAAAATTCAAGCTATTTTTCCGATCGTATATGCTCACTTATCGTCGCCACCAGATCGGTTCCAAGCGAAAAACTATTTAGTGGCACCGGTTTTGTTTACGAAGAATATATTGCCTCTTATCAATCTTGATTACCAATAGTTACTATATACAGTAACCGCCAAAACTAAAGCACGAAACTTACCATGTCAGTACTTTGCTCAATAAAATTGTAAAACAGGTCCAAAACGTTTTGTTCTTCTAAATGTAAAAAAAATTTGTAATCAAAATGTTAAAAAGCTTAAAAGCGGCGCGACAAAACTAAAGCACGAAATCAAATATACGAGAAATACTATTTTTTTTTTCTTAGTATTTAGTAGAGTAACCATTGTTTTTAAATACTGCTTCACATCTCCGTGGCATGGAGTCAATTAGTTTACTTAAAACTTCAGCAGAAATATTTTTCAATGCCAATTCGACCTGAGAGAAGAGAGAGTTCTTGCTGCTACAGTTTTCGCGCACAATATTCCGATCTACAATTTCCCATAGATTCTCTATGGGATTGAGATCGGGTGATTGAGCTGGCCACTTCATCTAGCAGTATGTTTTGGGTCGTTATCATGCTGGTAGATCCACTTTAATGGCATTTCTTCTTCCGCATGAGGGAGCATGGTATTCTGAAGAATGTCTTTGTACATTATACCATTAATTCTACAAATTGGACCGATTCCGTTAGCAGAAAAACATCCCCAGACCATAACACTGCCTCTACCATATTTTTTCGGGGGCCTGCACGTTTTTAAACCATTGTTCTGCGTGAAATAGTTAAGTGCAATTCATTTTGTATTGCTCTTGCCGATATAAAAGGATATTTTTTAACAATTCGAATGATTGCTTTATCGTCACGTGTTGTTGTATTCCGAGGTCTGCCACCACCATGGTTTTGATTGTAATGAGCCAAACACCGAAATCGACTTATTGTTCTGGAAACAACACTGTGATGCATCCCAAACTTGTTCGCAATATTCATAACGGACTCTCCGTTCATCAATAAGTTTTTCTCTGAATACGGCAGAATATTTATTGCGGCCCATTTTATTATTCTTTTACTATGCGTTACAAACTTCGATGAACAACAACCTACAAATCATCATATAAACATTAAACAAAAAGTGATTGAAAAAGCTCCTAATAAGCTTTAAGAATAATGGCAAGTAATTATAACGGTTAAATTTTGATTAATAATTTTTTTTAAAATAACATATGAAGTAAAATTTGTATACATTTAGAAGAAGAAATATGTATAAAGTATTTAAATTCATGAAAAACAAAACATTTTGGACCTGTTTTACAATTTTATTGAGAAAAGTACTGACATGGTAAGTTTCGTGCTTTAGTTTTGGTGGTTACTGTATACTACATATACCTATCTATAAGCTTACTTTGTGGTACAAACTTTATGTATGTGTAAGTGTAGCACTTATGGGTAAATTTTGTCTTTAATAAAATTTAAAAACCGAATTTTTTTTCTTTGTTAACCCACCTCCGACTCCGCTAAAATGACCTCCGTTACAAACGTAATACCAACATACGAGTACAAGTGCAAAATTTCTATTTTGATTTTATAAATATTTTATTTTATTTCTTTGCTTTGTTTTTTTTTTTTTTTTGTTTTTGTTTTATATTTCTTTAGATGCACATCAATATTTACTTAATTTTATAATTTATTTAATTATGTATAAATAAAACTTAAAAAAAAAATTGCATTCTACCAAAAAAAATGTTAAAAAAAAAACCATTTGTTTATGAATAAAAAAAAAAATATGTATAAATAATTTGTTAGAATTTCTTTCTCGTTTAGAGGTTAACATTTTACTTCTTTTTTTTTTGTTTTTTTTTTTATAATTCTTTTTCATGCATTTCAGTTTCTCGTCTAATTACTAGATGCTTTTTTCATTCACATACATTATATATCGATTATCGAATTATATAGCATATATAGTAATATTAGTTCATTATATATATACATACATATGTATGTATATAATATACATATATGCATATATGTATATAATGTTCTATTTATTTATTCATTTATTTAACTAGCATTTCTAGGGGTTTTTGAGTTTATAATAATAAATTATAATATTTTTATAACTCATACAATATTTTTCTGTATTTTTTTTTTTAATTTTTTGTGGTTTTTTCGTTTTTGTTTTTTTTTTAATAAATTACAACAACAATTACATAAAGGTTTTTAATATATTTATGTATGTATGTATGTATATATATAAATATTTATACTTAGTTTAGTTTAGTTTAGGTTTTTTTTTTTTGTTGTTTTTGAAAATATTGTTTAGTTCATAATAAATAATTTATTTTATTTTATTTATTTTTTATTATAATGATTATATTTTTCTTTTATTAACAAATGACAAGAGTTTTGTTTTTTATGTTTTTTTTTTCAGTTGATTTATTATTTTTTATTTATTTATGTATATTTTGTAAATATAAATTTCTTATCATTTTGGCCATGACTTGGGTTTTCTTCATTTCATCTTTTTCTTCTAATATTTTTTATGTTCTTTTGTTATGATAATTATTTTTATTTATTTTCCTTTACTGTTGTTTTTTTTTTTTTTTATTATTATTTTTGTTTTTTGTTAAAGTAAATTGCAGCTATCCATAGACAATAAAAATTATTACTTATTTTATTTAAGTTTTTTTTTATTTATTTTGTTCATTTTTTTTAGATTGTTTTTGTAATGTTAACAGAAGTTTTTGTATAAGAAGTTAGATAATCTTGGCTGCATTTTGCATATTTTTGTTAAATACTTATTTTCTTCTTCTTTAATTTGATAGGAGGTTATACCCTACACACATTTCTACATTACCATACGAGTATCGCTATCTCTATCATCATATCTACTACTTATATCCACCATTCTCTCTCTCTCTGTATTTGTCTGTCTCCCTCTCTATGTTGATATCTAGTATGTACCTACATATGTGTCGGTCAATCTTTCGATTGTAGAACATTATATTAACAATTATTGTAAGTCTTAAACTTCACAGGAACACTCTCCACTATGCTAGAGTATCGCAGAATATTTCATCAAAATTGGTTTAGACGTACTCAAGTGATAAGATATAGATATACAAAGAATAAATTTCCATTGGAGTCAGAAAATTCAAGTATTTCGACTCAAAGAACAACGTACAAACGTATTGAAAAGATCACATTCAGAGGACAAAAGGAAAGTTTGAAGAACTTATCAATATCAATCGATTGCAGATTCACTATTGCAGTTATGGCTCAAAGGACCTTCTTTCTTTATATTGATGTTTGAAAAGTTTGTATATCAATAGATTGTAGATTTTTAAATCCTATTTCGGATCAAAGTTGTATTGAAAATTTGGCATCATTTCTCTGACTTATAAACCATAGATGAAAATAGAAAGACACATCTATGTACCATACTACATACTATATATTTTTAATACTCAATATCTCATAAGACGGTATAAGTTAATTAATTGTCTCATTTGTATTTAGGGTTTTTTTTAAAATGAATTTTTAAGAGAATTTGACAAGAGACATCTATCCAAGGAAGACTTAACTTTATGATATCATTCACATACCATTGAAAACAATATTAAAAATTTATTGCATTGCATTCTACCATATACTATATGTACCATAAACAAGATATAATATTCGTTTTATAAAGACTAACTAATGAATTTGGGATGATGCTTGTAGCCTGGATTCAATACAATGGAACTACAATGTAGTATACTATACTATTGTATAATTAAGATAAAAGGAAATTGAGATAAAGATGAATATTCAAACCATTTCTCTTTCTCTTTTCTATTTATGTACCTATATAAAAACCAATTGAATCAAATTAAAACCAATTCCGAACCTTAATCGATCAAATTCAGTTTATAAATGTAAGTATTAATAATTTCACATTATTCAATACTTTAAAAAGTAGGTACAAGAGGAACCCCAGGCCGACACAATCGACCGTATTCTAGAAAAAGCATTTATTTTTTAAAGTGCTAATACAATAACTTCTCTATAAACAGTGTTCACACCACCATTGAGCGTACAGCAATAGAACAGAAGAGACAGGCACACAAACACGCAAACCTCTCTATTCTCCCATTCCACATTAACGGCTGTGAGTTGTTATTGTTGTTATAAAGCGGTTATCTGGACCTCTTTTCATAAACATTTACAGTACAAATCTAGAGAAAAATACCTTTCAATTGATATTTCTTTTTGTCACATTAGGTTCAGTGGCTTAAGCAGGAAAGGACTCACATATTCAATGTTTGCCGTTTAATTATATAGATGATGAGCAAGCCATTTGATATGAAACAAAGACTTTACTCCAATCCAAGTTACTATGCAATTGTGTGTTTGTAAATATGATGAAAAGTACAATGCAAGTTGCAAGTGTTTGTTGGTTATAGGTACATATTACTATTTTATACTATTTATTCTAAATATTTCAGTATTTTCAAATCAAATTCTATGTATGCGATTTTTATATTTATAATTATAGTACATACATATGTGTGTGTAAGGTATTTAATATTCGATAGAGCCGAAATTATATTGTACAATATAGTAGGTACTCTATAATCGAGTATTTCCTTTCTTTTAATTTTTCATTTTTCATTTTATTCCATTTGATTATGTTTTGTTTTTTATTTTGTTTTCTGCTTTATTTTTAAATTTGCATTTTAGTTTTTTTCATTTCATTTTATTTGCACATAAAAATAATAGAAAATAAAAAATAGTAGGTACATTTTACATAATAATAATAATAAAGAATTTTTGAAAATATTAATTTACATTTTTTCACAAAAATCAAAAAAATAATAAAAATTAAAAACAAAAAAAATCAAGAAAATTACTAAAATAAAATAATAATATTAAATGATTAAGAAATAAGAAAAAAATATACACAGGCCTTCATTAGAAAAGCTTTATGTATAGAATCCATAGATAAGAATCTCCAAATATGACTTTCGTTTTACTACTAAGTATATCATGACACATTTGAAATTGAAAATTGATCAAAAACGACATTTTCACAATCAAATATAATGGCTAAAGGATATGTAGTACTCAGAAAAACAAAAATTTTGTTATATACCTACTATTTTAATGCATTTGAAATACAAGTATGTATGTATGTATGTATGTATGGTTATGGAAAGTAACACTAAATAAAAAGAGAAAAAAGACAAAAGTCTCTCTTAATTTTTGGTATCACTCTATAAGTTCGAAGGTTGACATACTTTTTACCATAATGGTGACACATGTTTTTCTTTTTGAATATTATTTTATACAATTTATAAGTCTTATGATGTTTTGAAAAAAAAAACTATGTG
Organism: Amiota communis; assembly: GCA_037043315.1. Classification (NCBI taxonomy): domain Eukaryota; kingdom Metazoa; phylum Arthropoda; class Insecta; order Diptera; family Drosophilidae; genus Amiota; species Amiota communis. The sequence goes on from JBAMAV010001061.1 coordinate 397,500, forward strand.
AGCCTTTGACTTTGTAGTAGCTAAATGAATCAATGAAAGTTTAATATAGTATACACCTCTTTTTCTTTTATTAGGTATATTTTACGCTTGAAAACAAGTAGTGTATAAATAAACCATTTAAGAAGGAGACAGAGTGTACACGCTTTGAAATAACAAAACATTAACTCTCTCTGTTGTTAACTTTAAATATTTTCTATTCCAATTCTACTGTACTGTATTAGTAGGTACCAGTAGCTTCATATTTGATCTCATCACACCTTTATGTATTTACATATTAAAAAATTGCTACAATATTCCCAGACTGGGTTTTGAGAACTCACTCTCTGCCCTTTTGTACAATATTAAGTGCTGTCAAAGTGTTTCTCTCACCACCACATTTTGTTCATATTTTATACGGTTTATTATATCTTTATTAAACTTCAATAATAAAATCAGGTTGTTGCCAACCGTGTGTGATCGGACCCCCCCATCCAAAGACTATCTGCGCCACACGTTGCTTAATTTCTCTCATAGCTTAGATCGCCAAGAAAATCATTAAAAATGACGATGACCCAAATGTAAAATTTTATCCTATCACATACAAAAAAAAAAAATCAATTGTATTGTAAATAAAGACATCAAACCGTGATCATGTTCGTTGGGATCTCAATGATGACGGACATTGCAATGAAGTTATAGTTCATGAGACGAAACAAGCAATATGCAGCTTGCTTCTTTATTTCCAAGAAAACAACATTAGCTTTGGAAATTTATTGAGTAGGAATAATTTTTTTATTCACTTTCTATATAGTAGGTAGTACAGTGGCAAGTAAAATTGAGCAAATATTGGTTGCTTTTATACAACATTATCCATGTTTAATCCTAGACTCTTAAATTCCAGGTGTGATGGCGGATTTATTGATGTGGGAATAATTGAGCCGCCAAAGAGTTATAAAATAGGGTCGGTCTTATAATAAAGAATGCATTTTTTAAACGATTTTGTGAATGCCATATTGAATTCCAAATTTGAAGAGTTTATCATGTCAGATTAAAGCCCAAACCTCAATTCAGTTGAAATTGTAAGGGCCATTGGATAAGCAGAGCCTTCCAAAGTCCAACAGAGCGCCCACTATGGAAGATTAAATTTGGGGTAGAGTTCAGCATAAATGAAATAATATACCAAATTTATAATGATATAAAAAAACATAGGTACATAATTGAGTAAATGCAGGTAGCTCTGGTTTTTATTTCGTATTATCTTTCCCATCTTATTTTTCGTGTCTTAAATGTCTTTGGGAATCATATGGCTATGATCTAAGGAATATCTGGAATTTTTTGTCATAATTAGGATATATTGAGCCATTTGAGCCTTCTAAATAACAAAAATATGTGTAAAAGTAATCAGCATTTATTACAATTTTGATTGCCACTGTACATAGCAGTACCTACTTCCTATAAGTTTTATGTAATTTTAATGATCTACATACTGATATGATGCATACAGTATAGGTATGTATATATCATTTTACCATTATATTTGACTGTGTATATGTTGTCTTTGTTGAACAATTTCTGCTTTTTCTGATGTGATGTGATAAAAAAAAAATGCAAATTTTGCATGCCTGTGTTATTTATTATTATAATTAATATAGCAAAATTAAACAGGGGTGTTTCAGGAGATCACAACACAAACATTGTATTGTAAATTGTATGTATACATATATTGTAATAAGTAGGTATATTAATTATTGAAAAAATTTATTCTAGTTTTCATTCACAATATTATTATTTTTAATAAATACATACACATAAATATACCTATTTAAATTGTAAATTCATTAATAAATTGTAAAATATATAGAAGAATTTCAGAATAAAAATTATAAATATTTATATACATTTCTTTTTTTCATGGGACAAAAACAGACACACACACACACACACACACACAGAACACCGCCTGTTTAATCAATTGTATGTGTGTAAATATATTTGATTTATTTAAGGAAAAAACTTAATTATTTTATTTACCATATATGTAGTAGGTACTACTTATTTTGTTTTGTGATCATTTTCAATTTTCCAGTTTTTTTTTTTCAAAAAAAAAATTTTATGTAATTATGTTTATTCATTCGTTTTATATTAATTTTATTACATAAGACAAATTTTTTATAATTATAAATAATTTAAATAAAAAAAAAAATATATATATATATATGTATGTGTATACATACTATGTATATGTCTATATAAAGATATATGTGTATACGAATGTTTTTGTTTTTTTTTGTTGTATTTGCATTTGCATTTGCATATATGTATGTTTGATTTAAAGTTTCACATTCATTTTTTCCTTTTTTATTTTATTTTATTTTATTTAGTTTTTAGTATTTTTAATATTTAACAATATAGTATTATAAAAAGAAAAAAAAAAAACTAATAAAATAAATAATAATAAAGCAACCATTATTATAATTTAAATTTGTTTTGTTTTTGTCTTTTTGTTTTTTTTTTGTTTTTTGGTGCACAAAAACAAAAAATGGAGAAAATATTTTGCTTTTTTACAAAACAAAAAAAATATATTTTAATTATAAAAGGGCGAGGAGGGGACTTTCATTTAATCCCTTGGGTGACAATACAATAAGAAAAGAAAAGAAAAGAAGAGAATAGCATAGCATAGAATAGAAAGAGACACTAAACGTGGTCGTCAATGACTGACTCTTCAATATCATTATAATGTTTTATCAGTAGAGCTTAATGTTTGATTGATAATGATGATGTTGATGATGCTAATGCGAATGCTGATGCTGTTAATGTTGTATATTGATCATGATCATGATTATGTTTACATAAACTAGTTAGCACTTTATTCTTATTTTCTGTTTTCTTCTTTAAATTTTACTGTACTTGTAAATATTTGAATGAAAGAATTCGCCCATTTTTGAGGTATCAAAATCTGATGCCACTTTGACTACAATATACTTAGTACTACCTACTTGTACTTGTTGAATGTATGTACTGTTAGTATGTACCATATTGATAGAATTGTTTTGGATTATGGCATGTTTAAGATGCCTTCAATAATATGCATGTATTTGTATACAATTGTCAATAGTCACATTATGAATCATCACGATTATTGTGCACCCATTGTGCTGGTACCCATTGTGGTTCTCGTTCCAATGAATTAATCTCAGCCAATAACTGATGATAGGCACGTTCTGTATCATTATTAATAATGATCATATCGAATAGATGACCCCAACGTGCTTCCATATCACGTGCCGTTGCAATAATATCCTTAAGTTCCTCTTCCTGTAATTGATCAACACAAAATGAATAAATAATTGAATGTGAATATTGAATGGTATTGTGATTAATTGATATGTGTAAATGTGAAATTCACCTTAAATGGTTCACCATTTCGTAATTTCTTTTGTCGTAACTTATCCAAACTGGGTGGTGCCACTAGGACAACATATGGTTTTAAATCGGAGGCACGCAATAACTTAAGACTTTGTGGATGCAAATTGAGTACACAGATTTTGCCGCTAGCAACTACAGTTCGTATGGCTTCCAATGAGGTACCTAAGCAAATGCATAAAATTGTTATCCATACTCAATTAGTATGACCAAACTTTAGACTTACCATAATAGGCTTTCTCATATTCACCATGTTCGACAAAACGACGTGCTAGGATGTCCGCCTCAAAGGCCTGTCGTGTTATGAAATGGTAATCAACGCCGGGTACTTCGCCTTCACGTCGTGTCCTTGATGTGTCTATAGAAATGGCAATAACAAAAGAAGGATGGATTAGATGGATGGTTGGATGAATGGAATACGAGTAACATATTATTGATATAAAGTTATGATGAGTTAAAGATTAAGATATTCATGGCATGGCATGTCAAGGCATGTTTTTTTTTTTTTTTTTTTGTTTCAATAAAGCGCTTGGCAAGCTTCAACACTGCTTCATGATATGACTAGACTTTTTTTGTCTTAGATTATTTTAGTTTACCCTTAGGCTTTTTGATCTTCTCCTCGAGTAAATAGAAAACTATGAAAACACATAAAAAACAATGAGACTTGAGATTAAGCACATAATAGTACAATGAAAGATTGATTAAGCCTAGTTTTTTTTTCTTTCATTTGTTGATTAGTGGTAGTGGCAAGAGGCAGATCAAGCCAAATATGCTCTAAGCTCCCGTGAATCTTATGTTATGTCAATACATTAAGGATTTACTTACGTGGTACTGCCGCTGAGAAACGCTCTGAGTCAGCCATCAAACGTTGACGCAACTCATGGCGACCAATATTTGGTGGTCCTATAAGGACAATGGGACGTTTGTGTGTAGCACGTGGATAATAAAGAGCAACCTCTTCATATGTTAGAATTTCTTCGGGATCTGTTTCATCAGGAGCCGTTGTGGCATACAAAGGATAACTAAAAAGAAACGAGACAAAAGATTGAGAAATTTAATCACATAAATCTTTGGTGTAATGGATTTGTTTACTTACCCAGCTTCCGAACTGGCTTTCTTCTTCTTCTTGCGTCCCTTTCGTGCACATAATAACGTTGCACCCTTGCTGCTGCTGCCATCCTTGCCACGACTACGTGCAAGACCTGCCTCTTCGGCAATGGCCAACTTCATGGTCTCACGCTGATGCTGAAACGACTGACTAGGTATGAGGCCGGCCAGTGTTTGATCTTCTTCGCCCTCTCGATATGCTTGCCACCAGTTGGGATCCTCTCGTGATATTACATGTAGTACATCACCCTTTTGAAAACTAATTCCTAACTCACGGCACGGTATATACAAATCATCTTCAGGATCATAATCGAAATGAGCACGTACATGCAGAACTGCATTGTCGCGATGGCCAATGAGTCCGCCGCCACCGCCCATACCAATACCCATGCCACTTCCAGTTAATGGACCACCCGCAGGCACGATTAGGAATGTTAGTGTGCCCTGCATGGCCCCCAGCAAAGCGCATACCTCATTAACTGTCTTGCCACGCAGTTCCTGGCCATTCACTTCAAGTATTTCATCACCCTCATGCAACAAACCTGACTTTTCAGCGGCTCCACCACGAACAATGCGCCCAATTACGACAGCTTCACCTTCGTTACGTACCGTTGCACCCAAAGGTTCTGTTGATTTCTCAATCTGTATGATTCTTATGTTATCGTTTTGATCATTCAAAGTACCAAAGCAAGCAGCGCTCATCGCTTGTTGTTGTTGCTGGTGCTGATGGTGCTGTTGATGTTGTTGTGGTATGTGTGGTGGCAATGGCGGTGGTGAATCACTTCGTGATTTATGTACCACAGAAGCAGCAGCTGCACCCGGCAATGGCATAGCACTACGATGTACCAATGGAGGTGGCACAACAGGTGGTGCTACAGCAACGCCACCAACACCTTGACCACGTACGCACAAAGGCGATTTGTTGGTGGCAGCTGCCATCAACACAGCACCACTGCTAGATGCCGATAATGGACTGCTAGCACCACTAATCGTTGGTGTCGCTGATGGTGTGCCATCTGTGTGCGTCGCAATGCGATCGTGCGCCAACAACAGACCCTCCATTTCATGACTCGTCAATAGATTACCCAATTCAATAGCTGCACCAGAATTCGATTGCGCCAACATCTCGACAATATCCTTTTGCAAATTCGATGCATTTACACTTAGTGGATTGGCGACTCGAGGCCGTCGACGTTGTAGTACAGCGGCACGTGCAGCCAAAGCATGGGCAACGCTGGCATTGCCAAGGATATTATGGGCGGCCGAAACGCGACTGGCCAATGTATTCATGCCGCTTTTGGTAAGTTGATTTTGGAGACGTGTCAGAGCAGCAATTAGTTCACCATAGCCTAAAAGGATTAATTTATATTAAATCACATGGAGATGCTTTTTGTATACGTAATACAATAGTATAAAGATTACAAGACTTACCATCGATTTTATCCATAAACGTTGTTACATCCAATGCTGCTGGAGCTGTTAACATGGCCGGACCATTAAACTCATCATCCAAATATGCCTCATTTTCAACACCAACGGCCATATTGGACATTAACTCCGTCGCCGCCATCGATGATGATGAAGATTGTGTTTGCGGTTGCGCCGCATGCTTTTGACTATCTTGAAGTGCTTTAAGTTTGCGTGAGCCACGTAAACTATTTCGTAAGAATTCATTTTGTTGCGCAATACGTTCCTCTTCCTCACGGCGTCGTCGCAATTGCTCCTGGAAATGGAAAAAAATACGAAAAACGAAATTAAAATAATTATTTTCTTGTTATTCTTCATTAGAAAATCATTTGATTTTGCCATTTTTCTTGTTGATACATAATTTATTTCAAATACGAGTAGGTACATAAGTGCTATGGTAAGTTGTATTTAAGAAGGCCATCCAAAGTTTTAATTAAATTAAATCGCACTAAGTAAAATGCCGTGTACCTTGGGATTGGATTAACGGCGGCAAGGTCATTTCCATTTACCATAGTTCACTTCTCAGTTCCTCTGACAAAGACCATGAAATATTAAATTGCCTCCCCACACCCCCACAACTATTGTCTTTGGTTGCAGCAGCATCAATGCGTTTTCGACTAACAAAATCCTTGTACATTAATTTTATTGTATGTACATACTTGTTATATGAAGTACATATTACTATGATGAAGGAAGCAGGAATCGAGAAAAACTTTTGCAACAATTTCCCTTGTGTCCTTATGCATACATACATTGTACATACATACATGCATTGTACTACATACTAGTATATCAATATTTTGTCGTGTACATACTACTAGTAGGTAGTATGAACAATGAATGATGGATGGTTGGTTGGTCTTCGGTTAGCTAAACACAACTCAACTCAACTCAGCTCAGCTCCCAACGCAATTCAATCTACTGCTAATACAATAGCTTCATTCTTTCATTTGAAATGTTGATTGTGTTGGCATCAAATGTAAATGATGATGGTCGAGTTTTAGTTGCGTTGGTTGCAAATACTTGAAATTCTCATTTAAGCAGCATTTAATCCCTAATTCACGACAATTGTGTTAATTTAATTAGTGCTTCAGGCCTAGTTTTTTCTCACTCTCAGCACACAGAACACAGCCACCCACTCACTCATTCACTTAGTCAGTTTCACCTTCTGTTCACACTATTAATGATAATAAAGAATGAAAAAGAAAGATAGACGGAACTCATAAGTAGTTGTTGCATTTGCTTTTAAAGGCAAAAAATGTAAAAACAAAAAAGCAATCAGAAAAGGAAAAAAAAAACAAATGGAAATAGAAATAGAATAGAAACACCTTACCCACATGACAACCCACAACTATTAATGTACCTATGTATGCATACAAAAACTTATATTTACATACATACATGTATGTATGTAAGGAGGCCAATAGACAATATGTTATGTGTTGGTTATGGCCAAAAACAATGGAGTACTACTTACAGTAAAAGATCAAAATTTGTTTTTTCTTTGTCACCACTTCTTCCTAACATGACATACTCGTACTAGTAACATACCGTCCCCTTTGTGCGAAATAATCGTATGTGCCATTTTTTCGAAATTAACTTTTTGATACAAATTTGTTCTACACCCACAGTTGGTGCATCACCTGTAAAATGTTAGAACTGAAATCCCTATAGTTACGTCAAAAATTGACTGTATACTTTTTATTGTATGCAACAATGCATTTTATTCTTGTAGGCGAAATTAGTTGTACCTACTTACAAGTGATGCCATCCCACTATGGCAGAGCCAAAAGCTCTTAAATTTATTTGCCCTTTATAAGTTCTACACTCAATACATGAATGACCAAAAATTTCAGAAACTGTATTGTGTCGATTCCTAAGAAAGACCACTCGACAGTAGTATTAGAGATACACAATGGCAGAAGAGGTAAACAAGTTCCAGCGGTATTTCTTGAAAAGAGTGCTGAGACTACAGGACACAATCCCAAACTATGCATTGTCATTGGAAACTGGTACTGAAGAGAGCAGTAACTTCTAGACATTAGGTCTTTACTGTCATATAACGCACATAGATTGCCTCATAAGTTGTCAAAAGCTATTCTAAGAGGAAACGTTGTGTGGGCAAATAAATTTAATCAGCTGGAAGCAGAACACAATATAAGTTTTCAATGGAATGCTGGAATAGAAGAAGACTGGTGTAATCGTTGCAATCAGCTCATTGTGGCATTAAAAGCGGCTTCGTGGAGTACAATGCTGAAAAAAGTAGCAGGTAGTACAAACCGTTTTTTATAAATACCTGCAACCAGCAGCTGGAGAAAAATATTTTAAAGCCAACCTAAGTGAAATACTGATGATAATAAAAGTACGCTGCGACATATTACCACTGAATGCAAATCATTTCACGCCAGATATGTCAACCATTTGTGTGCTATGCAACAGGAATGAGCAGGAAACACTGACGCAATTCATATGTGTTAATGAATTTAGGGTGTCACATTTTTTAAGAAAAATGCATTTGAGCAAAATGAGCTGATACAAATATTAAATGGTGACCATGAAATTAGTTGGAAGACTCTAGCAAGCTATAGGTATATCTACAATATTAAATTATAGAAACTTTCTAATATCAGAATTCAGCTAACGGCTAACAGCTATGCTGTAAAATCACCACTCGTTCTTTTTTCTTTTTTCAAAAAATGTACAAATTAAGTTAATTTTAATCTGTACCTATGTATATACGAAAAATTAATAAAGAGAAGTACTACTACTACTAGTATTAAAATCAGTCTATAAACTACTTTGGTTTCCATAATAACAACCATCAGTTACATCACTTTTCCCTGTGGTTGTTTGTAAAAATAAACAGTTTTTCCAACTGTTTAAAAAATAAAGTGTTTTTTCCTTCAATGTATATAAGATGCATATAAGAGACAAAAATGGGGGTCAAAGGCATTTTTAAGAGATCAAAATGAAAGCGTTTATGAAAATGTCACTAGAAATGGTTATTGTTTTTTATGGGCTGAGCGTGATGATAAGCGACGCTAAATATCTAATAATCTTAGATCAAAAACCGACCGACAACTAATGACATAAATCTATATTGTGACACTGCCGTATTAGATATGCCGGCATATTTTTAAAATTTTGCAAAGTTCATTGGAAAAAATATAAATTACATATTTGTTTCCCATAGTACAATGATGCCAGTTGATTCTGTGCATAGTACAATTGAGTCTTTTGTACGAAATCGTACCATTTGAGCGCCCAGTGAATGGCCCACAATTATTCGCAATGCACGAACTAACCCATCAGGATATGACTGCATTGAAATAGGCCACTCCCATTTGAAAAACTGGAAGTCATTTGCAAATTTTTTACTACCAAACCAAATTGAATTAAATTTAAATAAACTTCGGGTAGCTTCATTCGAAAAAAAAAATGAAAAACAATTAAACTCATTTATGTTTATTTTGAAAATTCGACTAAGAAGACTATGAACAACTTTAATTTTACTTTTAAACTGGAAATGTTGTACCATAATCAGAAATTGTTTTTTTAGCTTGATAATTCTTTATGAATTATGTTATTTCAAAAAAGGAGATTTTTAAAGGTATATATGGTGGTCAGAAAACTGAAAGAGAGGCATTATCATCATCGCCATCATCATCATCTTGAAGTAACTCTCACACAACAGTGAATATTTTTGAACCTATTATACTTTTCCAAGCGATGCATCAACAGCATCAATACTCCTCAAAATACCCTTCATCCGCAAACTCTACCTTCATTCTTCATTATAGGCAAATGTTTTACAGTCGTGTTATTTCTTTAAGTTTGAAAATCTTCAAATGAGCTACATAAATGTGTCGAAGACAATGCCACAATCCATGAAGAAGCAATTCTAAGCAAATTAACTCGTTACTTTTAGAACTGGAGCATTTTCTTAATGAGTCTAAACATTGATGCTGTTGTTTTTTCTAGATTTCATCACTCAAATTCTGCATAAGTACGAATATAGTATTGATTAATTTTTTTTTTAGTTTCCTTACTCGAGAACAATGAGAATTTTAGCACGCGTATCACAAAAAACTGATGCCATTAGTTTGCCTGGAGATGGAACTGTTTTTGCCATCTTTAGAGCCAATTCTCCTCTTTCAGTGAATTGTTTTGTTTGTTTTTTCCTATCACGTGTGAAGTGTTGGACCCATGCATCATCACAGCACAGCCCAAAGTTTCCTCATGTCGAAATTTTTAGTCAAAATGAGAAGTATTTATAGTACCTAAATTTTAAGAAACCCTTCTAGCTCATTATATTGTCTGAGAATATAGGCATAATAAACATAGGTATTACAGGGTTATGAATGGCATATCCTTTCATTTAAATTTTAATTAAAATTTCAATCATTAAATGCAACTATTTTCGCTTATCAAACAAAATACTCGTATCCTTAAGCTGCGTTTGCGTTGATTTTCCTAATTCTTGTCTCAATCTTCTGCCAAACATGAGATACTCTACTACTATATAGTTCAAATCAGGGCAAACACACGAGTATTGTACAGCAGTTATGAAAATGCATACCTTATTTGTAGTGTGTTGAAATAAGGAACTTTCCTGCATACCTAATATAGGTATGTATATACTTAATTTTTTTTGCAGATTTTGGTATGCCAAAGAGGTTTACAATTTAAAATCAAATCAAAAACATTAAACTACATTGTCCCTTAGGTAGTTTGTCTGTTTAACCAGCATATATAGATGTTTTGCTGTAACAGCCAACAAGGCGACATACTATACCTCGTTTATGTGACAGCCCAATCGGGTTTTCACTGAGATCGCTTTGAGTCAGATCAATTTTTTTTTTTGGGTGTTTATGCTTGCGACATCATTGCATTCTTAACGGCGGTAATATCAGTTGTCAATTCAGTTTCTCATTACATTTCATGCACTCAAGCTGCTTTTTTTTTGCATGTGTTGTTGTAGCTCAGGCATGACGCACTTTTGAGAAGTGTAACGTATAAAAACGCTAAATGGTTATGCTATATTTCTGTGTGGGCTTGAAACGAGCGTTTCGTGAAATAGCTTCGTGTGTTTAATGCGCACTGAATAAGTGTTTATTCATGCGTTCTGAGTTACGCGGATCTCAGCAACATAAACAGGGTAATAATAGTAGGTACACATGCCGTATAAGCAACAACATATATGAAGCTGTTCTTATACACAATATTTCGATATTGACATTAGACATTAATTTAGTTATATTGGTAGGTATATTTGTGATACTATATAGAATAAGTGCGATGAATTGGTCGAACTGCATTTAACATTGTTAAGATTGTTAGTGAAATTGTAGGTAATTGTTAATGTTACTGACATTACGTTTTCTTTCATAATGAAGACCAGGCAATGTTCTGAAGTTTATTACATAATATTAGTACCTACAATAGTTCGTGCCTATGCCAACCTTAATGTTATATTACAGTTTCTCTTTATTAATTGCCATTGAATTCGTTCGTATCCTCTTATAACCGCACTTTAGTGATGTCGAAAATGAAAAACTTTTTTCATTTGATTTTGTTATTTCAATAGACTCCTTTTTAAGTGTCTGAATACCAAGTGATTACTAACTAAACTATATATTTTCTGTATTTTCTAATATTTATGATTTTCTATTGTATAGAAGAAACTTGATTCTTGCACGTAATGAAAACTGGGATCAATGATCGATGATGTTTGTTTTTATGTTTCTCGTATACAAATTTCGTCAGAATATATAGGTACTCATTTCTAAACGGACGATACGAGTAGGTACTTCCCTGAATTTTATTCAATTAAATACACGTATTTACAGGTAAGTACTCGTACCTACTATAATCCAGAAACAAGACAATGTTGCAAGTATGAGTTTCGAGATAAAAATGATCGAATATTGTATTTACTGAGTACGAATCGGATTTCTACTACTAGGTATACCATACATATAAGTACATAAGTATATAGTAGGTACAACCTTTTAACAATATTGCATGTAGTATGCACACTTTTGTTAGTTATAAGTGTAAGTAGGTTACGAATTCTTGGCTTGTTGTCTGTAAGTGCTGATGATGATTGTTATGGTGTTCATGTTGTTGATGAGAATGGGTTGCATTAGTTAGCTTGGTTCTTTTGCATTTGCTTTTGCTTTTCTTTTATTGTCATTGTTATGTTATTATTCTGTTCTTCTTCTTCTTCTTCTTTTTTTTCATTTCATTCTTCTTCATCATCTTTTTAACGAAACTTAATTTACATTTGCATTGCGTCGCATTTTGTTGCTCTTGCAAGTATTGTTGTCTTCTTTGGCTTTAGCATTTGTGTTGCTGCCTTTGCTGTTGCAGTTGCAGTTTTTGAAGCCTGTCAAGTGTAATTGAAATTATAACAACATCAACATCAATACACGCAACAACAACGCTAATGTATTGTACAATCTTATTGTATATTCTAACTAACTCATATTGTAACTGTTTCCATTTTATTTCATTTATTGATGTTATTGTTATTGATATTGTGACACCCAACGCACTTTATCAAAGCAAAAAAAAAAAAATGGAGAAAATGAAATGAAAGAATATTCTTTGTTGTTTAATTGATTGATGAAAAATAAATGAATTCAATGTTTTCACTCTATTAGAGCAATAGTACTATAAACCAGGTAAAGCATAGAACAACCATGAGTTGAAAAAAAATTACGTATACGTACATATACCATATATAAAAATCATCAGAGTTCTCCGATTCAATAATTTATCCTAATTATGATTAATGGAAATCATTTTATTTTCATTTTGGCTCATCGTTTAGAGTATTATCATCAAAGAGCATAATTATGTTGTACTATATGCATTGAAGAACACAACTAGTATTTGTCCACATAATGGAAGTGAAAATACCAAATTTGTCCCCCAGTAATAATGAACGGTTCCCCTATCCCACAAAGCGATACCATGTAATACCTAGAAATGCACTTCAACTGGACCCACATTAAAGCGAAACAAATTCATCTAAAAATCAAAAGCAAAAAAAGGTGTACAGGCACCAAGGAGTCCACGGTCTTAATTTAGCTTAGAAAACAAAGTTCGACTCTATAAGGCAGTTCTGAAGCCAGTGTGGATATATGTAATACAGCGGTGGGGAATGGGAAATAACTCCAACATTGAGAAATTGCAAAGGTATCAGTAAATGACGCTAAGTACAATAGCAAGTGTTCCTTGGTGTGTGTCATAATGTCCACCTTCATAAAGACCACAAAATACCATTTATTAGGGATGATTTATTGAATATCTTAAGACTGAACACATGTCTTTTTGATGTTATGAATGGATTCATCACATTTAGAGATTCGTTGTCATGATTCGTAAATGTTTTGAGTGAACTTTTAATATGCTGAAGATCAAAGCATCAGAATGGTGACTAATCCGATCTTGTTGGTGATCTTATTACAAGACAAGTCATAATATAAAATACTGATCATGTCGGCGTTCGTATTGCAAATAAACAAGTATTTGTACCAGTTTTGTGCCTGTTTTTCGCCCTTATTGAATGCGGTCTAATGCAGCCCAGGTGGCCAAAGTGGCAAACAGAAATTACTTTGAGTCAATACTGAACAAAAAATTATCCTGTCTCGCTCAAACACTATGAAATAAACTCGTTGACAGTATCATACCAAGTCAAAGTCGAAGACACCATATCCGATGTGTAGAGGCGAAAACGAGAATGGTGAACACGTCTTCCTGTATTGCCCGAGATTTGTTGTTGCCAGGTCAATGGTCTCAGCAACGTTTGGCGAGGAGTCGACTGTGGCGAATTGCGTTCAGCATATGGTATCAATCGCAGCTGAACTTGGCAGCAGTAGTTTTAACGTAAATTTGTATCTGGTTTACATGGGGTAGAAGCAGTCTTAGAGCTTCAGATAGTAGATTCATTAGGCTTTTAATGCTTTCCCATTGAGAGAGACTAGCCACTAAGCCATAGTGCCGTTTCATGATAAGGTTTTACCGAGTCGAATAAGAGCATAACTCGTTTTGACGTGTTTCAAAACAGTTTCACAGAGCTCACAGTGTGCGGAGTGCTGGTACTGTTCATACTGTGCACATTTTTACTATCCCACCCATGATATCTTATTTCCTTTCACTAAAACCACAAGCTTCAAATAATTACTGAAGACAGCGACAACAAGCGATACGTACAATGAAATCAAATAGATACATACATACAGTTACGAACAAAATTTTGTCATACCGAGTCACAGCAGACAGTATTACACAGTGTTATAGCCGATGACACTAGACGACAGACGCCTTTATATGTTAGTGTTGTACCGAGTCTTACCATAAAGCATGACTAACACACTACACTGCATAAATGTGAGTCAATGACTGATTGCTGATTGGATTGCTGCTCTATAACACGGCAGTAAAGTTTTTGATATACTTTCACAAATTGCAATCTGAAAACCCACGAAACCGATAAAAATTTGTAAAATTTTAAACAGATTGTTATGAATGGTCCACATAGTAGGTATAAAATTTACTTTAAAGCCCTACAAGTTTTAAAACCAATTTGAAAAGACAATTAACTCAATATAAGTATGTACTATTGTATTGTACGATTACCAACATTGGGGAGTGTGAAAGCTATGCAAGTATCAGTGATTTGAAATTAATGTTCAGCCTTGTTTTTATTTAGATGATGATGATGATGATGATGATGACGGTGATGATGATGTTACTGTTGGTTTGTTGATTTAAATCAGATTTCTGTTTCTGTTTTTTTTAAATCTATTTACGCACTTCAATTGTTTGTTTCTTTTCGATTTAATTTATTTTATTTTTTTGTGTTTTGTGTTTTTTGTTCTGAATTTAATTGGACTAAATACTTGTTTAAGTTGCATAATAAGAGGTTTTTGTTTTCGAAAGTTTCGCCAGGTATTTTGGATAACGAAGCTCTTACTCACAACAAATAGAAAAATAATAGGATACTTTTTACAGGTCATTTGGCTATTGACAAGTATTAAAATCGGTTTAAAATCATTAGAAATTATCAGCATAAACTGAACAACTGCTAAGACAAGGCACACGCACGACGCCAATGTATAATAGTACCTATTTCAAATTGGTCATTTGAAATACTGACTGACTGAGTGATTGACTATTACCCACTTGAAAAAGCAAAAAAGTTCTTTAATATGATTCCTCGGTTGTTGTTGTTGTTGTTGTAGAGGAGGACAAGACTTCGCTAAGTCCTAGTTGAGTACTATAATGCAGTGCGTGCTTTTGTTTGTGGCCCAAAATGATATCCATTTTAGCTTTTTTTTATAATGATAACTTGAAGTTACTTAGGTTACCAAACCAAATTCCCCCTAAGAAGGCCATCATTCTCTAGTATCTTACTCTCTTCCTCTGTGCTTTGTCTAATTGTCATTATGATATTAACATTTTTGATTTATTGGATACAAAGTCTTTCAAGTCCTACTACCATCCATCTACCATCTAAGTACATACTATTATCAACTCATTTTTAGTTCAAATTTTTAAAGCTTCCTCTTCTTATAAGCTGTTGTCTTTCTTCGTCGTCTTCGTCTTTGTCTCAGTCATTGTTTCTATCTTTGTCATGGCGCCAAAAACTCAATACTTATGTAGTATCAGCAGCAACAACAGCAAGAATAATATGTAAGAATTACATGACACGCTGCTATGCAATGCACTAGACCAGCGGTTCTTAAACTGTGTTGGTGTCGGTGCCATTGTCGCGGGGTTTCACAATCTACACATTTCTAAATGGGTGTGAATTTTGTTTTTGTATGGAACTGAATAAATTTAAGAACCACTGAATGAGACGTAAAGCTGCGTAAGCAAAACCAAAAGAAATAAAAAGCAAACACGGCAAAATAATCACCGAACGCTTTAAGTCGTCGTAGTAGTAGTAGTAGTAGGGTCGCATTCGCAGCAGCAGCAACGCTGGCGCCAACGCCAAAGCAAACAGCGACTACAACTGTGACTGCGATTGCTGCTGCTGCGATGGATCGACATAGCTTTAACGCCATTAAAATAAACGAAACGGAAAAAGTGTCTGACGTTTGCTAAATTAACTTTATTTTGTTTTCGGTTTTTTTTTTTTTTAATTTTTTTTTTTTGCACTAAATTGTTGTTCCGTCTTAGCCATATAAGTAAAAATGGAGTATATAAGTTAAGTGCAAATGTAAATCATAATAAAGGCGATAGAGGAGAAATAAGCATTATGTGACATTTATTAATGAAGATCTCATATCCATAAGGACCGAAACTTTTCGGTGCCTATTTTTCAAAAAGTAAGTATGATTGAAAAAGCAGCCTCAAGACCCACAGTTTAGTTTCCTTGTAGGAAGGAATCAAGGAAAGGCAAACCCTAATAAACTTGCATGTCAATATCCTTAATGTTTTAGGTTTAGGATTTCCTAATGGCATGATATTTATACTCCTCATGGAATACAATTTTTTAACTCATGCTCTGGGTTATTGGTCTTTGGTTATTGTAAACGGTTTCTTCTATTACAGAAGCATCTTCTTCACATGTAATAATCTTCTTTCTATATAGTATATTATCACATAAGTATGACACCTTTTGATCGATTACCATAATTATAATGCAATGAAAAATATAACTGGATTTTTTTTTTTTATTTTCTTGGAATACATATCATTTTACTGTTATACTATATGACTGTGAAAATGTCGATTTTGACCAATTTGTTAATATTTAAAAGAGAATAAAAAAATTGTGGAGTGATACAGAAAAAATCAATCTATAAAAACACATTCAAAGGGGGAAAAATACAGGCCTGTATTATTAATTGAGTAACTGCAAAAATTTCTCAGGAAATTGTGTTCCGGTTATGTTTATTCAGGTGAATTATTAATAAAAAAGCAATGACTACAAAAATCACTCATGCTAGTATCATATCAAAAAAGAACTTTTTTAATTTTGAACATTTTTAAAAAAAAAATAATTTGTTAATAAATATGGGTTTATATAAACATATAAGTATATGTACATCCATTTATGCCCAATATATACAGTATATGTATGTATACCCACACTCCTATAGTACGTCCAATATTTATATACGGTGCAATTGTTTGGTGGCCAGCTCTAGGAAAGAACTATGTAGTCCAAAAAACTGAGCGGTGTGCAGAGGTCGGCATGTGTAGGAATCACAGGAGCCATGCGAACGTGTCACACTGAACGTACTGCTATATCTTCTTCCAATTGACCTCAATATCAAAAACATTGTCTGCAACAGCACGGTTAGGCTAAAAGAAACCGGCTGCTGGGCAGAACGACCATATGGACATAACAAAATACTGGGAGTGATTAAAAATCCTATGTTCAAACGAACAACAGACTATATAGTGGGTCATAATAGCTTTGAGAACGACTTCAAGGTAAAATTTCCGACCAGGATGGAATGGAAAGAAAACAGTTTTCAGAGTGATTATGAACTCTCAATCTTTACGGATGGGTCAAAGATGGAATGTGGTGGTTTCACCACAAATAAGCTTCGACCACTCTTTCCGGTTACCAGACGAGGCCACAGTTTTTCAGGCAGAGGTCTTAGCCATTAGAGAGGCATGCCGGCTGGTAAGAAATAACGTACTAGAAGGTCTTAAGATTGCTAACTTCGTTGATAGTCAGGCGGCACTCAAAGCATTGCAATCCACCACCAAGCTCGTTAAGGAATGCAGGTCGACGATAAGCGAGCTCAGTCGTATTTCGTTCAGAAGCCATTCACAAACTAGAAATACGTTTCTGGGCATATACTTCATCAACAAACTCTCGGACTGTTCAGTCACATGTCCGGGTGATTTATTCAAGTACCTAAATTCGACAGGTTGGATTTAGTAATATTGATTGCGCTCGGCGAGAAAGTGGTTTTAAAACGGCACTCTAGTGCTAATTGTGGCTCGTAGGGGACTATACGGGTCAGCCACGGAAACCAACCAACCAACCAACCAACCCACACTCCTAAAATATTAAAAAATCTAAATGATTTATTAAAGTTTTCATGATTACTTACAATGCTTTCAATATAAATCATTCATCATAAATAGTAGGTACTTTTAAGTATTCTGTTTTGCTTACAATGAATGTTTTTTTATTTATTTTTTATTTTTTTCAATAGGTACTATGATGGCAGACAGAGCAGAGAGTATCCAATAGTTGGACCTATCCGATTATATTGTTGTTGTTTTGTTTACATTTTAATTTGTCTGAAATTTTTTTTCTGCTTCACGTTCTCACATTTATTTTATTTCATTTTATTCATATTATAATTCGATGAACAACACAAATTAATTTTTTTGTTTTTGTTTTTCCTTTATCAGATTTCGTTATTGTTATTCTGAAAACCCTGGCTATACTAAATAAATTGATTGCATTGTATTATATTGTATTTTGTTTTTTATTTTTTTATTTTTTTTTTGTTATTGTCGATCGTTTTTCATTGAAACTGAAGTGTTCATTTCTCATATTATACCTACCATATTGTATCCATGCTAATTGGATTTTTAAACCGAAAGAAAAGCATGAACAAACAGATTATAACAACATGAAAAATATACTCCCCCCTTACTAAGAGCACTCTTAGTTAATTTTATAAACATTAGACCACATTTAATGTACCTTACCGTATGGTATATGTAGGGTATAATACAATAAAAATCAAATAATACCTACAATTTTTCATTCACACGAAACACAATAACAAGAATCAAAATAATGCTGATTTTTTCAAAAAATTTTATACAAAATTTAAAAAAAAAATGAAACCATAAGAATCCATTTAACAACAAACAAATATAAGCTATATACGTTTATTGTACAATACGAGTATATACAAAAACATAAGTATGACTAATTAGTAAGATTTTTATAAATACCATATAGAGATAGTAAAAGCTTGCATTAAATTTCAATTTTATGGTTATTGATGGACTACAACTCTATCGACAATTCTTGTTTTTTTTTCTTTCAATCGACTAGCTATAAGTATATTTAATCATAAGAAACAATTGGATAATGTCACTAAAACCATCATTAATATAGTTCCAAAGCATTTGTTTAGTAGGTACGTATACATAATATCAAAGGAATGGGCCAACAAACCTCTTGGCAACATCCAGCATCATAATCTGCAAGCTTTTCTTCACTAAGTTCAGCACTATACTACATAGAGTAATATATATAACTTGAAAACCTATGTATTTGCTCCAAATTATAAGCTCATATACCTACAATATTATATTTAGTTCTTGAGTCACGGAACTTAGATACGATTAGATTAGCCAAAATAATCGACTATGTTTTAAATCAGTAGCTTGTCATGTCATCAAGTCATATCAGGAATTATTGTATTTTAATCATGCATCATTTGTTATTGCGAGTTCTTAGTAGCTTGAATATGTATTTGAACATATTTCTAGTTAAAGTCAAAACTACTTAGTTACTAGATAGATGTAGAGTCAAAATACAAAATTTTAGTGCAGTCAAAATGCAATGTACAGTATTTTTTTTTTTTTTTTTTTTTTTGATAAGCCATATATGTATTTTGATTTGTTTACTTTCTGTGGACTATCATTTTCAACCGTCTTCAAAAAATGGAGGAGGTTATTAATGCGACTGTATTTTTTTTAAGGAGTGAGGAGTTTTTTTTTATTGGAAAGCTGGTGCTTGTCATGTAAATTTGATTAAGATCTGACCAGTAGTTATTTGTTTGCTACCACAGAAGTTTTTTTTTCCAGGTGAACCGATTTTGTTGATTATTTTTTAGTTTGAAATTTGGGGTTTGTCATGTGATCGCAATAAAATTTGATCAAGATCTGACCAGTAGTTTTTGAGTTATCCCTAATAATGCGCATAGCATTTGCGCAACTTAAAATTGGTTTGGTTTTCTATTTTGTTATGTAAATATTCTTTAACATTTCTGGTGTGCGATTAAATTCTGCCACCCAATATTGTATCATTGTTATATACGAAACACCGCTTTGATATTACCTAGTTGAAATGAGGAAAATTTGTATCACATAACAATGAGTAATTTGAGAGTATTTTGCTATTCTTGGTACCCAAACAAATAGGTACAAAGTAGTATTGTCAAGTTTTTAATTTAAGGTTTATAAGATTGGTACACCATCAGGTCGGGTATGTATTTCTGAAATTACATATCCTCATAATAAATCGAAATACAATTTTACTTGAATAACAAAAAACAAAACATAAATTTGTATGGATTGGTTAGGCGTTACACACAGTTCATATGCCCTTGTTACAAAAACCTCTAGTAGTATATACCTACCAAAAAACAGGTTAGGGGTGGGGGCTATACTTTAATAGAAGTGTAAAGAAAATTTGAGTAGATCATTTAATTGATTTGATATCAAAAAAAAGATCACTTGCCTGTTGTTGTCGAAAATGTTGTGATGATTGACGATTTATTTGGGTTCCACGACGTAAGGAGGTATTACGTTGTGGTTGTTGTTGGGATTTATGTTTATCCTGTGCCATATTATCACATATTGGTGGTGCTGTTATTGTTGGGTTTAAACTTAAAATTTTAATATCACAATTTTGGTGGACTTTATTACTTTGATCATTATCATCATCAGTTTCTTGACTATTATTATTATTATTATTATTGGTAGTAGTATTGTTATTATTATTAATATTGTTGTTATTATTATAGTTGGCACATGATTTTTCATTAAGTTTTTCTTCTCCTTCTCCTTCTTCTTTATTAGTTTTTATTATATTATTATTATTATTATTATTATTAAAATAATTTTCATTTGTTTTCATTTTTTCATTATTATTATTATTATTTAATTTATATAATAAAATATCTCTTATTGGAGTTTCATTATTATGATTTATTGTATTGGTGGTATTGGTGGTTGTTGTTGTTGTTTTTGTTGTTGAAATCGTTGGTGATATTGTTGTAGGCATCATTATAATTATTTACACACGTGTATATTCTATTAATTTTTAATTGTTCAAATTTTTTTATTGATACGACGAGTATCACCGAAACAGACACAATACGAAGAAGAAAAAAAAATCTATATTAATTGGGATTAAGTTCCATTTATTCTGTAAACATGTACCTACATATGTACACTCGTACATAAGTATTATTTATGTACACTGTAAACCATATAGACACATCAGTGTGGTAAGTTGGAAAAATAAAAAGGTGACTTGTATTCGATCAACTTTTATTTTTCGAGCCTCACGCATAAATCAGAAACTAAGTATTATAATTTGCAGGTTTCTTAAAGATTCCTTATTGAGATCTTATAATTTCAGGCCTTTCAAAACAAAAATATAGATGCAATGCAATTTCTTGTAATAGCCGAAGCAAGAGGATTGACATGCACATTGAGAGCGTCATTATATCGACTTGAATGACAGTTAATTTGCTTAATAACTGATAAAATTCCTAGATCACAATGTATTGACACTGTCCTGACATTCCAGTAATGTTGAGAAGAACTTTGTTCTGCATGGCCTGGACTAGGTTAATTGTTGACTTTGCTGAAAGTCCCCAGAGCTGAATACCATAATTGTGTGATGGTACAACTATGGCTTTATAGATCGTAACATTGGCAGCCAGATTTAAAGTATTGCCGGGTCGGATAAGCCACCTTAGTTTGTTCAGTTTGTTTCTGCAAGTAGCTGTAATCATAATCACATGCTTAGACCACGTCAAACTACGATACAGAATCATGCATAAGTACTTAACTGAAGGTTTTTTGGGGGACTTGAGTGCTTTTCAGCGTGACCAATAGAGTATATTTGTATCTAAGTATAAAGCAACAATGCTGGGATTGGACATTATTAAATTATTAAATAAAGCCATCAAATTCATCAAGAGATTTTTGAGAGGTGGCAGCAGCTAGATTGTAGGACCTATCAGTCACTAAAAGTACTGTGTAGTTCACATAAGTTGGCAGTGAGGTTGTTTTTATCAATTGGCGTTGGCATATCCTGTGTAAATAGCGTGTAGAGGACTGGCCTTAGAATACTGCCCTGTGGAACATCAGCTCTTAATACGAATTTCAACCAACCAACCATTGGTTGGTTATTGGTTTTGTAGGTATGATCTGAGGATATAGAATATTAGGGCAGGGAGGAAAGACTTAATTTTCCAAAGCAGTCCATTGTCACACACGCTTGTCATTTGTATGCCAAGTTCACAAGAAAGAGATAACTTTGAACTCAAAGACGCACTTCGCTGTAACCCTTCGATAATGAATGCAATTAAATAAACTTTTGTACAACAATTCGCATAAAATGGTAATGGTACTCAGACAGAGAAAATGTATAGCTCCCACACTGTTATACTTAGTAGAGAAACAACATCTTCAATCGATGGGAGGAAAATGAGTTATGAAGTGTGTTGGGCATGGGTTACGTATTCTTTACATAAGTGACAAAAACAATCACCAAATCAATGAACCACAATCTCTGCTGGAGACAATGTTATCTTTACTGTTTTGTAATTGGTGCGTAATTGTGTGGTGTATATTGGTATATTATGAAAGAATGATATGAGTGAGTAGCTATCGCTCTTTCCTAATCTAATAACACATTAAAATAAACACAAGAAATGGCTAAGCCCTGGTAAACAAGCGACATTGTGCGAAAATTCACTAGTTGCCAACCCCCAACTTTCTTGGAGCATTTTCTTATTCATGAAATTTACGAGATGATAAAGTGTAAAGATTTTTCCAAGTATTTTGATTAATACGAGTACGAAGATGCGTGTGATTAAAGATAAACCTTTAGTATTGCTACTTAGTTGTTATGAAAATAATAACAAAATTTAACTTTTCTAGTTTTTCTCTTTTATACCAGTACTGTACTCGTACAAGTTTATATTAATTAGTATCTGCTCAGATGTTCAATTCAATTGAATGTAATTCAATATAAATAAAATGGAAAACATTGTACTTTTTTAATTATGATTTTTAGCAAAGTTCTATGAAACTTGACACCTGTTCAGATTTAAACTCTTTTAATGGCCACAAATGTGGTGGTTTATGCCAAAATTTGCATCGGTATTCACAATAATGTTATGTTTTCAGCACAGACATACATAGATAGAGGAATACACACGTGTACGTACCATGCAGACATATGAATACATACGAGACACCATTTCCTATTCAAGTATTTTGCTAATTAATTACAAAACTACTGTGTTGATGGGTTGCTATGTAGTTGAATCCTTAGATACTTAGATACACCACAGGAAATATGTGTTTATCATGTATATACTTAGTATATACACATTTTCATTTTCATTGTGGCATCTGGCATCAAATATGCGTACTAACATACACTAAAGTTATATGCTACACATTAGTTTAATTAGGTAATTATTAATTATTAGTTTCTAGTTTCTTTTTACCAGAGAATTTCGCGTTTAACACATGCAGCGGGTAGATTGTGTGGCACATTGTTTTGCAAGCATTTTATCTATTCTGACGCAGCACAAGTATGTATGCACATTTGTGTATAATGCAATAAATTTTTCATTTGTTCTCGGAAATGCTATTCAAACTGAATGGAAATTATACAAAAAAATAATAAATAAAATGAGCAACTTTTAAGCTGCAAAAAACAACTAGTCAGTCAGTCAGTATATCTATGAACAATACAAAATTGTATGATATTTAGTTATGAGTGCATATACGTGTATAGTGTAGATACAATATGTAGTAGGTATGTATGTATATGTCAGTTTATTTGGAATTGACTTGTAACCTTGATTTATATTAAAATGAATTCCTGCCATCCAGGTTAACTTTTGTTTCCAACAACTCATAATTGTTTTTATTCAAGGTTCAGAAAATATACAGACATATATATGCACATATGTATGAACATAGTTCAGTATCAGTTTCAGTTTTAGTTTTAATAAAAGTTTATGTTCAAAAGAATACTGAGAAATATTTTGTATTGTAGCCAGCCAGCATCATACTATGAGAGTATAAACGAAGAAGGGTTTATTTGTTTGTTTGATGTACTCGTACTCGTATAGAAAAGTTAGAAATTCAAAATTGAAATAAATAAAATTATTTAGAAAAGTCGGTACGTGTGCATTTTACAAAATGTTATGAAGGTCACAAAAAATTAAAATGCAATTTGTAGGGGAATTTATAAATTAATTGAAACATTTCGTTTGTCATTTACAATAGAAAGGAGATTTGTCTTTTAAATCTCACTGAAAGAAATGAAGATATCAAAGGAATTTTGTATGTAGTACCTATTTGTATTGTGTGGTAGATTCAGCAGAAGGCATTTAGTATGATTTAATTTGCAAATTCTCTTGAATATACCTACTAAAACTTCATGGACACTAAAAATTGGTGAATAAATAACAATTCATCAGGATATGCAATAGAAAATATGCAACATCTTTTATCCACCTAGTGAGAATCAAACAAAAACCTCTATGCTTTTTGGTAGGCTTATGGTCCTGGAGTCGAAACTTGATAGCTTTGTTATTATGATAGTGAACTAAAGCGATTGATCTTATTGCTGAGACTCATTTTTGTTGCCAAACATAGTACCTACTTAAAGGGTATGAAATATATCCAGTTTACCCAGTATACTGACAATAATCGTATGAGGAGTCAATCATTTGGATATTGATCCAATTTGAACACAATCTCGTTGCAAAAATGCTGACGTAAAAGTCTTTACTGGACACAAGGAAAAACATATGTAGTCTTAACGGAAGAAACAGAATTGTAACGACTTATTTGATGCCCTTGGCATAAAATTCATGGTTGATGTTCTATAATTTGATTATGAACTCCAACAGAGATGTGTTTTGTTTACCTGGGGCCATGGATTTTATAACACTGCGACAACTAGCAATAAACTAATTCCACTAAAATTCATTTAGAAAGGATGGACACTATTTTCGTTTGAAACTGTGATGTGAATATTTGTATATTTCTTGATGTCAGAAAAAATACATTAATTTCTTATGCTTTTTATTAGAACATTTTTTTTTTTTTGTAACTTAAGCTATGCTTGCACTTTAAGATTTAGTACTAACAGTCTTTAATTTCCTCATATTTGTTACATCACTAATCTGAATACAAAAAATTATGTTATCAAATGAAATTGTATGAGATATTTAGTACGAATCAATGATCGTACTTGTCATATACCGACCTACTAGACTCTCATGGGAACCACCCGCTGTCGATCTAACTTCACAGGTTCTTTGAGAATATGTGTCAATATACGAGGGTGGATCAAATATAAATCGGAATATTACAAATACTTTTCTTAGCCAAACACGCGTGCTCTCACAGTGTAGGTTCTTGTAGTGTAGTGTATCAGGAGTGGGGGAAACGCTTGGTGAGCTGTTTGACTTAGTCAATTCGTCAGTACAGCTATGAGTGAGCAACAGGTTCCAGCGTCCGTTGCACAACGGGTTATAATAAAGTTTTTAACTAAGGAACCGTGCGAAATTTTGACTCGATTGAAGGCTCAGTATGGGGATGATACTCTGTCTAAAACTCAAGTGTTTGATTGGGCCAAAAAGTTTAAGAGTAGACGAGAAAGTGTGAAAAATGTGAGTCATAATCGACTTCCAAAATCAAGCGTCTCTGGTGACAACATTGGTGCAGTTCGTGACCTTATTGAAAGTGACAGGCGGCTCACTATTCATGAAATCGCTTAACAGGTGGGCATTAGCTATGGAAGTGCTCAAACAATCATTAGAAATCATCTTGGTTTCAACAAAATCTGTGCCCGATGGGTCCCAAAGTTGTTGAACGAAGATCAAAAAAACATCCGACTGCAAATCAGTAAGAGACATCTGAATCGATTTCAGCGGGAGGGAGAGGCTTTTTTGAGGCGTATCATGACATGTGATGAAAGATGGGTGCATCATTACACTCCCGAGTCCAAGATAGCGAGTAAAGAATGGCGTAGGAAAGACAAAGCCGGTTCTGTGAAAGCCAAAACCCGTCTCTCAGCCGGTAAGGTCCTCGCGATCGTCTTTTACGACTACAGAGGTGTGTTGCTCATTGATTTCCTACATGACCGACGTACAGTTAACGCTGTATTGTATTGTTTTATAAATAAATAAATATTAAAAAAGAATTCCGGTTAATATTTGATTCACCCTCGTATATTTGAAACAAAATTCCAGTTGTAAAAGGTATGCAATCTTGGGTGAAACTGAAGTTATATCATTTTTAGCATTTTTCTGTATTTTTTGTTTTAATATTCCATTTTAATAAAATTTTTCCATGTTTTTATGTATTTTTTTTTTTTATTTCATATCCCATACAATGTTGCCGCCATATTACATTTACATTGTACATTGTATTTCCTTTGTTAGTTGTCTACTATAATATTTGTTTTCCTCATTAAATTCCATCGGACGTGATTTGCATTGAAAAAGTTTCTTAAGATTTTTTATTTCCATATGTGTTTTTTTTTTTTTTTTTTTAAATTTTTTTTTTTCTTTTTTATTATTATTTGTTTTTATTGTTGTGTTGTTAAATTGGTAAATATAAATACTTAAGCACACATGCACACGCACATATATATACACATACATATAATTACATATTTACATATATGTATGTCTTTATTTTTTTTTTTATTATTTATTTTTTGCGTAAAGAAAAAATAAAAAAAAAAAAAAACCAGGCTTTGACTTTGTTATTTTGGATGAATCATTTAAATACTTATAAGCGATTATCTTTAAATGATGATGCATAATGTGGTTAAAACTGTCTAGCAAGTTTAAAAGAAAACAATAACACTGGAAGAACCAAAAATCAAAAAAAAATAAAAATTCAATTTACACTTTTATATAAACTTGATATACTTGATATATTGTAGGTATATTTTCATATTTCAACATCATCTTGTGCAGTCGTGTGGAATTTATTTAAAAAACGAAACATTTTCCAAAAATCCATGATTGAGTGATTTTTATATGGCAAATAATTAAGTCTTTCATTTCAATGGTCCTGAGTACCTAATTATTCAACTAAAATCTAACTTATTAAATTTCAGATTTCCATTCATAATTAACTGCTTGGTATCTCATTGTCAGTTCATATAGATATTTTAGATTTGCAATAATGCAAAAAAACTGAATTAAATTTCTTTTTAAAATCTTACAAAATTGAACAGATCAAAATAGACCTCTATAAGATTTGAAATACATTTTCATATATTGTAGGTATAATATTAAAACTAAAGTAATAATATCTTCAAATACTTTGCATACTCATATATGTATTAATGTATGTATGTCTTATGTTTACAAACAAAAAACAAGTGAGTGAACAAAATTTCATTTCAAAAATTCCAATATTGACAAACTGAAGAGACCTATACGATTTCACTAAACACTATTTCGTATACACATGTCTATTATTTAGACTAAATCTGTAATCTCCCAAGTCCAAACTGAACTGAAAATGCATCTTTATTACTTTTCATTGTCGGACGCCTTATTTATTTTCTTACACGATCGACAACAGTAACAACAGTCACGTGTCCCTCGGAGTCATATTTGACCCTAAACTGAGTTTCAATCATCACTTCTTCATAAAGCAAGAAGTATTTTTTGATTAAAAGATGGTCTAAAGAATTTAATGATCCTGTATTCGAATACTGTTCGTCCATCTCTGGAGCCCTCAATACAAAATACTAAATTGAGTCAGTACAGAGGCAATTCCTTCTTTTTGCACTTTGTGTTTAAAATTGGAAAGCAGGCTTCTTCTTATAGATCTTTCTTTGTTGAGTAATTGCCGATTTTTTGTAAGGTATAAACTGTCTTCTTAAACTAATTACTGGTACACGTATTGTTGAATCGCCAGGGCTTTTGAGTCAACTTAATTTCACTAGAAATTTCGTCCCTCTTGCACAACTAATAATTGTTATCACATCCTCTCTTCCATTGCCATCAATGCTCTGGTCCTGCAAAACATAACCTTCTCCATTTACAGTGACTGAATCTGAACGTAATTTTGCGGGCTTTGCTAGATTTTTAGCAAATAAATTCCTCCCACTGTGATTTTTTTTTTATTTTTATTATTAAGTAATTAATTTTTAAACTGTATTTTATTTGCAATTGGCTGCATTAATTTTATGGACAGGATAATACTACAAATTTGAGATGGAATACTTTGCATACACACACGTATGTAAAAAGATTGAACAAAATACTGCTTGAGGACTCCTAAACACACAGTATTTATTTTGTAATTTCCTCAGAACTTTAGGCCATCACATATGTTATGAAATAAATATTATTTTTGTTTTAAATTGAAGGAAACTAATTATGAAAATCTGATATGTAGTAGTTAGTTCAGTCAATAAGATACTACTGACTATATGGTGTTTACCACCATTTTATCTAAAAAAAAAAATTACTTCAAATAATATTTGCTAAAATTCTTTTTAAAGAAATTAAAAGATAAGATATGCACACACGCACACACACACACACACACATTTAACTTGTAGATTCACTAAAGAATTTTAAACAAACAATTTAAATATACATATATTTAATAATAATGATTCACTAGTAACTTGTTTTATATATTTTTTTTTTTTTTAAATCATAAGATTAGATTGATTAAAATTTTTCATACATACGAGTATACTACATATTTTGTATAGTAATTTATTAAATTATTTTAACATCATTTAATGGGTGTTTCAGATTTCGACAATAAATAACATTTAAAAGCATAAATCTGTGGGACCAAAGGGTTTGAATTGTTTAGAAATCAACTCATAGACAGACTCATAGAGGAAGGAATGAAGATTAGATATAGTGATCAATAGATTGATATGGTGGTTGATGGATTGATTGTCTACACTTTCCATATAACTATTCATTCATTAATAGGATTATTAAATTAAAGGAGAACAGACACCAATTCTTAAAATTTTGTCATTTATAAATTGAATTGATTTTTTATATGTTTTATTTATTATTTTTATTATATATATTGTATTTATTTATTAGTATTTTTTTTTTTTTAATTATATTTATTAATACATTTTTTATTTTATTTATTTTTATTTATTTATTATTTTAATTATTTAATTAAATTATTGTATTGATTTGTAATTTTAACACACTTTCACACAAATGGCAATTGAACTTGCATTTCTTAATGATGTTGATGTTGATGTTGTTGTCGTTGTTGTTGCTGTTGTAATTTGTTATCTTTATTATTATTTAATTGTTTACAGAACACAACACTCAAATCCGAAACGAAAAAAAAAAAAAAAAATGTTTAAACAATTTCGCTTGGCAGCAGCAACAGCAGCGTCATTTTGCCCGAAACGATCACAGAACAGTGAATGAATGATTGAATGACTGAACAAATGAAATGAATATAAAACGAAATGAAATGAAGGAAAACAAGTTAACGTTAACGTTAACGTCGGTAGTACCAGTATTATTATTGTCTGTTGGTGGCAAATATTTAAAATACAATAGATAGAGCAGTGATTCTTAAGCTTTTGCCAGTCCCCTAGACCCTTTTTTTTTTTTGGTGAAATATATTTTGTCACTTCTTGAACATTATTTTCTTATGTGATCAACCGTTATATATGTAGGTATATCTGATTTAATAATCTGATATATCAGGGATGACAAACATATAGGTACACTTATACATTATTCTGGAACAGAAAATATAAAATTATTTAATGAGCCAAAAACTTGTTTCTGCTGCATATTTTTCAACTCACTTACTCCCCCTAATTTATATTATTGAATATTATTGACAATTGGTGATAAAAAATAAAATTTTGAGGCAAGGGCACCCTTAGTCCCTTAGAGAGCCTCAGCTTATGAATCGCTGAGGTAGACAATGGCAAAAAACAACAATATGAGAAAGAGAGAGTGGAAAAGAGAGTGGAATAATAACCAAAGAAAGGGTAAAAGGCAGAAAAGTGCAAGAATACCAAAGTCGGCTAATAGTACCTACTTAAATGTGTAAAAGACAGAAAGAATAATTAAGCTTTAAATACTTGATAAATATCGGAGAACACCAAACATATAATGAGAGTGTGGGAGATTGGAAGTGTATGTGAGAAGAGAGTCCAAAAACACACACAGAGATGAGAGAGAGAGAGAGAGAGAGAGAGATAGTATCTGTGTTGAAAGAAAAGCTCATTTATGTAATAATTTATATTTTATCATTTCATTCTTTCTTCGTTTGTTCACTAGTTCATTTCTTGTATCATGAATGAGCGGGCGGCGTTAGTGACATCAGCTAATGAACTTGTTCTTCTACTCCCCCTTCTCCCCCACTCACTTATTTATGCCAGAACCATAAACAACGATAATAATATTGAAAATAAATAAAATATTATTTTTTGTAGGTACTTGTGCATACAACTAACACTTAATATGGTAAGGGAAATAATAATCGAAGTTTATTAACTGCTAACTGTTTGTTTTCTTTCATAAATCTCCATCTCTCTCTCTCTCTCTCTTCTCTTTATTAATTGTTCGATACTTAATAGTAGTTTTTATTTGTTGAAGTAGGTACTTAAATACTTGTGTGCTCACCATTTAACACCTTCAATTCAATATCATTGTATTTGTAACACTCTTAGGGGCTGTGTACGCTTCTTTATATTAGTATGATCCTTTTACTTTGGTCATTAGAGTCCCATTGTGCAGCTAAAGACACACAGTGGCCTATTTTCTAGAAAAGCAATCCCACAATAGTTAAGGATCATCATAAGAGGCATGCCATAAAATTCTGTAAACTTGTTGGCAACAGCTCCCAGCATTATGGAGGCATTTCTGCCCATCAGGCAGCGCATTTGATCGATCGTTTAAGGTTTCTAGCTGGCCATAAGAGCCTAGTTATTCTGCACAAAGACAGTGCTCTATGCCACCTGCTCTCTTTTCCCTAATCTCGTTACATCACTCTAGACATCAGTTTTATAATAGTACATGAGTATTCAAAGTTGCTCAGCATGTCTACTACCCAAAAACCAGCATATCTGCATAACTCCACGAGTTGTCGGGTTTGTCCCAGAATCTCATGACATCGTTAAGCCAATTTGTATCCAAAGATTGTTTATTGTATTTATAATCCATTGACATAATAAAAGAATATCCGATTGGAATAGTTTTCTTATCTTTTTTTTTTAATAATGCAATCAAAAATGTATGCATATGGAAATACATTGTTGGATCAAATAATGTTACTTAAACACATAGAAATTGGAACTGAATTGAACATTACTTAATTTTTGTATGCATCATCTTAAGAAATTATATTCTACTTCCAACAATTTAGCCAAGTGTAATTTATGTGCACGTGCGCTTTAATTACCGAATCGACCTTTTTCTCACTCTCTGCACAACAAGTTTTCTATTAATACACTTCCCTAAACAAATTGAATGGGTATTAACACTATAGTCTGATATTTGTGTAATGCAATTAAACTTATATCCCGATATGTGTAGGTATATCTTTGTATCGATATAATAATACTAACAATAGCCCGACGCGCATTGCTGCGACCACCGTCGTGATGTAAGTGTGCGATTTTTGTAGTCACTGTTCCTTTCTCGTTCTAATTTTGTCCAAGCACATTTGTTTAATTTTTTGCTACTACAAGGGCTGCTATTTATATTTCGGGAATTGGCAATACTAATGTCAATATGTAAAATCTGGCAACGCCATAATAAACTTTGTCATTTTTTAGCACATATGTACGTACAACATTTTTATGTACAATTGGTTTTCGTTTTGTTTACAATAAGTTAAAGAAATCAATTTGGCAAAACAATGGAAATTTCTCGAGAGGGTTTCCGTTGGATTATTTTTCAGAACTTTCGACGTGGATTATCCCAACAAGAATGTGTCGATGAACTTAGTTCTTTGTATGGTGAGAAAGCACCATCAAAAACGACAGTCCATAAATGACAAACTCTGTGACACGAGATTTTTATATATACCTATACATATAAGAGAAAAGATAGAGATGTAGTAGATAGTATTAAAGGATCTGTATATCTCTAAATATCACAAAGTTTATTCTACATTTTTTTTTAGATAGATAGATAAATAATGCTGGAATTTAATGGCATGAGTAACGCAGCAGCAACTCATAACCTAGTATACCTACATTTAATGGTTTTAATTTATGTATCATGATCATTTCATGACAACTTAAATTAAAAATGAAATCATTTGGTAGAAAAATAAAAGATTATGTCAATAATTTCATTTCAAAATGAAAATACTGAACATCATCCAAAGACACCAAGCAAAGCAATCAATTCAACTCGTAATTCTGTTCCTTAAATATAATACCCCAATAATAATAACTACCTATATGTTCACCCTAGGTATAAGAAGGGTATGCAACATAAGCTTTGGTGTGATCAAAGCTTGTGATTTGTTTGTTTTGTTTTTCTCTATTTTATTAATAATTTGAATACTTGCGTTTGTTTTCTTAATCGTTTGTAGTATAAGCAAAATCTACAAAAAACAAATACATTGAAACCAGTTTACGCGGCGTATTATTAATAAGTATTAGTAGACATGGGAATAAGTTCTAGTACTCATTAACAGCACCAGACTCGCTTTGAATAGAACTGATAGTATCATAGGTTGCACTATTAGTTTTGTTAAAAATTTATTTATTTTTTTTATTTCCATAATTTCAACAATTTCGGAAAATACTTGCAGTACTACAAATGTACCATATAGTACCATATAGTACCTACAATATTTATTTATTAGTGAAGTTACTAAACTAAAAAGGAAGTGGAAGCAATATCGCAACT
The DNA here is from genome assembly GCA_037043315.1 of Amiota communis. Lineage (NCBI taxonomy): Eukaryota > Metazoa > Arthropoda > Insecta > Diptera > Drosophilidae > Amiota > Amiota communis. The sequence continues at coordinate 430,370 of JBAMAV010001061.1, forward strand.
AAGGCCTTAAGATTACCTATTTACAGGATATGTAGGTACTATTTACCTTATAAATATATTATTACCAGAGCGCATATTTGCTTAGAAATTCTTATTTCATTCTGATTTCTTTGTGTTTAAATGGTTATTTTAAAGATTTTGCTTATAAAGGCTTATTTCGTCGTTTTGTTTGAAAACAAACAGATAAATTTCCAACTTTGTTCACGAGAACAATCCACATTTCAGTTAATAGGTATATTTATTCTTTGTGGTAATCATGTTAAATTCGTATATTAACTGTTTTGTTTAAATTCAATGAGTGAGTATTCAGTATAACAAGGTCCTTCATATACTATGGTGGCTGTTGGTAGTGGTCATCAAGTCTTATACCCAAAGATGACATTTCTTCCGCATGGATTACATAGACTAGCAGAGTTTCCTATGGTTAAATTATTATTTTTATTAAACTGTCCTGTGTCGTATGCAAATATTGAAAGAAGTTTCTCCACATATGTCAGCATTTTATTACATTAATGAGTATTTATTTTTAAGTTTTAGGGCATATGATAAGCTTTTAATGCTTTTAAAGCTTTTATGCTTGAAAATATCCGCTCTGATTATTACCATTCTTATAAATATTATTGATATTGATATTGTTGTGATAGGCACAAACTAATTATATTTTTGTAGGTGGTTTAAATTATTTAATTTTAGAAAAGATATTATTTGTGATACATTGTATTTATGTAGGTATTATGAGGAGATAATTCGAAAAGGATTGGGATGCAGATAATTGTGCATCTTTGGATACGCAAGAGGAATATGGGATGTACTAGTATAAGGATACTATAACTTGATTGACGAATTGATGGGGCAGATTTGTCATGGATATTGAATGGTATTGATGAATGGCAAATTTATTTGTATTGAAAGTTTGTAGTACCAGAGTGTTTATGTTGTGGTTGGTTTCATTTATTAAAGAATGTGATATTTTTTTGTATAGAGTTTCATTTCATCATTTATTCATTGCCAGCCAACGTCAATAGTAGCTTGATAGTCCAATCTAATGATTGCATGCCCAATTCGTATTATTTTTTTATTTTTTATTTAATTATTTATTACCCATAAAAACTTATTATAGTTTACAAGCATTTATATTTTTGTATAGAGTAGGTATTAGTTAGATTTGCTAACATTACAACTCAGAAAGGGAATTTATGGATATTGTTATGTCTAAAGAGAAAAACGCTCCGCGCCACTTGAATAAGACACCCTGTAAACCGTCAGTATTTATCAATTAACGGTTCTTTCTTGAGTGTTTTTTCAATGACTATTTAGCTGTCTATATGAAAAAAGAAAAATTGAGCGCTGGAAATAAACCGTTATATGTATTTTGCTATTTTGTTTTGATATCCATCAAAAACCATGTGAGACTTCTACATGTGCTGTGTGCATACGTTTAATTGTTTGTTTAATCGCTTTTTGAGATTAGTTCGAATTATTAAATATCAAATTTATCTAAAATGGGTTGAGGAAAAATAAAAAATTGCCACAATCGCGAAAAAAACCGAAAGAAGCTGACAAGTGGTGTCCACATTCTTAGCCAACGAGTTAAAATATGGAAAGGCCGTACGAAAAGTGTCCTCTCTGATACGGTCACACTCTTACGACTCAATATCCAAAAAAAAAAAAAAAAAAAATAGCTTAACCACTATTCGGCATGTAATATCGAAAGCTGAACATTTAAAAAGGATACAAATAAAAAAAAAAACACCACTGAATGCAATTCGAAAGGAGCAACGCCTTCTTTTTTACCATAACCATATGAGCTGGACTATGGAGTGGCAACGCGTCGTATTCTCAGATGAAAACAAATTCAATTAAGATGGACCCGATGGCTACACTTATTATTTCCATGACCTACAAAAGGAAGCCCATCATTTGGATCGCTTACAAAACAATGGTGTCTTAAAAAAACATTTCCATTCTTCCACAACCTTTTTGGACCCTTGCAATGGTCATATCAACATGACAATGAGCCAATCCAAACTGCCCGAACCGTCAAATCCTATATTGAAAGCCAGAAGGTGGCTCTTTTAAGCTGGCCACCTTAATCACCGGGTTTAAACATCATCGATGGGGATTTGGGGATGGTTAACACGGAAACTGTATGGGGCCGGACAGCAATATGGAACCATACCTGAACTACTAGAAGCCATCAAACTAGCTTGAAGTTCAATACCACTAAATAATTGTGTTGTACGAATCAATGCCAAGAAGAATCTGTGAAGTTTTGGAGAAAAAAGGGGGTACAACCTACAACACTACTAAAAAAATTTCAAATGCATTTGACAATAATTAAATGTAGGTACTCCAAAAGAAGAATTACACATGTTTAAAACATACGAATTTTAATAAATGGCTTTATTCAAGAGGTGTTCTATTCAAGTGGCGCATAAATCTGCGTTTTTTTTATAGTAACTTTATCAAAAAATTTGTAACAAATTAACTGTATCAGTTACAAAAACAAATCCTTCTGAATTTGATTTGGATTTAATTATGATTTGATTGAAAATTAAAAAAATAAATATTATTTCTTCTGGATCTGCAAAATTAAGCTTTAAAAAAAAGTTTGTTAGGTGTCCTATTCAAGTGTGGCGCGGAGTGTATGATACCGTAAGAAAAATGGTGGGGAAAAAAAGCTTACATTAAAAGAAAAATTCCTAATCTAGGCATTAAAACTAACACTAAAACTAAGGGTCCATACTTTTTAACTTTAAACTAAGTAGCTTAACAATTATCTTGAAAAAGTACGGATCATCACAATATTGTAAAATAATTGAGTATTCGCATTTAAATTTGTTTTTGCATCAATCATTTCATAGAGAAGAGAAGTGAAAAAGTAAAAGTGTAGATTCAGAATCATTTATAATAGTTTGTTTTGGGTTCCTTGGTGTTTGGCACAATAACAATCTTCACAATCACCTCAGATTATCGATTCGTATAGCATAATTAGAACCAAAATATTGTTAATTTTTTCTTTACTGACAATTGAGATACGGTTATAGAATTCTTATTGTTTTATTTACTTTATCTCATGTTCTGCTTATACATATGTAGGATGAAAGACTAATTTTCGGTCAATGGTTAAATATTAAATTATCCTTGCTTAAATTTATGTGCACTTTACAATAGTTTCTTCTAGTTTTTCTTTAGTCTTTGTTAAGGATAGCCATCATAATATGTTATCCCCCAACTTATGTCAGACATTTTTGACTAGCAATTATTTTTAAAGTTTTCCCCACGATTTTTTTTTAAATAAAAAACCCCCATGCATCGTTTAATGTGAATGGTTTCAGTGCGTTTTCATCAACTTTACCCCTCTAAATTATTGACATAAATGTGATTTTTTTATACAAGATTTTAATTATTCTAATGACGTTTCAGTCTAACGGTTGAATTAAACTTGTGCAGTTAGGTGCTAAAAATAAACTTAATAATTTAATAATATTCATAAGCAAATTGACAGTGGGTGAGACACGCTGAGTTATTTATTATGAGGAGGGCTTTTTATTACAGACTGTGTTTTTTGCTCACATTCCGAAAATATAAGAGAATTCATTTAACCTTTCTCAGAATTCTACTGAAGGAAGATTCTAAAAGAAACGCTGCTTGTTTGATTTTTCCCGGAACCAAAATAAGCAATTAATGATTTTTAGACTTCATTATTTGCATAGCATAGCAGTGAAAAGTAACGCATTTTTCTTAGTGGAATATATTATCATATATCAAAAAGTAGGTATAAATAAATAGCAATGATTAAATCCTGTCTTCAGCTTTTGATACCATCATAACCAGCACTACTTCCAATCTTTAAGCATGTTTTTGTCTTATTTCGCATATAATTTCATGCGACAAAAATGCGTTGTGTTGCTCCTGCTACTTTAAAAACCAAAAGTTACTTAATATTCAAAACTAGAAAATTTTCCAGTTCTTAAAGTTATTGTTATCCTGTATTCCTATTGTAACTTTGAATTCCATTGAAAACATATGTAAGTCATAAGCAATCAATTTTTTATACTACTTAGAATAGTCAAAGGCAAAAGTTTAATATGATAATAGTAGGTACCTGGTCCGGTGTAATGGACTTTATTGATGAAATTGCTTGACAACTTACTTACTGCAACTTATTTTTATCAAATACATTAAATAGTGATATATTGTAGAACAGAGAATCTTAGCTCTCTTTTCATTCTCAATAATAATTCAAAGAAGAACAACAGCATGACATCATTAATTGCTTATTAAATTGAATGAAGATGAAAAACAAATAACTTCATTTTTCATTTCATTTTCTTATCTTTCTTTGCTTTTATTTTATTTTATTTTTTTTCTTAGTTCATAATTTTCCTCATTTTATTGAAATTAATCATTCCTTCGTCGCTCATTAAGAGCAGAAGCAGCAGCAGCAGCAGCAAGGAGTCTTTTTCAAAAATACTCTTGTGTCCCATTTTTATGCTTGCTTTCCATACCCTTACAGTTCTTATTCTCGATAAACTAATAGTTCTTGTCTTTCTACTTCACTCAATGAGTCTGCTCGTTCGTTCGTTGGTTGGTTCGGTGTCTTAGTTTTCTCAATCACTTGATAGACAGACAACAGAAGTCTCCTGACCTCCTCCTGTGTCTCTGCATTGGTTTGTCTGCATCTTCTCTTCTACTTACAATATATTTTTTTAATAATATTTTCTTTCTTTCCTTTATTCTCAGTTGTTTTTTTATTTTTTTTTTTAACAAGATTTTCCATATTTTCACTTCATAATCATAATGACATCCTTTTGTAAGTATATACTTTTCTATCTTCGTCGTTCATCTCATGCTATTCGAATTAGTCCTTTAATTGATATAATAGACAGGCACAATTTTTGTGGTTATGTGGTTTTCTTTGTTGTCTTTAATCAGACAGAATTATGCAGAAAATTCACAACGAAAACATTCAGGGGCCGTTCAACTTTTTAGAAAGTTGAAAAATTTTAAATATTTCATTTGTAATTAGTTCATCAATCAATCAATTGATTACTAAAAGAATACAAGTACCTACTATTTAGTAAGAATATATACTTAGTATTAAACTAAACTAAATTTACATGCTAACATTGTACATACACTAGTCACAGTGTGATGTGTAAGTAAAAACTTATGTGAAGTGTCTTTTAGTTTTGAGTCTAAGAGACTACTAACACATTAATACTCGTCCTTACTTTGTTTTTGTTTTCTTATTTTCTTTACACCATTTTTTTTTTTTTATTTTTTCTCACTCTGCCAGAGTCGTGTCAATTGGTTGCCTTTCCTCTTGGATCTTATTATCTTGGGTATTTACTTTTCTCACATAACATGAAAAAATGGCATCCTTCTTCTCTATTTAGTTTCATCATCATCATCATTGCAGTAAAAAAAAAAAAAAATATCATCTTCATCTCAGTTTTTAATAAGATGGGCATCCCTTGTAGAAAAAAAGGGCAGCTGCCTAACATAAGCTAAATATTAAGACTATAGGATATTCCTGATTCGTCCCATAGGCTAAAACGTGGGTACACCCATGACACCACTCCCTGTCTTTATATTTTTTATACGCATCTATCACACGCTGTAATTAATGTTATTAAGTTGTTGTTGCTTTTGTTGTTCTTCTTTTTTTATTCTCTATTTTTTTTTTCTTGACAGGCCGCCAGGGTAGGCACGACGGCATGGTAGGGCGGTGCAGATAGCAGCAATATTTTCTGTTGGGTTGCAAAATTTTACTTAAAACTCAGAAAAGTATGCAAAGTTTTTTTTTTGTATTAATGTCTTTGCATACTTGCTTGCGTGCATATGCGCGTGATTCTGTGGGTAATGTGCAAGCATTTAATTTACTTCATACATTTAGTGCTTCTCAAACTTGTAAAAAAAAATGTTTTTTTCTTCTTTTAATTAACTTAACTTAAATTAAATTTTCTTGCTGCCACTCACATACACACACACACACACACAGCCACACTCAGGCCCAGACACATGATAATTGAAATTGCACATGTATGCGTTAGTAATTGAAAACTAAGATAATTCAATTTGACCGAGAGGTCGACAGACCAATGACCGGACGGACTCCTTTACTAAAATTATATTGCATAATTCGCAGCACTTGAGTGCTGATGATGATGATGAATAGGTTGTAATAAGTATTATTACTATGTACCTACATTGACCATCATTATGGTTATGATTATGATTTGAGTTCTGAGTCACTGGTCACTGGTCACTATCATTTCAATTACTGGCGTAATAGTGCATAGTGCAGCAGCAAATGGCAAACGTTTGTTAATTAGAATTTGTTTACAAGAGCCTTCGTAACCTTTCAAATTTAAACACATTTTGCAGACTTACGACTTATGTATGTACATATGTACCTATGGTGTTATGAATTAGCTTCCCTTAATTGAACACCGTAATACAATATCATCAACTGGCGGTCATTATTGCTAATTAATGTGCTTTTCTCGTTGTTACTAATTAGGCTCAGAACTCCATACAATACAAATGATCCACCACCGATACACTAATATGCAACAATTCTAAAAACAACTCACTATGCAAAAATAATCATATTGCTTTTATGATTTTGGCCCTACACTTCAACCGGATAAATATCTACTTACTATAGGTACTATTGGTATATGTATGTATGCATCTATATATACATACATATGTGTAAATAGGTACTACCTGTGTGTCTCTCTGCGTGTGGTCACGTTTTCATTTTGAATTTTACGATTTTTCAATTTTCAGTTGAATTCCAACAACAATAATAAGTCATTTTATTGTTTCCGTAAATGTAAAAGCGAATGATAACGATGATAATGATGATAATTATGATAATGATGATAATGATGATATTAATGACAATGCCGATGGCAAAAACAATGGTGAGTGAATTCTTGCTTTGTTTGACGTTGGTATTTTCATTATTGTATTGTTCTCGACACCATTATTATCATTGTCATTACTATCATTGCTGTTCATTGCATTTATTGACGCTATTTGACATCACTCAGCGGGGTTTCGCCTGGATTCGTTTGCGTGAGATGCGTTAAATTTGCAATGCCATTCCATGCATAAAGTTATTACTATTCTTTATGTACCTACTATATACAATGCATACATATGTCTGTAAATATCTACTTATTTATACATGTGTTGTTATTTAATATGCGACTGCACGTGGGGGAAATGCAGTCTGTCTGCATTACAATAGAATATATATATACATACAACAGTAATGCAAAGCTATCCAAAATTATGCATTGATAGATGGATGGATGGATGAATAAATTGATCGATAGACAGATAGATAGATAGATAAATGAATGCATTGGCTGTCCATTATCATAGACATGTCAAACATTATCATCACCAATATAAAAGTGATATCGATGGTGATTATCATCATCATCATCATGATTATCATCATTGTCATTTTATTGCTATGCATAGCAAGGGAATTAATTCAAGACAATAATATCTGATGTTAAGGTGCATTAACCTTTTGTACCTACTTGTGTGTGGTGTCGGTCTGCATATGGTTAAATATCGTTTAAGCCGCTTTAAGTTACATTGCGCGGGAGTAAATCGCAGTTTTATAATTACTATAATTACTACAACAACAACATAAATCTGCCAAGTCTAGTATAGTATATGTATGATTGTGTGTGGTTATTTGAGCAATTTTCAATTGAAAGTGCAGTCTCACATTGCTTATGGTAAATGGTTAAGCAATAGACGACGTCTACAGTTTTATACTTATACTTATATACTACCATGTACAATAGTACCTACTTGGTTGCATGTGACCGTGACAGTTTCATAGTCATTGTCATTGCCATAGTCAATTAAGATTTCATTTATTTTTCAACAAATTGCTTGCCTACTTTTAGGGGTCACATTATTGGTGTAAACAATGTTTACTAAACATTAACACCTTCCAATATTGATGTGATTTAGTGAAGTATGAAAGTATTTATACTTTAAACCTTGTGAGGAAGATCTTTGTGATGTGTGATTATAAGTGGGTTTGGAAGACGATGCAGTTTTATATTATTTCAACTGCTGTGAAAATTTATTTCTTCCAGTACTGTTAAAATCTTCAAGTCTCGGTGAAGTGTCGTGTTTCTCACATACCACGGAACTTCAGATATACGACGAAGGGCTTTGTTTTGACAGGCTTGAATCCTGTTAATGTTATAAGCAGCAGTGGTACCCCATATCTGTATGCCATAGCGCCAGACGGGGGCCACCAACTGCTTATAAATCAGCAGTTTGCTACTTTCATGCAATAGCCAGTATAGTCTGCGCATCATATGATAGCAACATGCCTTGACGTGAAAATGCAGTTCAATGATTCGATTATTGATTATTCGATAGGATGACCATGTCATATACACATGTTGCAAGCGTCATTTGGTACTGGCATATCCGAAGTAAGTAGCGTGTACAGAACTGGTGCCAGGTCATCGCCTTGAGGCACTCCAGTCTTAAAACCCCTTATTGACTAATTATCGTCACACATCTTGAAAAAAACGTTCTATCTGTCAAATAGCTCTTGATTAGGAGAAATTGTTTACTTGGGTTAGATGTTTAAGTTTATTGAGTAAGCCGTCAGTCAATCCATACCCTATCGAAGGCTTTTTTGACATCCAGGAATACATCCAAGCAATATTGTTTGCTTTCAAATGAAGTGAGAATATGTTTGACAACATGATGCAATTGCTTTGGCATGCCATGCTGAGGCCTCAATCCAAATTGGTGGTTTTGGATTGTATGTATGTATAAATGCTGAGTTTGTAAAAACTTTTCTTTTTCATTTTTATTGCTATTTTTTTTTTGTAAGTAGTACCTAGTAATTAAAATTATGGTAGGCTTATTTCGATACCACAAACAGAATCAAATCATAACAGTCTAAGATATAAGACATCTGACTTTCTTGTTTTTTGGGTTTTCAATTTCAGTGAAAAAAAAAGTAAAATCAAGGTTTCTGAACTTGCTCTGGTTAGTAGAAGATAAGGTGTCTCTTTCTTTTTTTCTTCATCACTACAATTTCTGCAAAAATCTGTTGCAAAAACTCCCAGTCTGACAATTACCAATTATGACCAATGACCACACAAAAAAGGGTAGTAATGTATATGATCGCTTAATTGGTCATATGAGCCCTGAAGAGATTTTAGTCCATTGTCTGTTGGCTCACTTTTCTGTCAAGCTGATCTGCTATCCAGTTACCAGTGCTAATGTGACAATGCCCTGGTAACTGGATGATGATTATGCATACCTCATTGACAAAATTACTACATGTTGAACATGAATTTGTGGATTGCAGACTTACATTCAAAGAAGAATATAATGAGGTAATATTCATTTAAAAACAATTTCTCAACTTCCTTAATGGCCATGACCTTCTCTCTTACTTATTACTTATTTTATATAGGTACTAGGATACATCCATACATATGCACATTTATTCTATTGTATTTATAAAATTTAAAACTTACCTGATATTTTTTAATGCTATCCAATTGTTCTAATGTTGGTTCAACAATTTGGGCTATTTGTTGTGACAATACACCACCACTGCGACGATCAGGTAATTGTGGCGCCGGTGTACGATTTATAAGACGACCATCCTTTTCAATCCTTAGATGATCACGTGGTGGTGGCACTGGTTTTACGGTACCATTAAGCTTTTTTAGGTTATACATAAACAAAATAAAAACAGTTATTATTTTTTGTTATTATTATTATTATTGTTGTTATTGGTATTAAGTGTCTTTTTTTGTCTTTGTTTCACAGAAAGTACCAATTGTGTTTAAAAGAGTAAAAGAAATTATTATATTCTGATAGCTTTGAAATTCTCCAAAGTTGTCATAAACTTCACATTAAGTTTGTCAGTTAGTATTATATTGTACCTTTCATAAAGAGTATTGTGAAATTGTTTGAAACACATGTATGTAGAGCTGTGTGTGAGTCAGTAAGACCTCATAGAGAATTCTTTGTATAAAAATAATCAATCAGCATAATGACTACATAGAATCTAGAATAGTCATGTCAAAACAAGCAGATGATACATATGTTATCATTAGGGTTCTGTGATTACAGAAAGATGTAATGAGATATCCTAGGATGTTCAGCTATTATCTTCCTTCAGAAACATAACAGGTTAGAAGTATTTTCCATCAAATTCAAATTCCCATATTATGTTGCTGATCAATCAATCAGACTTCAGTAGTTCTTTGTAATATGTACAATATTAGTACCTACGTATATGTACAACTACAATAAATGTGAAGTTTATAAAAGAATATAATAATTTGAAATGAAATGAAAAGTGTTAAAAGTGAAAAAATGTATAGAATGAAGAATGAAGAATGTTCAAATGTTCGTAAGTGTACATTTTTCTGTACAAGTGTAGCGAGTGATTTGCATGTATGTAGATACGAGTAATTACTTAGTATTATATGTAGGCACAAAAATGTATTAGATTTTTAGATATTTTTCGTTTTCTATTAATACAAAACTTGATTTGAAATACTCGTATATTATATGTTATATTTTTAATACAATATCAATAGTTTTTATGAGCTACATGTACTTTATGCATCTTCGGAATCAATGCATTTATCTTATCAACCATAAAATTGTGGACAGTTGCATTCAAAAAAGAAGATCATTTAAAAGAAGTTACCATGGTTACCAGACGAGTGTGCCAGAAAAGGCTCGGCACTGCCAGTGTCTCAGTCAGTTGCCGATATTTACAGACCATTACAGGATATTCTCTCACGCCCTGAAGTAATAACCAGAGATCTAGCAGGCAGAAAGTGGCCAAATGAGCCCAAAGCAGTGTCGCTAGGATACTCTGGCTTTGCTACCAACCAAAGAGAACCAACCTCTGAGCTCCTACACTTCTACAATAAAATAATTCAGACGTTGACGGGAGTTATGACGGGGCACTGCACCATAGGGCTGATAGCTGACAGGATGCATCAGGATGATCTGTCATAGCTGTGGAGATGAGGAGGAACCGGATAGCATTACTAAGCCTACGCTGTCCGTCCATTCATCCGTCTGTCCGTCAGTGAGCTCTATTTCATGAATCGCAGTAGGTAGACAGAATGTGTAATTCAATTACCGCTATACCGAATTATAAAAATACAATAAAGTTAAAAAATTAAAGGGATTCCCATAGATGAAACGTGTGTTCCAATATGCACTGAGGGCAGTTGTTAGCTTTTGTTTCTCAATTTGATTATCAATTGAGTACGTGAAGGCTGTTCAGTAAACTCAAGAGTCTGTTGCTGCATCAACTATGATTTACAATAACGGGACTTTCTCAGTGGTATTAGATGGTGTGGTGTCTAGCATCAAGGCTATTTGTGCAGGTGTCCCTCAGGATAGCGTTTTGGGGCCGACACTTTATAATCTGTTCATGCACGACATGCTCACTGGCTTAGAAATACCACAACAGGATTCTCAGGATGTTATCATTGCCATGTTTGCAGATGATACGGTTATCCTCGCCAGCAACAGGTGCATTTATGAAGCTACGAACACTCTGCAATAACACACGCATAATTTTGAAGTCTGGACAAGACGATAGAACATTGGCATTAATATAAACAAAACTTTTTAGTGATTTCAAATTTAAAACTAAAAGTTACGGCCACCCTGCTCAATTTTTTTCATTTTTCAGCAACTCATTTGCAATAGAATTTTAAACTCTCCTAGGAGTATAGTCCGCCAGTGTAAAATATGTAGACATTTTCACAATTGTTTAGGGGGGCTTGTGACATAAAAAGGATATGTTATTGTAAAACAGAACAGAATACTCATAGCAAACAAAGAATGCTTATACGTAGGTACACATACATATATTAGATGGCTAGCAAAGGTTGACATGCGCGTGGGCAGTTTTTTCTTGTCTCTTCAAATTAAATTTATATTAACAAATATACAAACCTAATACAAAGTAAAAAGGACAATCAACAGCATCTATAGTTATAGACACAATTGCAATCACCTTGTTCTTTAGTCCTTGTTCCTTTTCTTTCTTAGTACTACTTTACTTTAAGCAAACTTTTCACTCCATTCGCTAATCCAGCAATACTCGGAACTGGCAACTCGGAAAATAATCAGCAATTTAGACAGGAAGACAGACAGGCAAGGCAAGGCAAGGAAAGGCAAACATGTACCATGTTATGCTGGCAAAAAGCACAAAAGATAAACACAAAGGCAAAGCACAAATCACATTTTTCCTTCCTCTTTATATCCATATATATGTATCTATGTTAGTATTGTATTCTATTGTGTTGTGTTTGCTCCTTTAAAGGATACCAATAATAAGGAGCGCGGCCTAGCGAGCGATAGCAACAAATAGTAAAGGGGTACGAAATACTAGTAGGTGCTTAGGTGTCTACAATAGTAGGTACGTCTATATAAGGTGGCTTTACCTTCATTTGAAACTAGTATTCCACAATACTATTCTTTGTGAGCCCCCACATGCTGGTTTTATACACGCGCATTGTTCTTTCTTTTGAACTTTGTTAAGCATAAAGGAGAAACATAAAGTAATGTTCCTGGTAATGGTAGTACACAAAGTATTAGTAGTAGGTGAGTCGGTAGTGAGTGTCGGTCTTCGTCGATTTTATTAACTATGAAAATGAATGCTAAACTAATCTAGTTGCTGTTGCCGCTGGCGCTGTCTTTTAAATTAATTAATTTACAGTTGCAAAACAGAAAGAAAAAAAAATAACTGAGGCATCACCGCCACCGCTTTAATATCCTTAAAGGTATATGGAAAATACAAAAAACATATACGACAGGCACAAAAGAATAGAACTGAACGGAACTGAACTGAACTGACCAGTAATTTTATTCACCATAGTTTCCATACTTTTAATTTTCCAATTTTTATATTTTTTCCGTAGGTACTATTCTGTTTATTGTCATTTCATATTACTTATATCATCTTGATTTGTGAAGATTCAACCTTACATAATGCAATACTTTTGCATACAAAATTCAAAAAATACCTACATATATTGTTAGGTCAGGTACTATCAATATCTCATAATGATAAGATCCAACTGTGCACAACAATATGGTGTGACAAAAGATCTAAAACTGGCAGACTATTGTGTGCCAATAGGAGCAGATGGACGAAGGGATGGAAATGTAACTGATTTTATTTGGCTACCATATTCTATCAACCCAGCCCCGAATCTACTATTTTTTCGAAACGAAGCAGAAACGGCGAAAGAATCTATAAGCTCATTGAAGTCCGTCTCAAAGGCAGTTTTATTTTAATTATTTTCAGTTTGCTGAAGCTTCGCTCACAGCTTGCAGATGTCGTAGGCAATATGCAGTATATTCTTAAACCTATACTAACATTAGGAAACGCTTCTTGCAAGTCATACTGGCACAGATGTTGTAACAGATCGAATGCACTTCATTTTTGATAAATTTCGGTTACTAGCTCAAGTTCCTGGCAAAAATCAACTGTATTTAAGTTTTTCGAATATTTTTGAACTAGATTGGCTCCAATTTTTTGCAGATCCTCTGTTGACATATTTAAAAACGCGTGGTCACTAAGGAAAGCGAAATTTTCATGTAGACTTTGCGCTTTCTCCCTTTGTGTCTATTAATTAATTTCTATTAAAATGTTGTACTACTTTTAAATCTTTGGAAAATAAACTACTCAGATCTAGCGTTCTTGATTCGTCCTCGCAGATTTCGTCGTGTTTCTTTTTCTTTTTGGAAATTCGTTCGTTTTTAGGAGCTGGCTCGATTGGTACCAAGTTCACTTGTGGTATGAGCCTGTGTGAAGCATTTTTCTTACAAGTCGGCGGTGAACCAATCAGGCTTCCGTATACTAGACACCTTTTCTTATTTTCAATCATATTCTATTATGATTTTGGTGCCTCCTGAAACTTCCAGCTCGGGTCTGACCGATATGGGGATAAGGGCAAGGAAGCCCGCAAAAAAAGAGGATGAAGAAAAATCGATTCGAATAGGCTTAAAATAAGAAAAGATTGGACAGAATACGACTGGTCACGTATCATATTTTCGGATAAGTTCAAGTGAAATCTTATAGGACCCGATGCCTTTCTCACCGTCCGTCGTAGAAAAGATTATCACTATGCAGAAAATTGTGATGATATAGGAATGCATTTCCAAATATAAAACGAGGTCCATTTTGATGCTAAAAATATAAAAATATTATATTTGACGGAGTTGGAGCAAGTTGGGAGTCTGTGACTGAAGAGGAAGAAAGTCCAATTTTTTTGAATGATTCCGCACCTTCTCACTGGTCTCTCACTGTAAGTAACACTGTGAATACTTGCCACCTTATCACATTTTCTGAGTTTTATACATTTTTTTTTAGTTAGATTTCAAAATTAAAGGAAGATTTGGGCACAATTTCTTGGGATTGGCTGAGATATAGTCCAGACCTCAATCCAAGAATGATCTGTTGGAACATGGTTTGCGCGATTTCCATCGGGGAATTTCGATGTGCAAGACGCGCCTCGGTTGGCCTTGCATTGAAAAAGTGAACCAAATTATTGAATAAGTGGAGAATTACCGGCACATAAGTACTCCTGATATCGCTAAGGATCATACGACAGTTTTAGACCATTTAAAAAAGGCCGGTTATGCAAAGAAGTTGTTGCTGTGCATTTGGTGGATAACGAATAGCAAAGGTCCTATGCGTTATGAAAAACTCACACCTGGGCTAACGATAAAATCGGAACTCTATTGTCAACAACTAACAAGACTAAATGCAGCGTTGAAGGAAAAACGGACGCAATTGGTGAACAGAAAAGGCATACGCTTTCACCACGACAACGCTAGGCCACACACATCTTTGATGACTCCGCAAAAATTAAAGGAAATCGGCTAGGAAGTGTTCATGCACCCACCAAATAGTCCGGACCTACACTATCTGATTAACATTTATTTCGCTCCATGCAGAATTATCTTGATGGCATAACAATGATTTCCCCAATTGACTGTGAAACAGTATTGCTGCAGTTTTTTGATCCGAATCCCCAGAATTTCTACAAAGACGGGATTGTAGTTTTACCCTAAAGATGGCAAAAGGATATCAATAACAATGGAAAATATTTGGTGTAATAAAGTTGCGTTGTTATAAGAAAAAAAATTGTTGAAATATGAGTCTCATTTTCACCAACCCAATACTTTATGGGGTCTCCGCAGGGCAGTTCTATTCGTTGCAAACATTTTCAAAAAAATAATAATGCATATACATTCTGTTGAGAAAAGTACCTACGTGTATGAAAAGATTTAGAATATCTTATGTAGGATGTTCGTCGTGTTCAAATTAAGTTTCTTTTTTTATGGAACTAATGGGTCTTACTCAATTCAACTCCCATCACTAAGAGTCTACTCATTCCATTCATTCATTATCTATCTCTATCTTTTTCCTTTGTCTGTATGTGTGGAGGAGTTTATATGTAGGTATGTATTTGAGTGATTATGTGTATGTGTATTGTATGAGTATGTGGGTGTGCAAAAATGAAAACATTTTGTAAGTTAGTTTCCTTGTTTTTATGGACTTTCTTCCTTTCTTTTCTCTTATATTGTTGTTTTTTCTTTTGCTGTTTAATTTTTATACGATATTATGTAGTTAATTCGTTTTGATGTATTTTTAAGGCGTGACTGACTCTTATTGGAAGTAAGGATCAAAAACGTATAGAGTGTGTATGTGTTATGCACGTCTAATGGGAGAACATGGTTGACAACACCGCAAATTGAAGTGGAGTTTTCTTGTTTTTTTTTTTCAATTTATAAGCTTTAATGGTTTTGAACATTTTTAAATAAAATAAATAATGTTATAAACTTTTTCTTGTAGGAAAAAGGAATATCACAAAAGGCAAAACTCTTCGAGTAATAGAATAATTATTGAAATATTGTGCCATAGAATCCAAAAGTCAATGCCCAAAACTATTGGAACACATCACAAATATGTACTTGGAATAAACCTGCTCATCCGAAAACCTTTTAAAGGCCATTGTGCAAAACCGAGTATACTAGTAGAAGCAGAATTTCACTAAAGATATCTTCATTAAGTGACAAAAAAAAGGCCTAACAGTACCGCCCTTCACACGGTGGTTCCAATTGTGAAACACAGCGATGATGCTGTGATAATGTGTTATGAGCAATAGGGACATTAGATGTTGGAAATTTGCACTTAAATGATTGATGAACAATACAAGAACATTTCAGAATAGTACAGCCAACAGCCTTTTGTGGACAGTTTGAATCTTGGACCTCATTTGATCTTCCGACAAGACAGTGAACCCAAGCATACCACACTTTCTGTGTAGGAATGGGTGCTGTATTATGCGCTGTGCGGACACTCTACCATATACAACCATTGAACTATGAGATCGCTAAAACCAAACATACTCCTCCTGTTAGAAGACCTCTTCTTGCAACAGGTTAAAGCACCGAATTAAAGTACAGAATTATATGTTGCCGAATGCACCAGCAGGAGCGTGTTTTAGCGAAAACGATCGATCATAGATTACATCACGTCGGGGTCACCAAATGTTGAGCCCAAGAACTTTTTCTTGTACGAGTGGCCATGGAATTGCATTTCCAGATACTTGACAGGCACTTGTTTAAGTCCGAGAGTGGCACACTGGGTGTTATTTCATTACAAATTGAGCACCATGATGAAAAGTAGATTCAATTTGTATCGTTGCGTGTATAATCTTCTGACAGGAAGATTTGTACACATCTCATTGAATGAACATATCTTCTGAAATGACCCAACATGGGCAATTTGCATAAGTGACAGATTGATCTAAGTAGACAGCAGTAGCGCTCCAAGAATTTCTAAAGCTGGTCACATTTATTGTTTTCATTTGAAACAGATTGATCCATGGAAGCTTTATACTAGCGTTTCACAAATCACCTTATTGAGTATGTTTAGGAATTTTTAGAATGAAAATTGGTGAAAACTGCAATAACTTGCAAGGTCTGAAATGCCGCCTTCTGAAACGGAAAAATTGGTGATCTCTATATCAATAGACAGCTAAGGCGGTCCAACAAAGTGCTGACAAGGCTTCTTTATATTGTTGAAAATAAAGTAAATTTTGATTGTTTCAAATCATTTTTATTAGCTAAAGAACTACAAAAATATCCAACAAGCAAATTATCATCCCCAATGATCGAATATGACTGAAATGAGATGAATTCAAATCTTCATCAGATGTCAGAAATAGCAAGGTAACAGGTCTCTCTGACCATTATGCTAGAACACAAAATTGTACATTCATGGAAGGCAACACAATTGCTGATGATTTACACACTTGGTAATAAGTAATACTAGTAGGCATCAAAAGGGGAACAAACATCAAATTGTGGTGTACTTACAACATATGTATATAACCATATAACATAATTCTAGATAAGTTAATATTGTAGATTGCGCCTAAATCGACCTATATTGAATATTGATTTTTATGTGCATTACTTATGTACTTTCGTATGTCCGTCAAGGTAAAAAGAAAACACAATTCATATTTAGTGGGGGGCTTTTTTGAATAATTGGAACCTTGGGAAAATTGGAAATTTGTGACTCGAACCCTAAATTTCACAATTTATCTTCTGCTTCTTAGGTATTAAAAATCTATACTACTAATTTCGTACGTTTTTCCATTGTTTATGCTTTGCGTGCTTCATGAATTTTATGCAGTTGCTGTTATTGTTGTATTTGTTCCTCTTATTTCTTTCTTTCTCATCTTTCTGAAAATGATGTTCACTGAGAGCGTATCATGAGAGAGAGAGAGAGAGAGAGAGAGAGATAGTGTGTTTTGTCAAAGACTATAAAATGAATAGAATTGGCAAATCACTCTTAAAATAGGTAACAACCGGTTAAAACTGCTGCGGCCATCGTGCTGTTAGTGCGTGCTTTTTGTAGTCATTGTTCCTTTCTCGCTCTGATTTTGTCTACGCACATTTGTTTAAATTTTTTGCTACTAACAAAAGCAAGCATTTTATTGCGTTTGTTTGTTCTCGTTGTTGTTTTCTTGCATATTGTTGTTCTTTTCGAACAGAGTTCTATAGGAAGAGCTTTTTGTGGAGTCAAAATAAATGCACTTCTTATTAAAAAAAAATATGAAAATATATAAAAACCTCCGAGTTGCAAGAAAGTGGATAGCATATAAACGTTTTCTATGAAGAAATACACATACATTCCAACTTTCATGCTGATCGGTCAAACGGTATTGGAGTTCATAGCCGTTAAACTATTTTTCTCATCTTATTTTATATATAGGTACTATAGATTGGCAACATCACTTGTATGCACTACCATAGTAGCACTATATAAAAATATGATTAGGAAATTTTATCATGGATACTAGTTTTTGGTTTGTATTCCGGGAGCTCCTATGTGATAATATGTGAAAGGTTTTGAGAACATAGTAAAGAACGTTAAAGAATACAAAAATCAGAATCAAAATATATCAATTACACTACTACATTAGTATAAAGAAAAAGGTTGAAGGAGAAGGAGAAGAAAACAGGTGAGTGAAGAAGACAAAAGAGAAATAAATTTTATGATATGAATACCTCAGTTTTGATTTTTGGTGATGGCGACGACAACGACGATGATGATGATGATGTTAAAACAACAACAGCAGGACCAGGACCAGAACCCGAACCAGAACCGCTACCAGTACCCGTACCCGAACCCACAACAATATTGGTGACATCCATTAAGCCACCACCATTAAGACCACCACCACCAAATGAATGTGATTCGCTGCCAATGATATTAATGCAACCGCCATTGAGATCATTGCTGATGATGCTGCCACCACCACTATGACCATAACTATGACCGTTAGCACTACCAGGAATAATACTAGTATTAGCACTAGCACTACCACCACAGCCTAGGCTGGTATTATTTGAAGAGCCACCTAGCGATGAATTGATTTGCGTTAGTGTGGTATTTGCTGTTGATGCTGCCGATGATGATGATGTCGACAACAATGAACTACGTGAGGATAAATGAACTGGTGGTGGATAACGTGGTGGTGCTTTAATGATTTCAATGAAACTATCTGGTACATCAACAGGTAATTCACGATGTTTTATCAATGGCGGTAATAAATCATCAACATTTCTTATTGTTGTTCCACATATGTTTGGTGTTATTGTTGTTGTTGGTGTTGGTGTTGGTGTTGCTGGTGTTTTTTCTTCATATGCCGGTGGTGGCATATTTAATAATAAATCATCACATGTTATTGGTGAATGATTGTTGTTACTGATGTTGTTGTGGTTGGTGTTGTTGTTGTTGTTGTTCGTGTTGGTGTTTGTGTTGTTTTTGTTGTTATTGTTGTTAATATTCAATGATGATGAATTCGATTCTGAACTATGTGTACTATTTAGTGACCCATGTTGTTGTTGTTGTTGCTGTTGTTGTTGATTATTGTTGGTGTTCATAATATTATGATTATTATTAATGTTCATTATTCCATCAGCATTTGCATTACTATTATTTTTATTATTTTTTATAATATTATTATTATTATTATGATTATTAATGTTGTTGTTGAAATTGTTGTTGTTCTGTTGTTGCTGTTGCTGTTGCTGATGCTGATGACGAAACATTATCGAATTAAAAGATTCCATTGATTTTTTACTTGATCCTTCATTAAAAGATGATGATTGTGAAGATGATGTATCTTTGTTAATACGTTGATTACTATACAGTAAATCAGGATCATCAAAAACACTTAATAAATCTAATTCAATAGCGGCATCATTATGTTGTTGTTGCTGTTGCTGTTGCTGTTGTTGTTGATGACCAAGTGTTGCTGCTGCTGCTGCTGCTGCAATGTCAACAACATTGGATTTTGTTGCTGATGCTGGTAAATTTTTATTGCTGTTTGGTGTTTTTGTTTTAATTGTTGTTGTTGTTGTTGTTGTTGCTATTGCAGCTACTGTTGGTGTTGGTGTTGGTGTTGGTGTTGTGGTTGCATGAGTAGATATTGTTGATAATTTCATTATTGCTGTTGTTGTTGTTGTTGTTTTTTCTGTGGTTGTTGATGATGATGATGATGATATTGTGGTTGACAATGTTTTCAAACTATTGTTGCATATTTGATCATGTTGTTGATGTTGTTGTTGCTGGTGTATATGTTTCTGTTGTTGGTGTTGTTGTTGATGATGTTGTTCATGTTGTTCAGTTTTTAAAAAGTTTTCATAATTTTCAATTTTTTCCAATTTTGTTTGTTGTTTTTGATTTAAAAGATTTTGTTGTTGCAATTGTTGTTCATTGATGATATCATTGTCATTTGTTTGTTGTTGTTCATCGTGTTGGTGTTGTTGTTGTTGATGATGAGAATGATGATGTTGTTGTTGTTGTTGTTGATATGTAACAATTTTCAATTTGTTATCATAATCATTATTAATTTTGATATTTTCTTCAGAACTTTGTGCATTTTGTTGTTGTTGTTGTTGTTGTTGGTGATGGTGTTGGTAATGTATGAGTGTTGATGGTGTTATGTTTTTGAATTTTGTTTTAAATGTTTTATGATTCGATTTGGTTAGTTGGGATTCATGGATCTTATTGGATTTATGTTGTTGTGATTGTGATTGTGGTTGTGGTTGGTTTTGTTGTTGGCATTGATATTGGTGATTGTGGTTGTGGTTGTTGTATTGGTGTTGGTGTTGGTGTTGTTCATTTTTATGGTGCAATTTATTGTTGGAATTGATATTATTGGTAATGATTTGGGTATTATTTGTGCATAATAATGATGATAATGGTGGTTTTGGTATTGGTATTGGTGATGGTAATGGTGCAGATGAAGATGATGGTGTTGTTGTTTGTGTTGTTGTTGTTGTTGTTGAAAGTGTTGCTGTTAATAAACCATATCCCATTATTTTATTATTTACCTGTGGTGGACGGGGTGGTGGATATCGTGGCGGTGTCTTATTACGTGCTATAAACGTATCCGGACAATCAACAGCCATCTCTCGATGTGGACCTAAAAACATAAAGAAAAAAAGAAACAGAAAACCCTTAGTGAGCAACAACATTCAACTCTCTCTCTCTCTCAATTTTTTATCACCACTCATTTAGTCATTCATTCACTTACCATTATCTTGATTCACAGAAAGCATTGTCAACATTTCCTGATCAATCGCTTGTATATCACTAGAATGTTGCCTATAATGTGCCTGACTGTTGCTTATATAATCATCTGGTAGACATGGCTTTAGATCATCACCATCAATGACAACAATACTGGAACCAGAACGCCGACGTGGCCTGCAAAATAAGAATATTGAAATTTTCTCAAAGTCAAAACATACAACACTACAATCAAATATGTGTACATAAATATATAAATACAATACCATACATACACATACATACATACATAATAAGGAAATTGTCTAGTCTATAAATATTGACAAACCTACACACTCTTAGTTGGGTTTCTTCTTGTTTGCGGATATTTTCTTTTGATGTTTTTTTTTTCTTTTATACTCATACTTTCATACTTGTTTGTGTGCATAAAGAAATGTTAATATAATACACAATGTCGTGATGTTTGTAATGCTATAAAGGAATGAGTGAGTCATTGGTCCCACCCCCTTAAGTATGCATGAGAAGATTTTATCTAGAATAATTATGTTTGTCCTTCCGTTTCTAAGTAATTTTATCCCTTAGATAATCAGTTATTGATATTCTTTCTTTTTTTTTTTTTTTTTATGTAATCTATTGTTTGTTATAATCATAAATGATTAATCTCTCAATACTTGGTTTGAAAACTTGAAGTGTGTCAATGATTCAAAGTTGAATAGATATCCAGAATAGTCGACTGATAATTTTATTTTCAGAAAAAGGAATGTATGTTTCGATTATTCATTATTCAGATCTCATGCTATTTATTTTTGCCTTGGCATGAAGAGTTTAGCTACTCTAATATTCTTCCAAAAGCGGTGTGATTTATCATTGAATCTTTGTTTGAGTTAAATTTTCATTGAAGTTCAAGGAAGCCCACAGAAAGTCCCAATGGTCCAATGAGGATGTTTGCAGATCATTTCCAAGCGAATGCATCTGCTTCCTACGCCATTCTTTACTCGCCATCTTGGACTCGGGAGTGTAATGATGCACCCATCTTTCATCACATGTCATGATACGCCTCAAAAAAGCCTCTCCCTCCCGCTGAAATCGATTCAGATGTCTCTTACTGATTTGCAGTCGGATGTTTTTTTGATCTTCGTTCAACAACTTTGGGACCCATTGGGCACAGATTTTTTTGAAACCAAGATGATTTTTAATGATTGTTTGAGCACTTCCATAGCTAATGCCCACCTGTAAAGCGATTTCATGAATAGTGAGCCGCCTGTCACTTTCAATAAGGCCACGAACTGCACCAATGTTGTCACCAGAGACGATTGATTTTGGACGTCGATTATGACTCACATTTTCCACACTTTCTCGTCCACTCTTAAACTTTTTGGCCTAATCAAACACTTGAGTTTTAGACAGAGTATCATCCCCATACTGAGCCTTCAATCGAGTCAAAATTTCGCACGGTTTAACGCCTTTCTTAGTTAAAAACTTTATTATAACCCGTTGTGCAACGGACGCTGGAATCTGTTGCTCACTCATAGCTGTACTGACGAATTGACTAAGTCAAACAGCTCACCAAGCGTTTCCCCCACTCCTGATGCACTACACTAAAAGAACCTATACTGTGAGAGCACTCGTGGTTGGCTAAGAAAAGTACCTATTTGTAATATTCCGGTTTATATTTGATCCACCCTCGTAACATAGCAGTGACGCACTTTGATTCTTCCTTGAGGCATATTAAATATAATGAAAATCGACCGATTATCTTGATCATATTATATTACAATACTGCTTGCTAGATTTTAGTTTGGTTTGAATTGATTAGATTGGACTCGGATTACAAGGTTGATTAAACCAATAGAATTTAATAACATAACAAACACTAAGACCCACAGGGACTTACACACATACTATTGTATGTATGCATTAAACAAGAATGAAAAATATGAATGTATTAGGAGATAATAAATAAGTTTTACCTAAAAATAGATACATACATACATACATAAAAATAAACTAATACGGAAACCTACAGACATATTTTTCTATGTATATGGTATATGTATAAGTATAAAGATATACTTATGTATGTGTAAATAGTATAACAGTATGTGGGTTGTTCCAATCAAAAAGCAACCAAAGCTGATATCATAAAGAAGGAAATGTCTTTATCTTGAGAACACACTACAACTAGCGTATGAATAACTCAAGCATAAAAACAGAAATCGCTATGGATGGAGAAATGGTATGGAAAGGAATGAAATGATGACGTCGATGACAATGACAACCCTGCGGGATTCGTTTCGCACAATTTCTTGTTTAAGGAGGCACATGGAGGAGAGATTGCATTGAAGCAATTGAATGAGAAATATATCCGGTTGTTACGCCTTTCTTTCCCTTACGAGTATCTTTCGATTTGTACAATATAATCATTTGAATATTTCGTTTATGCAACATTGACAGCTGTCTCTAGCCAACATCCCCCACCCAATTGTCGACCAACCGACCAACCGACCGACCGACCATGCCACACTATATACTATATAGTAAAGTAGTTACTCATTGTTAAGACGAGCATTTGCTTAAAGAAATGCAACTTGTGCATGCAAAAGGATGTGTCCTGCCACCTGACAAGAGAAGCAGACAAGTGTTCGTTCTACTGTTTACCACTGACAAGGCAAACTTCTTTATTGTGTCTCACAATTCCCTATCTGTCAGATAGGGAAACCAACCGACTTGAACTTACAACAACACCAGCACCAACAACAATTTCAACTGGGCAAAAAGAGATGCACATGGGAATGGGCATGAAAATGTGCAAGTGCATGAGCTCACACTGAAAATATACAACGATGACGACAATGTGCCAGCCGCTTTAAGAAAATTTTAAGAACTATAAACCGTATACAATACGTACATACATATATATAGTAGTACTGCAATTTAAATAATAATAATAATAATAGAAGTAAGCAGTAAGATAGTACTTACTCGGAGTTGTTACAATGGCAGTGACACTGGCTTTGGCACTGGGAGCAACGAATGTCACACAATCTATCCACAATAGTAAAAAGGACACACTGAACACAGAAGCAATAGAATAGAATAAAACAACAGAAATGAAAAATATACGAAGATAGTACTTAGATAGTATTGTACTTGTCTGGTAAAAACGAACGAAAAAGACAGTTTCATGTGAAGTGAATGTGGCGGCGGCACAGCAGCTTGGCAACGCGCTTTTTATATAATTGCATGAATGCATGAATAAATGAACGCATGAATGACTGAATGACTGAATAAAAGACTAAGGCATGAACGCTTGAGTGCTTATTTGGTCGTAGTATATTTGTGTGTGAGTGAGTGTGTGCAAAGCTTTTAGTTCTGTTGCTCCTACAGTTTTCCATCCCATGAAGTTCCATGCAACTGACGTGTGCTCGTGTACGTTTACGTATATTCGCTTTACAAATTTAAAGTATAAAGTTTTGTCGCGCAATCTGTTTTTTCATGAACAACAAGTACGTACCAAGTTTTTTCTTCCCTTGCATATATAATACATACGTATGTATGTATATACAGGGCTGCTGAGAAAAACTGCAACAGAATTCAGATCGATATTTGTCAAACCATGACAATAGCACGTCAAAATTAAACCATTTACAGATTTCTAACGCATTTTGACAAGTGCGGGCCAAAAACTAGAATTTCAAAGCACCTAATTTATGAATCAAGATGAAATACTAATCTCTGTACAATTTGCAATTTTCAGTTGGCGTCATTTGCCCTAGTTGGTCTAAGGAAAACTAAGCTTATGAGACTTGCTGAGAAAACTGAGCATAATGCACACGTTTCTTGTATGGAGACACTTTTAATTTTTCAACTTTATTTTATTTTTATTATTTGCCATTATAGCGGTAATTGAATTACACACTGTGTGAAAATTTCAACTATCTACCTATTACTGTTCATGAGATAAAGCTCACTGACGGACGGAAGGACGGACGGACAGCGTAGGCTTAGTAATAGGGTTGAACCATTGCTTTCAAATATACTCAACAATTTACATTGACAAGGTGTTGGAAGCTGTTGTAAGGTGTATTCTGACAGCATATTTTGATCTACTCAAGGCCATACTATGTAGTAGACCCCAAGCAAGAGGAAACCATATCGAACAAAAGAGAGAACTCATTCTTCAATTTGTTATTCTAGTCTTAGTTTGTTAGCATCCCTGTAATTGTATATCACCTTTTCTCATAGTCTTCTTCATTCGTCACTTTAACTCTTTATCTATCTATCTCTTTCTTGGCATTAAAATACTTTTATTACGTCAAATAGATGTCAGGTACAATTTTCAATGCTGCACGAGGCTGCGAGTTGGCGGTAATGCTCAGCATGTTGTCAAAAACTTTGCTAATTTTCCTCGTGTACTTGAAGTTCGTAGCCGCCTACCGCTTTATAAGTTTATAAATAAAACAAAAAGAATATAATAATATTAATGAAATATTAAGTTTGTTTCAACCAAAAATTGCCTACTATCTTTTACAAAAATAAAGCTCATTGACAAAATAAAAATTTCATATTCCATTATCAGAGTGCACTGACAAAAGTATCCAATAACTTAAGGTTGATGGTTTTAAGACCCCCCTATGCATATTAAGAATTCATTTTGATGTACGTGTTGATGTAATTTGCAATCATATTTAATAATGGCAACCTTTATCATTTACCTTTATAAGTATCTTTTTGGAATCTTTACATTAATTAAATATAATTGCTTTACAAATTAAACTCATATAAGTCGCTTGAACCTGTATTTCTGTATTGTGAAAATTGTTCCCCCTTCCCTGGATACTTCCGAGCTTGTTGTGGTAAGTTGACTTGTTGTCTGTGTAAGAACTCTAAGATACTGAAGCCAGCCAAAAAGCAGCCATTACAATTGACCGTAAGTCTTCTGGGTGAACTTGCATTTTGTCTATCATATCCTATACTATCCTATGAATATTATTTACGCATATTATGCTTGATATGGGAGAACTTCTTAATATTGGAAAATCTGAAGATGTGGATATTGAAACAAGTCATGGGAATCGTTTGGTTCCATTACCATATATCTTTGCATCGGCTCTTGCAGTATACATGTACCTAGTATTTTTGGATATAAGTATTGTTAAAGTATCAATTAAAAATACATAGGTACATATTGTATTATTCTTGACCAACTATTTGTATATTTTTATTCAAATATTCACCATTTATTCGTTCATTTGTTTTTTCATTCGTTAGTTGGTTTATTCTATGTATCATTTGTTTGTTTGTTGTCTCCATCATGTCTCTTCATATTGTCATTTGTCAACAGCCAGATGCATGCTTGTTGATTTTATTGGTATTTTATTGCACCGCCAATTGTCAATGTGTCATATAGTACTGGTATGTGTTCTCCACCTGTCTGGCTACCAATGATTCATATTACTCACATCTACGAATACACTACTCTATGAAAATTTATTCATTCATTCATAGAATCCATCCAACCATTGCCTGCTCAACTACTTACGTACTATAGCTTGATAGCTTTAGCTTCAATTTCAATTGCATATGGCTATGTGTAAGTCATTTCTTTCTCTCTAGTTCCCCTCCCCTTTTATGGTACAAATGATTTTCATTCATTGCATTCATTGTACCTACTTATAATGTTTGTTGATCAACAACGGTCAACGACGGAAGAGGCTTGTACCGGAAGCATATAATTTTGTCGGTCTTTCTAGCGTTAATATTTAAAGAGTTAAGCTAATAAGGGTTAGGTTATAGTTGAGACTGTACTCGTACATACGAGTACATGCCATTATTCCTAAATTATTGTGTATTTTTGATGAAAAAAAAAAACCAAACACACACACCTGATGCATTTCATATACATGTATTGTAAATATAAATATGGTAGTATATAACTTTTGGATATACAGTCAATTTATTCATATATTCCTCCTCTATCTTCAATCATTTTGCTGCACAAAAGATAGAAAATTCTTGGGTAAAAACAAGGAAATTATTTCAGAGACACCAACGTGTTATTCATTGTGTTTTCTATTGGGAGCAGTAGATTGTGATGTAAAGTAAGTATTTTAAGGATCTATGTATAGTTGTATATTGTTGAAGTAAAATCTCCAAACATGTGAAAGTTATAGGGTCTCTGGAGACTGCTTGAAGTATATCATACAGGACCAAATTTAAATAAATGTTCTTATTAAAAAAACTTTTTTCTTTTCTATCTTATCGAATTGAAATTTGAACACTATTTTTGTCTAACCCATATTTGCCAACCATGGAAGGATACCTCTCATACAAAGCCAAATTCAAAACAATGTTCTTATTAGAAAAACATGTTTGTTCTTTGTCTAATGGAACTGAAATTTGAACACTATAAATGTCTTATTCATATTCAGCAACCATATAAATTTCAAGATCCTAAGAAGGGTATCTGCCATACAAACCCAAATTTATATTAATGTTCTTATTGTCTTTTGTTTATCATTTTGATTAATTTGTTTTCTAGCAGACTCCTGGATGAAATCAATAGACAAACTTATGTTCTACAAAAGTAATGTCGAGGCTTTGAAAGTACCTATAACTTCGTCGTATTGGACAATAGAGCGAACAGAGATTTATAAGATTATGGCACCTTTAAATACAAAAATACATTTACTGACATACACACTCAATCACTCACTCATTGATTTATACAACATATACTTATGTATGTATGTATGTATATACAATATATATAGGTACATGCTTATATCCATTTAAATTTTTTATTTTTGATTTATTTTTCGCACAAAAAACTTTGTACAAATAAAAAACGGCAAAGTGCAAAGTCTTCTTTGCACAGCAACAGAACAAGTGAACATAAGAAGAGCAAAAGAAAACAAATAGTAGGTATGTATAAATAAATACACACATAACACACATAATAAAAGAATAATAAATGACAAAACAATTTAAAAACCTGATTCGCTTTAACCGAAATTTACATAGCCTTTCGTTTTGTTGGCACAAACTTTTATACTAAGTTTTGTATTAGTTTACCTACTATTATCATTATTATAAAAAAGAATTTTGTTTATTTACAATATACAATATAATAAAATTGCAAACTGGAATTCAATTCCAATTTAGGGATATTCAATAGGTATATATTCCATTATACTCAGAATCAAAATCAATCAAATTGCATAATCTGAATACATCAATTTATCAATTAATTATAATGTTCAAGAATAACATAGAGTTATAGCATGATTATTCAACCAACAACTGTTTGCCATGGTTCCCGATTTCATATCACTGATTAACCATTATTTGCTTTTACGTATTATCCATGAAGTAGATAGAGTTACGGATAATTGAATTACGTCAACTGTGTCCCAAACTTTAGATGAAACTAAATATACCATTCATTATCAAGGCGAATTGTGCAATATATACCTACATATACCATGAAAAAAAGGTATGTGTGTAGAAATTGTCAGTCATGGAACGTCACAAAAAGTTAGAATTCCACAAAAAGAAAGAAGCAGGAGTGATGACGATGATGACGATGATGATGATGGTGGTGGTGGTAGTGGTGGTGTTGGTAACAAACGCATGTAAATTGTGGGTGCCAACGGCAAGTGAAAAAGCTTAAAAAAAAATATGAAAAAGTGACAACGCCATGAAATAGACGTGTCTGACCTCGACATGAGTGCAAATCTTGCATAGTTTATGAACAAACAACAGATACAGATATAGATACAGATACATATACACATACATATACATATACTTATGTACGTGTGCATAACAACTGCTTCACATAAGGCAATCACATAGACATTCATTCACTCACTCACACACTCACTCATTCATACATTTGTTCATTCTGCCATTGGTTAAAAAAATTGAGCTTTCGTTTAGTGTCCAGTTCCAGGAAAAGGCTCAGGTTGAACTATATACCTACATATATGTTGCCATGAAAAAAAATTTTAAAAATTAGTTGAAGGGCATGATGATGAACCATATCAATCATCCATTCCATTAAATGAGCCATCGAATTACTCATTTATCCCTTCATTCATCCAACAATTTTATATCAAAAGTTTTATATTTTAAGAAACAAAAACAACAAGACTCTCCTCTCTCACTTCCATATCCTATATACATACAATACTCATAGTACATTCACAGTATAAAATGAATAAAGATGAAAGTAATCAAAATGTCCAAATCATAATTATTTACAACTTGATGTGTTTTGAGTTCAAATTCCTTTTACTAAAATATAGAATTCTGATATCATTTCATTCAATTTAGTTTCATTTAGTTTCATTTCGTTTTGTTGTAATAAGTACCTACTAATGTATCTTATTGATTTTGATGATGACATTTAATTTCATAAGCCAAATTGAATAGACAATGAACATTTTCATAAGCCAAAATGAATTGAGAATTGTGAGAGGGAATGAGAATGAGAATGATTTAATTCAATAAGAGTTCATTCATTATTTTCTCAAATTGGTAAAAATTTGTTAAATGCCAATCAAATTAATAAATGCACTATTAGTAGTCCAAACGACTCTGTACTATTGTTCAATAAATAAGCAAATGTCCAAGATTTTGAAGTTGAATAATTAATGTGGAAATGTATTTTGTCTTACTTCGATTAAAGTAAGATGTAATGGCACTGAACTGAACTGAACTAATGTGAGAAGTATGAAATACAAAAATAAAGAAATCAGTAGTACTAAATTATTTCTTATCACTGTTGAATTGTATCTTCTAAATACATAAGTAGCATTGATCCTTTTTATCCTATTTGCTCGGAAATACTTTGCAAACAAATTATCAATAGGATTGAATAAGTACCTAATTATGATCTGGCAATGCAATCAAAAACTTGGAACCCTGAGACATCCATATTCATGCATATTCGACTCTAATCATCAAAAGAATTCGAAGTAAAACGATGTATGTATTGTGAAATCGAAAAAAGAATAATAGTGGCTCTACAGTGAGCTAAGATTCGAATCTATGAAGATGCGACTATTGATTCGAGTTCCATTTGACAACAACAACCGGGAAAATGACAAATTTGTTTGAGGTTGTTGTTGTAGATGTGACTCGATTGAAAGATGCTAATCTCAAATTGATATGCCTAGATTCGGTTTTTTCGTATTGTCGGTCTTAACAGTGTTAGGCAATTTTTCCATGTAAGTTTGCAGCATTATCATCGTGATTATCAGGTGTCTTCTTCTTCCATTTTTGTTGCGCGCCACACATAATCAAAACAAAAAACAGGTGTTCGTGATGCTAAAATAGCACTGTAAAGCACAACACCGAATCCTCGTGATACGAGCCACTGTAAAGCCACTATGATACTTAGGTAAAGCCTCGAATTTTATTTAGAATACACTCAAAACTGTATTAGAACTATTATAAAGAATAAGTAACGAGACAAATCACTGTAACTATCAATACAAAACTTTGGTTACTATTCAACATAGTCTCCAGCAAAATGTATACACTTGTTCCATGGAAGACCGATGCACCGAGATCGTGGTTGTGTGAGGTGTACAAGGATCTGCCAATGTGCCGTGTGTTGGTGCGTCTTTTCATGAATTCAAATCATGATTACAAGAGTTCTGACAGAACTGCAGGTTATACTGAATAATTTTATGGACAGTTTACTTCAATTCAACAGTAATACGCCTATTGCACTCATTGCTATGGAGACACAACTTCAACCCGTCGTCCACTTCATTACACGTCAGCTTATAAACTGTTCTACCCATTTGTAAACGTTTGAACGATTCATACAATTATTCTCGTACACTTTCAACATTCTTTCGTAGATTTCACTAGCTTCGAATCTTCCTAATCTCTAAAAATCTAATCACTGGGTGTTGTTCGAGTGGACTCATTGTTAACTGAATACATTTGAGGTTGATATGCTTACCAAAATACTCTCGAACAGCTGATGAGACACAAAGTAGAGATCTGCGTGGCTTCCCTCACAACTTAAGTCCAATAGAATGAACTCGAATTGAATTGAGTTGAATTGAGTGAGAGCGAGATACGAAATGAATGAATATGCATGCGACTGTGTTTTGAGACCGAAAGCCGTCTGCATTCTGTGATTGATGAGTTAGAAAGAATTAGCGTGCAAAACGAAATGGAAACTTCAGCATATATTCATATTGAACATTGTTGATTCGAACGTAGTTTTTTATTGCCATCATACAGACCTCTAACACAAAGCATAAGGATGCCAATTTGACGCACTGAAACTATTGTATTGTTTATACAACCCGTTTTTGAGCTACAATACATCGATTTGTGTCGTTACTTATTGAATGACCCTCGTGTATAGTGTAATAGACATATATGCATACGTCCTAGAAGAATCTTTCTTAGACAAAAGATATAATCTAAATTTGTTATATGTACCTATGTATATCTTCATTTCTTTGCAATAAATAGAAATCTTTATTCGAAAGCTATACAAATTGGCAAATTCGCATTGCGGGATTTTGGAGCTCTCGTATTTGTCGATTCAGCGGGTTTGTTTAGGGCTATCTTTGAACTCCTATCCCCCTTACTTTTAGGAGTCACAATGTGCCTTAAATAAATGAAAAATATACATTTTATAATCATCCATCTTGCAAATACGAGTATCATCTACCTTTTTTCCATTTTTAATAATTTATAAGTTAGTTTTATTGTATCTTCATTCCATTTTCCATTTCATTCATTGAAAAAAAAAAAACAACAACAACAGCAACAAATAAAATTTATATTTTAAAAATATTCTTATCATTTCATTCTTGTCACTCTGTTCTGTTACTCGTATTCCTTTATTTATGCAGATTCTTTTTTTTATCCCATCCTGACTTGTCTCCTTCCTTCCTTGCTTTCTTTCACCTACTAGCTTGCATTTTTCGTACCTTCCTTGACTCTAGATAATTTAAACTAGAGAAAAATTAAAACTAAAAATGTGCAGCGTTTGCTTTGTAATTTTATTCAAAATAGTTGCAATTGTTGTGTCTTTTTGCAATGTAAGTAATTTCATGTCATTTTTTATGCATAATTTCTCAGATACACAAATTTAATTCTCCTATAAGATGCATCTACTAACATACCTACTATAATAAATATAAACGACGTCAGATAGTATATATTGTATATACTTATATAGATATGTAGATATGTATCTAAAAAAAAAAAAAAACACGCTATAAACAATTTAATTCAAATGTCGGCAATGAAAATGTTTTTATTGTGTAATGTTTTCACAATAAAAAAGGTGCCAAATGAAATGATCAAATCTAATCACATTGCCATAATGTTTGTGACAAATTCCAAGTGACTCCAAGAGACTAAAATAAGATGAGAATGGAATCATAAATCAAGCATTATTTTCGTATTTCATCTTGAATAATATGATGAACATAGTTAAATTATTACAATAAATTAAAATTATATGATATAAGTAAGTTTATTGAGAGTCATGTTGTTGAGTTGTTTCCATCTAGTACAAGATTATGGTAAGCTTATGAGACAGCAAAACAGTTTAGATTGGAGTACGAGTTACCATATAATCTGAGCATAAATTAACTTCTTAATAAATAAATGCTTGTATTTGACGCTATTTTGCTTAAACTTGATCTCTCAATTACTTCATTTCAGCAACCCATGAAATAGTTCTTGATCATCAAATGAAATGCAATAGAATCATACTATTGATCCTTAAATAAATACAAATTTTAGGATTGAATACATCAAAACTATAATACATAGTATTTTGTAAGTAGTAACCAGTCAATTCTCATATTACAAATAGACAAAAATAGACATATTTTTACTTAAATTTTTATGCAATTTACATATGTGAATGGGACATATTATTTGTTTCTAGATATTTACTATTATACCTACTAAATATGTGTCTAAAAGGAATGTCATAAATTTTACTTGCATGCTATTTATATGATAACCCTATGTTACCCTAAAAACTTGTAAAACTTTTTACATTTGAGAAGAGTATTTAATCTTTGGCAAAGCCCATGTTTATGCTATTTATTATTCTATATGTATTGTACATACTAAAGATTCGTTTTGCTATTCTCAGTGTAGGTGTTACCACATTAAGTAGGTACAATAGATATTCATTGTTTTTATATACCTACATATGAATGTATTGTATATACAGTAACCATTATTATCTACGATCATAGAAGGCGCAAAAACAAAGTAACATAGTAGAGAAACATTCTCATACATGTACTACTAACATACTACAGTACCTACTAGTATAGTTAGTACCTAAGATATCATTCATCATTTTAGTATTTAAGTTAGGAAATGACTAAGGAATGGGAAAAATTTTCAAAACTTAAAATACCACATATTGCAATATTTAGCGAAGCTCTTAAAAGTTATCAATTGATGATTAGTTAAGGCACACAATTCCAATACTCTGATTATGATTTTATTACGCAACGGAACAAATTAATGTTGAAATATTTTTGTCTGGATTATTGAAGCTGTCCAAAAAATTAAATATATTTATATATTTTATTAAAATAATGGTTGAAAGACTTATTGGCTCTGAACTGACATCCTAGAGTCATGGGTCTTCATCAAATGTACACTGAAGTCTACGAAGTAGTTCAACGCTGACAATCTGCATATTAGGTTGTGAGATACTAAGTACCTATGTATGTAAAAGAGGTTGAATGCAATGGCTTGCTTTCAGGAATCCACATATGTATGTATGTTTCACCAATGCCATACACACATGTTTTTTTTATTTTTATGATTAATTATCTATTGCTTATATGTAGACAGTAGCTAAATTACATGAGGTATTCAGTTATCTTGAGGTTATATTAGGAAGGATAGGGATTAGGTCACTGGTTGAAGCGGAAGGGAAGATACAAGGGATCACAGCGCCTAAGTCTGCGGATTTGCTGGCTGTTGTCCAGAAGTTGCACTGCGAGGACGTTTACATGGTTCTCAAGTCGATGTTCGCAGCGGCGGCTAAACGCAGTGATGGTCTCTGCAACCGTATCAATCTTGAGGTCGCAGTGAATTACATTGTTGCGAACATAGAAAGGGGCACTACTATAGTGCGAAGAACTTTGGACTGGAATCTTGTATTATAATAACATTTGAGGCCGCAGTGGAGCCCCATAACTGAATGCCATAGGTCATGATTGGCCTTATAATCGTGTTGTAGAGCAGTAACTTATTGCATAGTGAGAGCTTCGAACTAGGCCTGAGTAACCAGTACAGGCGCTTGAGCTTAATGTTGAGCTGGGTGCGCTTGTTGAACAGGTATTTGCTCCAGTTGAGTGCTCTATCCAGAGTATGCCCTAGGTATTTAACTCTAGAGGCCGTGTCCATTAAGACTTTCACTGGGGCAGTTTCGGATCCTAAGTGTATATGTGACATGAGTTGATTTATCGGTGTTGATGGCAATATTCCACTTTGTGAGATACACACATGTGAAAGTATTTTTTTATGTGGCGAAAACGTCCTCGATTCATTGTATTATAACATAGTTCATACAACAGGACAAGCGACCAGTGAATTATATAGCCAATAAAGATCTATGTAATATACTATATGACAGATTGTCTTACTTGTAGTCCAAATCAGAAAAAAAAAACTCAGAAAGTAGCGCCACAATGAACAGCGAAAGTTTTGAAAAGTCATTTTAATTTTATTTGCACATTTGGTTGATGTAGCTTGTACTTAAAATTCTTCTGGAACACACCAGTTATCATTTTATTGATAAGAAACATCATCGGTTAATACCTTAAATTTATACAATATGTGGTATTGTTGAGTCCAAGAGCCTTTTCTTAAACTATTAAAAACAAAAAGGCGATAATTGCGAAAAAACTATATTCAACTTGATCAAGATTCGAACCTGCGCTGTGTGAGCGCAAGACCGTCACTCTACCATAAGCACCACTATTGAAGAGAAGTGCTTACTCCAACTGAGTAAGAACCGCATGTCCTTACTACGCTGCCCAAGTGCAGACGCAGGAGTGTACTTTTAGCGAAAACGATCGATAAGAACAAATCACGCCGGGTTCACCAAATGTTGAGTTCAAGAGCTTTTTCTTCAACTACATTCAACTTCATCTAGATTCAAACCTGCACTGTGCGAGCGCGAGACTGCCACTCTACCATATAGGCATATCCACAGTATCAAACGTGGCCATCAAACGCTTTAAAAGTGGAAAAACAAACAAATAGTGTTAGACACTTTTTTTTTTTTTTTTTTTTAGTTTATGTAATAGTTCTTTTGGAGCACTACATTTAGTGAAAAGGTTGATTCCAAACGTAATATTGGTTCTGAAGTAAAGGCTAAATAAAAGCGATTCAAAAAATTTGCTAAAAAATAAAATAATTTCATACGTGACATTGCAAACGTGACATATATGTATTTCTACTATGGTTTCTTTCTTTCTTTTTTATACCTATATTTTTTGAATTTAAGCTTAATTTATTAAATCAAATATCAATTATTGTAGAATTAAGACTGAGATCAATTAAACATAGAATATAGGAACCAGTAGTACAAAATTTTATACGAGTATATGTTTCTTAACAGAATATGCAGTCCGAGCTGCTTTATGTTGAAGACCGTCACATGAAAAGCTGTGTAGTTTTTGGATAACTTGGATATTTAAGAAGTTCTTTTATTTGAAAACTAATTGTAGTCAACATTTTCCAACCTGGTCTGAAGAACAGTGTACAGAATTTGAACACCTTTAATGTTATTTTTTGCACGTTCGTAAAAAGAGAAAGCTTTACATAAAACAAGGTTACTTGTTTTAGTGAGCTGCCAAACTTCTCTTTTTAAAACTGCTCCTACACCATCGAATGCGCTTTTTCCATGTGAAGTTGCGAATTAGTTCCATTCTATGTACTTACTTGTATCCGAGCTGCTTCCATCTGTGAAAACAAACACATTCGCAAACCTTCCAAATTGATTTTGTATCGTCTGCTTAAGTTTCATTAAAAAGCAGCGAACATCATCTTTGCTGTGGTTTAATTTGTCATTGACGATAGCAAATGATTTTATTATTCAAAAACAATGCCACGCAGGTAAAAATAGTTACATGACGGTAACTAAAATGGGCACGTGCCAGTGCTCGTGTGCGTCTGAGGTCTGGAGGTGGATCCACCAGACAATTTTGTCTTAGAGCCGCTGGTCGGCTTTTGTCGTACCAGACGAGTAGGTTCCCCTTTCGGGTTGGCCTTCTCGGAAGGAGGGGGAGAAGAGTTCATTTTTCGATGCTGTTGGGTCCAACTCAAAGCCGCTATCTCGACCCGAAAGTGTAGTTACTGAAAAGAAGGTCCCATGGTTATCTATGCAAATGCAGGTAGGCCATGCTAGGGTTGGCACACGCCTTCATGGGATCGTATGCTCAGAGCTAGACCAGTAATAACTGGGAGTAATACTCAACCTAACAATATATTTGGCACTCATTGTTTTTTTTTTTTTGTCTTAATTATATAGGTACACACAACTCTGTTTCCAGAAAAATTTTGACACACTTGCTGCAGTTATCAAACACGAAATGAAAGCAAATGATGTTTTTCGGGTTCATACGTGAAATTTGAAGGTGAACTAAAGCAAAGATCTCTTTGCATTTTTTTTTTAGTTAATAGATGTTCTAAGAGACATTTTGTGGAATGACATATATTGTAAATATATCACCTCTCTTAAAGATGTAAATACTAAAGAAAAAGGGCTTTGATAAATACCCGAACAACAACGAGATATTGCATTCAACTAACTTTAAAGTCGATTTGCTCATCATAGTAAATTAATTCAAGTGAAAACCGTTAAAATTAATTAAATTTCAATATCATTTAATAATGTTTGTTTAATAATATTTAATAATTTCGGTCATGGTTGGCAGATAACTCACGAACTTTATTGGTATTTGTTTTCCTTTATTTTTCAATTTTTGTGAAAATGAACAGAACTTTATGCCAATTATTTAGGTATATTACATGATAATTTCATTTGAATATAAAACGATGGTCCTTCTATCCTATATAGAAGCACTTACAGCACCAATTTATAATTTGAAATTTCATTTTCAAAACAGAGTAGCAAGAAAAGGGTTAAAGTTATCTCTTTTGAAAATTGCTTCTTGTAAGTCAATTTGCTTCAATCACCTTATCATATGAAATCATTAAGTCAATCATCACATCGTCTTTTGATTCACTATTTACTTTTTGCTTCTTTGCTTTTATTTTCAAATTCTATATCATCAATACACCACAGTCATCTTTAGTAAAGATAACATTATTATCTAGACATAGATACTCATAAATATTTTATTTGAACTGAAAGCTTTTTGTATTACTCAAATGTTCGGTCAGCTGCTTGTTTTATTAAAAAAAACAGAAAAAGTCATTTTGTTAAATGGCGATTCTGTGTTCTGTTTTATTATGTCCTAAAATTGAAAAAAACTTAATCAATGTGTCCGTGTATTGTGGACATTCTGCCAATTTGTGCCAAAATGTAACCACTAAGTGAAATTACAGCCAAAAGTGTGTATTTAATCGTGTTGTTAATACCTACGCTTTGCGACTTTTTGCGATTTCTCTGGATATCTTTTAATTTACAGCTACGTTTCAGTTCTGCCATGCCATGCCACGCTGCTTGATGTTTGGAGTGACAAAAATCAGAAAACTAGTGCAATTTCAAGCTGAATTATTGAGCAACTTAATGAACATCAAATAAGCAATGAAATTAGAGATAAAATACAAAAACAACTTAAAGGCAAACATGCAAAATGGCTATCATCAAAGATGATTGAGATTTACAATGGATACTACAGATGCTAAGTGTAAGACCTTTAATGAATCAGAAAGTGGGCCATACAACAATGCAGGACCACGATTGAAGATTACTTGGCAACCGATCCAGTAGGATAGCCAAGAATACAATAGTAGGTACAACTCTTCTTGTGCATGCTGCATCAGTTTTAGCAAAAAAATCAAAAGACAAATATATGGCTTTTGTATTGCAAGAAATTGGGAGTATTGGAAATATAAACAAATTTAAGGCAAACTTATTGTAGTTCAACCAACACAAATGTCCGCTGACAGCGCGTTGGCATTTTTAATTAAAAATGATTTGACAAATAGTCAATATACTCGTAGTATCAATATCAAACAGAACACAAAAAAACATGGTTGTAATATATATCCGCCATATCCGAATGTACTGGAATCTAAACTGGAATGCAGGCCTGACGAAATTATTCATTCCGAAACAAAGGTTCAGATATCCCTACAAAAAATGTTACAGTTTAAATAAAGTTTATCGCATACTGAAAATGCAACAAGACGTCTTATAGTTGGCTACAGTGGCTTGTATCGCGAAGATTCGGTTTTGTGCTTTACAGTGCTATTTTAGCATTAGGAACAGCTATTTTTTGTTTTGATTATGTGTGGCGCCCAACAAAAATAGAAGAAGAAGACACCTGATAATCACGATGATAATGCTGCAAACTTACATGGAAAAATTGCCCAACACTGTTAAGACTGACCATACGAAAAAACCGAATTTAAGCATATCAATTTGAGATTAGCATCTTTCAATCGAGTCACATCTACAACAACAACAACCTCAAACAAATTTGTCATTTTCCCGGTTGTTGTTGTCAAATGGAACTCGAATCAATAGTCGCATCTTCATAGATTCGAATCTTAGCTCACTGTAGAGCCACGATTATTCTTTTTTCGATTTCACAATACATACATCGTTTTACTTCCAAATTCTTTTGAAGATTAGAGTCGAATATGCATGAATATGGATGTCTCAGTGTTCCAAGTTTTTGATTGCATTGCCAGCTCATAATTACTTATTCAATCCTATTGATAATTTGTTTGCAAAGTATTTCCGAGCAAATAGGATAAAAAGGATCAATGCTACTTATGTATTTAGAAGATACAATTCAACAGTGATAAGAAATAATTTAGTACGAACTACTGATTTGTTTATTTTTGTATTTCATACTTCTCACATTAGTTCAGTTCAGTTCAGTTCCATTACATCTTACATTAATCAAAAGTAAAACAAAATACATTTCCACATTAATTATTCAACTTGAAAATCTTGGACATTTGCTTATTTATTGAACAATAGTACAGAGTCGTTTGGACTACTAATAGTGCATTTATTAATTTGATTGGCATTTAACAAATTTTTACCAAATTGAGAAAATAATGAATGAACACTTATTGGAGGAAATCATTCTCATTCTCATTCCCTCTCACAATTATCAATTCATTTTGGCTTATGAAAATGTTCATTGTCTATTCAATTTGGCTTATGAAATTAAATGTCATCATCAAAATCAATAAGATACATTAGTAGGTACTTATTACAACAAAACGAAATGAAACTAAATGAAACTAAATTGAATGAAATGATATCAGAATTATATATTTTAGTAAAAGGAATTTGAACTCAAAACACATCAAGTTGTAAATAATTATGATTTGGACATTTTGATCACTTTCATCTATATTCATTTTATACTACTAACGTACTATGAGTATTGTATGTATATAGGATATGGAAGTGAGAGAGGAGAGTCTTGTTGTTTTTGTTGCTTAAAATATGGATAACACGGAAAGATGGTGAAGTGGATTTCCATATGACATAGATGCTCAGTGAACACGGTTGCTTCAAGTTTTACCTGCACCGTTTCAAATACGAGGAGGAACCCTTCTGTTTTGTATGCGACGGCATCGCTGAAGATGCCTTCCACGTCCTGTTCCATTGCCCCTATTTTGGTGACGAGAGGCTGCAAATGGGGGAATGTTTTGGTGAGCCAATCACAGTAGAAAACTTTGTGCCACGAATGTGTGAGTCACCTGCAAACTGGAAAGCTGTGAAGATAGCCATGGCCACAATAATGTGCTCTCACAGAATGAGTGAACGCAGAAGATCAGCTGAACGATCACAAGCTGTACGGGGATCGTAGATCGTAGAACGTAGAATTCTGAAGCGTAGTCACGAACACACGTACGACAACAACACAATAGGTGACCTACTAAACTAGGACAACATCTACAACAACCCCTGCATTTTGTCATTTTCCCTGTTGTAGTTGTCAACTGGAACTCGAATCAATAGTCGCATCTTCATAGATTCAAAGCACTGTAAAGCCACTATTAGAAACACTTCTAAGTTTATTTTCAACGTCAAACACAATAAAGTTGGTGAAAGTCGTCCAGATCGGTTATATGGCAGCTACAGAAAATAATGACCCAAACCGAACCAAATTTGGTAGGCCATCTTGAGGGCCCACAATATACCTACGTATAAACCAAACTTGAAAAAAAATCATAAAGCAATGGTTCATTAATCCTCTGCATGACAATCAGAAAGGCCAAGTAACAATAACTAATGCTTCAATTTTAATTTATTAGGTACCTATATAAGGATCTTGAACAATGAATGATTTTTTCAACTTTTGATAGTACCAAATTTTGTTTCAAATATTGGTTAATGCTTTGATCAAGAGGTTTTCAAGCTGCAATTGTATTTGCAAGCTAAATAAACAAAAATGTGTTGAAATTTGTTAAATTTAATTCATTCGGATGAGATTCAGTGTTGTCTAAGAACAATAGAATTTTTTAATTTCTAGATATCATAATTCCATTCACTGTAATAACAGTACATCATAATATTTGGTAAGTACTGCTCACCTTGTTGAACATGTTCACTTATTCTTTTTTTTTTTTTTAAGTGAGTCAACTCGCTCACATTGTTCAGTTGTTCACTTGCTCACCTGTGAATACTTTTCATTTGCTCATGAACAACACAGCTGCTCACGAAAATAATATGGCAGTTACATTGTAATTCAAATAAATGTACCTACATTTCAACATTAAATAACAGAATAAAACATAACATAATAAAATACATTACATTTTTCTTCCTAACTTGATTGGGGATTTGGTGAAGGATTTCGTTTCCTTTTATTTAACACACATTGGTGCTAAAAGGTATTTGCTTAGAATAATTAGACACAAAACACAAAGAAAAGAGAACAACCGATTAGGCATGAACAACTGAAAATTTTTCAAACTATTACTGTCCGTGACAGGTTACTACTATTATATTTAGGTACTTAGAACGTATGGAAAACATTGTAAAAAGCTTGCTTTTAAGAAATATGTCCGGTTGTGGAAGCTATCCATAATGAGTGCTTTTACAGTATTATAATCTGATTAGATAAATATTGAATTTTTTATACCAATAGATATTTTTTAACTCAAAAAACCTAATAATCAATAACAATTAAGTAAATTTTCAAGAATAATTATGGTATTGAAACTGCTTTGATTTATTTAGATTAAAGGATATCCAATATGCGTGTGTCCTGTCAGTTATTCGAATACTCGATTTTTCATCTTGGTTATGTAAAATTATGTTAAAAATTGTTTTTTTAAATTGCTAGATCAGCCTATATACCATCATATTTTAAACAAGGCTTAAGACTCCACGTTACAATCGTTCTCAGAGATTTTTTAATCCAATAGGTGCCAAGTCAATAAGTCATCCCATTCTAGACTCTCAGTTACCACTTAAAAAACCAGGTTATTGCCTTAGATTCAAGTTGCACAACTCTGCACAAATACCTATACATTTCACTTTATTTGATAAAGGCATGTGTCAATTTGTTGCTTATACCAATGGATAAGATTGTTTAAATGCTTTAAATTAAGGCGAGTCTCGACGTCTGAATGAGGCACAAGCGGCCGAAGTGACAACAGGGAACAAAAACAGTAATTTCTTTGGGCAGCTGCTTCCAAAGGTTGGATAGCCCTGCTTTAGATATAAGTAGTACGGCACATAATCCTTATAATAATAATTAATCAACTAAGAAGACTCACCATTGCTTTAAGATTCGCATTTTGGAGTATGCGGAGAAATATTTAATATATATTCTGTGATTAATAAATTTGTTGCTGCTGAATTCTTCTGTTTTCCCTTTTCTTTTTTATAAATTTTTTTTTTAGCACATTTTTGCACTAAAAATTTAATTTTTTTAATTTTTACTTTTTATTTTTAATTTTCTTTTCTTCTTTTTTTATAAAATTAAAATGTAGTGAAGCATGGCTTAGCCATAGTAAAAACCAAGCGACTCTCTCTTTGAGGTTTCTTTTTCTTTAGATTTCATTTCATTTCATTTTAAGCAATTTGCACAATTAAACATTTTTGTATTGAATATTAACACTAGAAATCATCATAAAAAAGTTTATAACTATGTGCATACATATTGCAATTAACAAAAACACTTTATTAACAACATAATAAAACAAAAAAAAACACAAACAGAAGTAAAAAAAAACCAAAAAATTAGAAACAACAATCGCAATAAGACACGAACTTGCTACGTCACGCATGCGCAGTTTTCAGCGATTTAATGCGCAATACACGCAAAACCGATTTGCCTTTAATATTTATAAATAAAATTTACAATAGTTAAATAAATATAGATAAAATAAAAAATAAAAAAAAAATAGAGGTAAAAAAGAAATTAACAAAAATATGTAGAGATTAGAAACTGATAAATCCGAAATACCAAATACCCTGTAAACTGCTCATACGAATCAAGATTACATATGGATGTGCCCATAAACAGAGACCCATTACAATAAGTACATTAAGCCAAAAACAAGTTACATATATAAGTAGTAACTAACTAGTTACAAAGATAGTTAGAGTTAAACAAACAAATCATTCCAAAAATTTACAATTGACAAATACTTATAGGTACTACTAGTTTGAGTATTGTAAATCCATTTGAGTGAATTTATTGCAACTCTCGCTCCCAGTTAAAGAAATAAAGAAGTTGTTAACCTTGGTAAATTGAAAATTGTAGCTATTGTATAGTCAGGTTTATATGACAATTACATGATATCCGATACACACATGTCTATTATACGAGTATGTCTAGTAGGGATGGCAATTTTCAGAGCTCTTGTCAATCAATTTCAAGACTTAATTTTTCCTAATTTACACACACAAAATATTTTCAAAAACATTTTCTTTTCAAAAATTCAATAGTAGGTAAGTATCATAAAGGGTGGGACATCTATTGGTCCCATTTTGGTTCGGTCATTAAATAGACAAAAATTATTTTTATTTTAATAGAGTGATTCTTCTTCTGATTGAGTATGAAATTTAAATTGGCCTGGACGTCCACAAAGTTTATATTGTAAATAGAACTGCAATGTAGTTTTTACTTTAATCAATTAATAAATATTTAAAGGAACATTGTTTACACATATCACAAATACGTACGAGATCAATGGAATTCAAAAAATTTATACTCATACAAGTAGGTATTACTTTCGAAGTCATATTACAAGATTAAAGCCAAACTCCACACTTTGCATTGAGTGCAGTAAAGTTTATGTGACTTGATTAAACGGCAATTTTGTACGTTTTAAGGGAATAATTTCATGCCAGATTGGGTGGTAAAATTTTATAATATATATCTCGGGATTTACATCGTCTAATCTCGGGATTTTCGGGATTGGCATCCGTTATGTCTTCTATATCCAATTGAGTCAGTCATTGTTATGAAATTGACTATACAATGTAATCAATGTGGTTTTAAGCCTATTTGAGTGAATTTTACCA
The DNA here is from genome assembly GCA_037043315.1 of Amiota communis. NCBI lineage: Eukaryota > Metazoa > Arthropoda > Insecta > Diptera > Drosophilidae > Amiota > Amiota communis. The sequence goes on from JBAMAV010001061.1 coordinate 474,286, forward strand.
ACTCAAAAATATAGAAGTTGCCGATTATCGTGGTAAAACTAAAATTTGTACATAATATCTGATTTATCCAATATTTAGAAAAATTATAACAATTGTAGGCACCAAGCACAATGTAATTCATGTGATCATTCCAAAGAATACAATTTACAAATATACAAGTAGTATGCACCTCCCACCTCCCAGCTAAAGAAATGAAGTAAACTGAACGTAGGACTATGTCCTTCAATGGCTCAGAATGGTAATAAGATCAATTTAGAAATAGGATATGATTATTAATTTGTAGGTATTGAATTATTAAGATTAAGATTTATGCCTTCAGTTATTCTTTCTTTTTTTTTTCATAAGGATTGGTGTGCTTAGTTCAAGAAGACACCGCTTTCCTGTTAATTCGCTAGGAATGTTGGTGGCTTTGTGGTTTATTTGTGAACTATTATACGAGTATATTGAGACAAACTTATCTGTGATTACACATTAAGTAGGTATATTTTCAAATCAATATCTTTAAAGTAAAAAGATCACATCACTACAAGTTGAGACGGTCAACTCCATGGAATGTATATGGACATACATATACTATACACTGTGTATATCATCATTTACTTAGTTATATGTGAAAAGAGAATGAATTAAATTGCATTTTTCAAATATTTCTACAAACGTTTTTCGCTTCAATTAGTAATTCTCCAATGCTCCTGGTGTCTGTTTGTCAGTCAGTCCGAATTCAACTATTGCACGAGCAGTTATCCAAGCTAATGCGGCTTTGATTTTTACCACATTTGGTCAACAAGCAACAACTCATGTTGTTAAAGTTAAAAAGGCAAGTGAAAGAGCACTTGCGTTGAGTAATTCCGACTATTGAATAACCTACTACTTATAACTGAACTGAAATTTGATGGTTAATTATAATAATTGGTCATTGTGAGGGTCTCTACCAATTGCATTTTTTTCTTTTTTTACAAGAAGTTCAGAAGTTTCATAAAACATTCTTTTAGAAACATATTTTAAGTCACTGACAGACAAACAGACTGATTGATTGATTGATTGACTTTATATATACATATGTAACTATTATCTGCATATAATAGAAACTGGATTATATTTTCTATTTATATTTAACAATTCTATTTAGTGGACTATGGTATAATCTTTCTATGTGTTACAAGCATCACAACATCGACATGATGATGATGATGTTGGTGATAATGATATATGCATCTATGGTATGCGAGTAAATGTTGAAAAATCACTTTTTCCATTTATGTAGTAGCAACAAGTTAACTAAAAGACTCGCACTCGCATATGTAAGTATTCATCATTCCTCCATCTAGGTATGTTTTGGTATGGTTATACTAGGTATACATACATGGGTATATTATTTACCACACATACAAACACACACATGTGTACATATAAAGGTATCCATGCATGTATCCAAGTAGTATATAGTATTAGGTATTTGTTACTGTTGATGTTGTTTGTTTGTTGCAACTTGCTGCAAGTTCCACTAAAGACACCATTAGCAACATTAATTGTTGTTGCGGTTGTTGTTTGTTTTATGCATTTTTCACAGTACACTGATCTTGCAACAATACCTACTATAAAAAAAAATACTTTTAAGTGATCTTATGAAGTGCATTATCATGATAATGATGTTCATAATGTTGCTCTTGTGCGATGGGTTTACAAGTTCATATTTTTGATATGGTCTATAATCTCGTTTCTAAGATTTCAATATTGAAACGTAAAACTAATCAAAAGATCTGTGATCAAGATTAAAAAAGTAGAACTTTAGTGGATATCCTTAAACTCACTCAAAATTTAAGATCATTAGAAAACTTATAATGAGATATGGTTAAAGGAAAAGAAGAATTTAGATGGATTTCCTTAAACCCATTCATAATTCAATGTCATTATAAACTTATAGGAAAAAAATAACTAAGGTGAATATCATTGAACCCATAAACATCATGAAGTTATAATATTGTAGAATAAGATGTAGTTTTATATAGAAAAGAACCCCTCTGAAAAATCATGAACATTAATAAGATTAAGGTATAGAAACTTAAGAAAAGAACTTAGGTTGTTATAGGAAAATAAGAACTAAGGTGAATTTCTTTTGAACCTCCTCGAAAATCATTATCTTATTAATAAGATCTGAGTTTACGTAAGGAAGAACTTATGTTAATTTCCGTAAACCCATCCATAATTCAAGATCATTATAAAGATATACAGTAATAGAATGTCTGGGCAAAAGAAGAATTTAGGTGAATAATTTTGAAACAATGTTGGCATTAATTAATTAATTTTTTAATCATGAGTAAATTATTGAAAAACAAAATAATCATGATTAATTTAATCATGACTAAAGGCCCTTTTAGTCTCAGTCCATTATTGACTCGAAATTCGCTCCGATGACAGAAAAATTATCTGATGGCCCAGCTTATTTGTCAGTCTATTTCAACAACAAGTGCAAGTTACTGTTATGACATTAAAATGTCAGCTATGGATTATGATTATATTTCATAGTATATACACACACGTAAAAGCCTATAAAACTTATCCTTGCTTATGAGATAAAACGAAGCACGTTACCACAATAATAACAGAAAAAAGTAATAGAAACCAGCAGTATAATAAAAAGGCTACAAAGACGATGGTTCAAAGCGAAGTTCCTTCATTAAAATTTATATGCGGCAAATAATTTCTTTTAAGAAACCAAGCTGATCTGGTTATCAAGTCGTATTCATGGTATTTTCATACTTTAAGTTTAGTATTATTATTTTTAAATTGACAGTTATTTGTCATAAATAAATTTACTCCATAGGCTTCTATTATTCCGATCTTTCTTCCAAAGCCAAAGCTAAATCAATAGCAATTAGACAGTCTTCATCAATAAGTTATCAATTACCACACCTGATTGCTTTTAAAATAAATAAATAAATACGAAAAATATGTAAACAAACAGTGTTCAATGTTGTACAAATTACTGAAATGATTGACAACACTAGAGAAGTGGTCTGATCGTGTAAAAACAAGCATGTTGTCAGTCCATTTCGGTTTCTGAAGCGATAACATGCCATGAGACTGAGACTGAACTGACCGTCTAAAATGCCTTTAATTCATTAATCAAAATTTTTGGATTATGATTATTAATCATTGATTGATTAATTTGATGCATTTTTCATGCGTTGGTTCAAGTTATAGAATAGTCATTGGTAAAAAAAGTAAGTAAGTAGAAGAGTATAGTTGAATGTTCATTAAAATTTTTGATTAAAAATTAAGAAACATAATCAAAAATCACTAATCGTTAATCAGATTAACTTTTGGCCAACAACACTGCTTTGAACCCTTTGAAAATTCAAGATAATTATAAATTAATAATAATAAGTTATAATAGAATAAGATGTGGTTATAGGAAAAGAAGTACTAATGGGAATTTTTTTTGAACACCCTTTGAAATCATGATAATTGTAATAAGATATGGTAAAAAAGAACTCCATTACACCCATTTAAAAAAAACTGAGTTTCCCATTCGATTTTTTCCTTTATTTTCTACAATAGTTCGCTATTCATTTGTCAATAGCTTTAATGGAGGATTGAGTATATTTAATTGATCCTATTCTTTTTATTTACTATTGTAAGTATTAGCTATTATGAGTGTATTCTACCTTTATCAATCATTAAATCAATAACTTGAGCATTATAATTTCTATACAGTTTCTATCTGCCTTGTCGTCTTTTCTCATTTTGTATCTAATAATCTTCTGTCTTCTGTGTGGAAGTTTGAAAAAATTAATTAATTTTTCTCTTATTTTCTTATTTAATTGAAATTTAATGAGCTTCATTTCTTTGAAAATGTTTGAAAACCAAGGACAAAATATCAAATCCACAAGTGATGAAAGAAAACCCGCGCTCAAAAAATAATATTGTTCTTTTTGGTTTTGTTATTGTTGTTTTGTTGCTAAGCCACCAAAAGTACTTCAAAGGAAATCCCTTTTAAATCCGTTAGAAGTTATTCATAAAGGGAGAACAGGGCAAAGATAAGGTAACTAAAGAGAGCGGAGACCGACATACTAGCGTATTTATGTATAAAGTTAGATAGAAGATAGGTACTAGTAGTTATAAAATGTGAAAAAGAGGAAGGGGGGAGAGAGAGAGAGAAAGAGACAAAAGGAAATGCATATTATTTGGTTAATGTTAAAAAGGTAAAACAAGTGCATGATGATGTGGATGTTGATGGCTAAGGTGATGTGGATGTGGATGTTGATGGTGATGTTGATATGGTGACTGACTCTCTCTCACTCTCTCTCTCTCTCTCTGGACTTTTGTGATGTTGTTCTGTTTGTGTTTTTTGTTTTATTTGTGTATGCAACCCTGATTATCACTTGCAACATTATTATTTACATGTAAGTGAGTGGTGAGTGACATTGTTGGTTTCATGATGTTGACTGCTACTTCTTCTCTTCCACTTGATTAACTTCTTTCACTTGATTGCACTTGTTCTTATATGTATGTACATACATTTGCATTCTTGTTGCATGCAAAGCACTCGATGTTATTTAAATAACATATTTTGTTTTCTTATTATGTTTCACAAAATATTAAAAAAAAAAAAAGTAAAAAATAAATTTAACACACGCGAATTTTATTTAAAAAAAAAACCAAAAAATAAACAAATTTCTATATATAACTTTATATTGACATTTTTCGTTTTGTTGTTTATTGTTTTCTATGGTTATTATTATTTTTGTTGTTGTTGTTATTGCTGTTGCACCGATATTGCCTACTGACTAATGCTACTACTGATATTCGTCGTCGACATTAATGTTGCAAAGTCATACAGAGACTAAATCGCCTGTATGCAACTCAATACTGTGTTCAAGTCTCAACTTACTCAATCGGAGAAAGACTGAGAGAGAGAGAGAGAGAGAGAGAACAGAGAGCAGAGCACAGCATAACAACAACAAAAGAGAGGGCAACTAAGTGAACGCGCTACAACAACACAAAAGCACAACAAAGTGAATAACAACAGAGCAACAGCAGAACAAACAATCAAGTAAGACAACAACAACAACAACAACAACAACACAACAACCGACCGTCAGGGCAAGTAAAGTGAGCCACCGCCACCGCCAACAACCAAGCAAGTGAGCATACAAGTGAACGTGTAGGAGAGAGAGTTTTCCATGATATTATAAATGCAGAGAGTCACTTCACTACACTACACTATACTGCATATACTATATTATACTATACTCGTACTATAAAAGATACAGTGAGAATACCTGAGTTACGGATTTTGTGTATGTATGGTGTATGTGTGCAAGTGTGTGTGTGTGTGTGTGTGTGCAATGAATGAAAGAAAGCATAAGCATAGATAGGCGGCATACAAATACAACCCAAAACAACAAAATACAACTCAGCGCAGCACCACAATACAATGAAATCTCATTGATTCGGGGAGTTGAGCGGAAAACGCTAGATGAGTTGAGTTAGTTTGTTTAACCGCTATGCTGCTTTGATGTATAAAAAACACAGGTAAATGCAACACACACTCACACACCTATACCTATACATATATAAATACATATGTACATGTATTTATACATTTCTACAATAAAAAAAAAAAAACAAAAGGAACTACTACATAGTACAATAACAACAGAAAAATAATGAGTATGCCAACAATATAAGAACGAATCATCAACCAACAGACCGTCTGACAGACAAACCGACCATCAGAACAAACGAACGATGAACGGCCGGACGGTCTAAAGGAACAAACAAACAAACAAAGGCAATAGCATGAGTGTGACAAGAGCAAAAGTTTATAAAAGTATATGGGAAAAACAGAGAACGAATATAGTAGATAGAATAATACAATACTCCTATATACAACTATAACAAATTTATCTACCTGTAGGGCTCATCTACGCAAGTGGAAGCACAAGTACCTACTATGTAACAACAAATATCATGAACATACAATTACAAGGCGCATAATCCTAAGTCTAGTCTAAGCATCAGAAGAAGAAGTAGTCTTAGTCGTAGTACTACATAGTACTATTCCATGCATGATAGATAGATACATACATCATAGAAATCAACAGGCACAACGCATTCCACAGGCGCTAGGCTGTATACTACATTGCTTTCTAATAGCAATTAGCTCAGGCTATTATGATCTTTTGATCGGTTAAGATCACCTTACTGGCATAATTTGAATGGCAATTTACTTTCAGAGTACTGGAATAAATCCCATTGACAAACCGTGTATTCTAATAGCTCAGGTTATTAAGATTGTTTGAAAATTATCAGTTCCCTAGAGAGAGAGAGAGAGAGAGGCCACTTAGATCAATCGCCATCCGTGGCTGTGAAAAAAAAAAGACTATGCTCAATGGGGGAACAAACTTATGTAGTTGTATGTTAGATTAAAAGCCCCTGTTCTAAGCTGTAAGCTTAAAATAATTCTTTATACGGATATCAAGTGTGTATTACTACTACCTCGCTGCCTTATGAATAGAACTTTTTAAGCTTCGAGCGCGAAAAATGAACAAAAGTAAATTTTTCCAAGTATGTAGTACATACAAACGTGTATGTGCAATGTATCTATGTATCCATGTATAGATGTAGGTATATATTTTCTGTACATACATAAGTGTGGGTGTGACTCAAGCATGCTTTAGGGCCTTATTGTAACAACAAAAGAGAGGTGAACTTGAATGAACGTTCGGTACCGGTTGCAGCCTCCCTCATATACATACACGTAGAGTACTAAAATACTTCTAACTTTGTAAATTTCAAGTTGTGTTGCGCTAGTGCCAGTGATATGCCAGTTCTTAAATGGAAGTATGCATGTACTAGTGGAATGAGCAGAGTCCAAAGACCATAATGATGAAAGAGCGAGCATGTATTACACAAAAGTAAAATATTGGTGCAAAAGGTAAATCCAAGAAATCAGTATCCAGGACAAAAAGAACACCAACAGCAATAGCAACAGCAACAGGTAGGCAGGTAGCACATAAAGAAAATAATGAAGCAGACAACAAAAAAAAAAAGAAAGAGAAAACAACTTACTACAACAAGAAAAGACAACTTCATTTATGTATGTTAATTTTTCTACTTTTTACTCATTGAGTGGTTTCATTTTCATGTTTTACGAATACGAGTATGTGTATGGACAACAACATATTGTACATGTTAATTCCTAAGTTTAATTTATAATCATCTATCGCGAAAGAAGAAGTCACCTATTCCCAGTATCAATCAATGTATCTCATCATATTTTCTATAATCTATCTATCTATAAATTCCTTTGGGTTTAAAAAGAAAGAAAATTCGAAAAACCAAAAAGGAAGAGCCGAAAAATCGAAAAAAATTATATTGACCAAGTGTGAAAGTGAGATGGCAGAACATGACAAACGCTACTGAAATCCAAGTAAATCGAAATAAGCAAGGTGTGCGAGTGAGATAACAAAATTTTAAAGAATAAAGAGGATTTTCTAAAACAATTGATGTGAAATGCTTATACAAATGTTACAGCTAAACCAATCAGTATCCAATAAATGTTTGGGAAGGAGACGCTAACCTTTGTGATATACAATCGAAAACAACATATATGTATACACGTACTACATATATACATGTTAATAATACAATCCTATCTATTCAATCTTTTGCTATTATATTCTTCCATTATACTTGGTATTTTTTGTTCTTTATAAGCATCAGTATCAATGCTTACGTACAAATCAATATCAAAAATATTACAATAACTTATCTTATCTTAACTTATTGTATTGTATTGTATTGTATTGCATTGTATTGGTAGCAATCCAATCTCGTATTTATCTACTCATATGGATGTGTTAAGTGAGTCTTAAGGATTTAACTAATTTGAATCATTACTCTCAATCGTTCAATTTGTATCTTTTAGATACAATACACATACACATACATACACGTAGGTACATACTAGTACAATAAAATTGAGCTGCTTTTAAGCAAAGCTCATACTCGTAGGTATATTTATATACATACATATATATTTTTTTTATTGCACTATACTCATTCTATCCTATCAAAATGTTTGTAGAGAATATAAAAGTCGATTAAGTAGGATTTGTCGACGGCTTTAAAATCAACTTTTATTTTTCTTCTTGGTTTTCTTATCTATACAATTTTGGGCTGTGCTTACTTACTTACTTAGCATACTTTATTCTAGATATCTGAGTATCTGAGAAACACAAAAAAATAAAAAAAATGCGTAGGAGAGAAGAAATTATGTGATAGAGAGTGAGTGAGTGAGTCAGTGAGTGAGTAAGTTGTTAAGGTAACTTGAGTTTAAGGAAGAAAGACAACACCAACAATAACAACAACAACAACAACAAACAAGAACAGGTATGAGAATATCCTAAAGATACACAATCAGGTTGGTATTGTAATAAAAATACTCAAACACAGACACACACGCAAGCACACACCCACACTCTTATGTATGTATGTATGTACTATGTGTGTGTATGTATTTAGATATACAAATAAAAAAACGCTTAACTACACATTGAGCCTAAAATCTTAAGAAAACGATGACGGGTCCTTTTCCATAGCTAAGCAAACAGTGCGTCTTTAGTTCCTTATTGTTGTCGTTGCTAAACGCCAAGACCAAAATCTGTGAAGCCTACAACCAAACATAAAGACAGACAGACAGACAGACAGACAGACAGACATACATACAAACAAACACGCACTCATCATTCATCCACTGGCTGATGACTGTGGATGAGTCAGAGCAGAAATGATTTCTGAATCTATTGTATCTGTGTTCATTCATTTTTCCCACTTGCTTTGGACTTTTATTATTATTTTTTATATGTATACACATATGTATATGTGTGTATATATATGTATTTGTATTTGTTCCTTTACCTTTCACACATAATACCACATTGTCATAGTATATTTGTAATATACGTTATTGTATTGTAGTAAGAGAATATCGGAAACTCCATTAAGAATACTTGGAAATAATCAGCATCTAGCCATATTCATTGCCGTCGTCTGTCTGACGAATTGAAATTTTGATTGTTTGGATTTTTTTTTTTTTTTGGTTTCTTTTTCAATACCAATAATACAATATTATATAGAATTCCTTTTTTTTTAGTGTGAGAGAGAATTATAAATTATGAGTGGTGGTTACGTTTTCATGGATCAATGAAAATTGCATGCAACAGTTGATAACTCAACCTCACCTTCATTTCTAATAGGTATTGTAGTAGATTCTGTAAGCTGCTTTCATTTAAATTTTTAAACTTAATTTTGAGCCTTATTTGCCTAAATTCCAAAATCCTTCATACTTCCATTGATCATTTAAACAATTTCCAGACACCATTTTCCAAAAAATTGACTAATGGACTGAGATTATCTTCTTCATCAATTGAAGAAGTTTGATATAATACTTTGATCCATTAATTGAGTGAAGAAGTTAAACCACAAACATCCACTGGAAGACTACTTGTTCTTTTTTCAATCACACTGAAGATTTTCATATTCTTTTTAATGCTTTTAGATTTTGAGTATGATAAATAATGGTTTTAACTTCAGATACCTCTATATACATAGGTACATATTTACATACTTTGGTTTGCTTTAAATGAGTTATTGGTATTGACCCCTTTATAATTTGAAATGAGACTTCACCTATGTTTTTATACCTACTATGTATTAATGGCAAAACTGTTCCATGTTTACAATTTCTTAAGGAATTCAAAGACAAGCATAACCAAAAAGATGGCTATCATTGGCTATGCCATGCTCTTCATGCTCCTCCGGGTTGCATCTAACCTTCCTTTCTTAGCATCATTATATTCTCTCTGTTACAGTTTGAGTATCAACAAAGAACACAGTTTGAGTGGCAATTTTATTGTAATTTTACTCTTTATAAGTTTGTATTTAATTTGGGTTTGTATTGGAGGTACCCCTCCTAGGCACCCTAGGATCATAATATTAACATGGTTGATGAATATGGATCAGAAACTTATAGTGTCCAAATTTCAGTTCGAAACGTCAAAAACCGAAAAACTTTTTCTAATAAGAACATTAAGAACTAATCATCTCTAGGTTTGTTACAATCAGAATGATCCACACAATATTTCACATACTGCAATGAGCACAGTTAAAATGTTTACAGATGTGACAGTGCTAAATCCTTTTGAACACATGATTTATTCAGCTGTGTGTTTCCTTCTGTTTAGGTAAATTGGTGGCCAATAACAAAAGCAATTCTGCCTGGTCTTCAGATTCCAATAATAAAACACACAAAGTAATTAATGCCTTACGTCATACTACTTGGGTCGATCAATATGTCATTAGAAAATACGACAGATCATGCTCCTAGCATTAATAAGTTTTTTATTTTTGAAGTTTGGTCCACCAATAATCAGCTATTGAAGTCTCAGTAATATCGACTACGAACCCTAACCACTATTAATTGGCGCGGCAATTTTTTTTTTTTTTTTTGATAGATGATGTTTTAATGGCTTCTATTTATGTCTAAGTAACAGTTGAAGCAAAGCTATAAAAAGAATGGCAACATTCTTAATAATATAGCCAAGAGAGGTCGAGTCTCAAAAATTACTCCACGTGACAAAAGAGTTTTGCCCGATTATTTTAGAGATATAGCGGTAAAATGGGCTGAAAATATTGAAAAAAAACAGTAAAACGTGAATGGACGCGCCAGAAAATGGAAAAAATTGGATATGGCAGGTATGAGATTGCATCACTTACTTAGCAGACCAAATTATTTATGATGAAGCTTTTAGGATAAAGAAAAACCTTTGCTAACATCTTTGCAAATGAAAAAACGTTTGCTATGGGCAAGACAGAGAAACAACTGGGTACAGGGCCAATGGAACTATAATAGTTTTAGCGATGAATTTGTTGTAAATGTCGGTGATACTCGAAAGCGAGTTATACGAAAGTGCACGGAGGCATATCAAGAGGAATGTCTAAAACGCACTGTCAAGTATACAGCGAGCACAATGGTGTGGGGATGCATGTCAGCAAAAGATATGGAACAGCTTCACTTTATAGATGGCACTGTCCACACACTGCAAAAACAACCAAAAATTGCCTTCAAGAGAATGGTATTGGTGTCATAGACTGGCCATCATCAAGACCAGATATGAACCCAATAGAAATCTTGTGGGGAATCATGAAAAGAAAGCTAAGAAATAATCCTCAGCGTACTCTGGCTGGATTAAAGTCAAAAATTCAGGAAATTTGGGATTTCATAACTCCAAAAGATTGCCTAAATATACCTAATAAATACTATGGAAAAACGAGTTAAAGCCCTTATTAAAATTAAGAGTGATGTTACTGAGTTTTAATTTAAAGATATCGTTGCCGTGCCAATTAATAATGGTAAAAATAATTCATGTATTATTGAAGTCATTTGATTTAAATATAGGTATATTTTCAGTTTTATTTATATGAAATGTGTGGATGTTTTGATATCAAATTAAAGGTAATTAAATAACCTTTCAAGACATTGAAACTTGAACTATCAAAAAAAAAATTAATAGTGGTTAGGGCTTGTACATGGTTTTATTTTTATTCTCAATTGAAACAACAAACTTTTGTGTATTGGAAAAAAATTGGAAAAGTGTGGAAGGAGATTTCAATATAATGAAAAATAAAAAGAAAATTACGAAAAAATTTATTTTTCAATCTTTTTTCTAAAGACTTATTGATCGACGACCCATGTATTATTGGCTTCCTGGAACCTTGAAAGAAAAACTTACCAAATAAAGCATGCTTTATTACTAAACCTTGATTACGTAGGTATAAATTTGGTGTTTGGTCTTCAAACAAATTATTCCCACTAAGTAATTATATTGTATGTATCTTCATTAAAAGTGTTATGCAGTTCTAATTAAAAAATTAAAAACAAATTAATTAGTCAAATGGAATAACATTGGCAACTTTAGAATACCAAAGAAAATGAAGAGACAATCTTCTTTAGCAATCCACAAGAATAAGTAGGTATATTTGTCCGTGTTTCTGTCTATCTATTTAACCATTTATCTATCTGTCTACTTGTATATTCTTTGTCCATCTTTTGCCGACTGATTTCACTGTCAAAGCTAAATTGGCTTGATTGAATCTTTAGTAAAACAAACTTTACTAAAAGGTTCAGGTTCTTTGCAAAAACCTACCTCAATTGAATTCAAACGAACAAAGACAAGTCGTCAGTAACTTACAATATACCTACGTAATATTGCAATTGATACTATGTGTTGTTGCGTATTTGTGTATGTACGAGTATCTACTACTATGTATTGTATGTGTATACTATTGTAAATGTTTTTGCTGCTTGTCAGTCAGTCTATTCGTTTGCTAGTTTAAAATGTAATGCACATAAGACGCTTTGATTTTCATTTCTGATCATATTCTTACTGGTCCTCGAACCCTTTAAGACTGTAAAAAGGAAAAAAAAAAAATTGAAATGAATTGCTATGGACTGATTAAAATTACAAATAAGTAGTAGATAGATAGATAGGAAGGCATACTACTACTGTAACAAACGAAAGAGAATAAAAGAGATACACACAGGTGCAGCAATCTTTTTTTTTTTTTATAAAAGGAAAACCTTTGATACTTGCTGGACACGCACGTTTCTATGAATTGTATGCTTTACGATTGGATACTGATTACCTTTGATTTGATTATACGAGTATATGGTATACAATAGTACGAGTAACATATTATGTACGTGTGAAAAACCTTTAAACAACTTTAAGTGAATTTTTAAATTTGATAATCTCAGAAATACTGAGTTTTTCCATAATAATATATGTACATATGCACTATGTGGATAAAGTCTAATAGATGTAATTGTTTTTTATAGGTGAAATACTAGCTGACCAGGCAAACTTTGTTTTGCATTCAAAAAACTTTTGTGCATTTGTTAGTAACGTTGTCCCGCCCGAATGTAAAACAATAAAAGGCGATTTTGAATATAAATATATACATTTGAAGTGGAATCTCCAGGAAAGTGCGCATATAAATTATTAGATTTGCTTATACGGGAAAGAGCTACGTATAACTGAACATGCGAAAGGCTACTTACACTCAAATCTACGCCTGCAACGGAAAGAGTTTGTCTTTGTGCTTTGTTGATTGTCATTACGTTACATAAGCTTACTAGAAACTGAACGCGTTTAAAATGAAATGGGAAATTATTGAAAATTAAAAGAATCTGAGGTATGAAAATGCTGTCACCTTTGCCGCAATCGCTCAAAATCTCTGTTCTATAAAGTTTGGTTGTAGTGTCTTCATTTTCAATCTGGTGGCCTTACACAATTTAGGAAGACTTTAATTTCTTAAAAGGATAATGAATACTACTTCTATTTTCAATTTGATATATTTCTTCAGCAGCCGTTATAAAGAACGACTACTCCAACACCTTTATCCCCTAGCAAGGCTCGTAAACTCACATGATTATTAAAAACTAGCTGTGCCCACGAACGACTTCGTACGCGTGGGGTATACGACATATGTTTGTAACTGCGCGTATTTTGTTAAATTTTTTCATAATCATCAGCTGTTTAATGTTGCTGCGCTGCAAAACAGGAAAACATTCTAAAATCAGCCAAAAAGTAGGCAACAGTATTAAAAATATGAATATCTTTTGATTTGCTCTGTTGATTTCAATAAAAATAAACGCTAAATGTTACAGGAAACTTGCTACAATACACCAGTGAAAACCGCATTCAAATAGGTTAAGCTCTTTCTGAGATTAGCGTGCACAGAGAGAAAAAGGCTTACGATTTTATATACCTACATATATAGATGATACTAATGTTTAAAAACTTTTTGGTTAATTTGATGTTAAAAAATATAATATACAAAATAATTTGATACTGTGTGATGGCAGACCGGGGGTCATTCAGAGACTCTAAAAACTATGTAGGATAATTGCTTGTTCCATTACTGTGTCAATTGAAAGATATCCAGTATTACATAGATTTTCAGGAAAGAGAACTTTTCATTCTACTGGTGGGTGGATATGTTCCGTCACCAATTTTTGGTTAAAAGTTGGAAAACAATTGGGTTACTTCCTGTGTGTGCCCGCATATTTAATGTTAAATGCATTGGTATAACATGTCGCCATAGACTCGAGCTGCTTTAATTTTGTGAAAAACATATGATTTACAACAATTTGTAGTGCATGCACATAGTTCTTGCAGCTTCCTTTTCTATTCCTGTTACGTGATTTATTAAAATTTTAACCAAAACTATACAATTTGAATTCTATTAAAATTTGTCTAATGATGTCACGCAACAAAACATGACCAAAGATCCAAACTTGAGAATGACCAAAAAAAAGGTGAAAAACTCCAAAAACTCACAACAAAATTACAATAAAAAATCTCTTCATACATTTTTTGTAAAGGGTGGGCCATTTAAAAGTTTCGATTTAAAAATGCAATAAAACAAAAACGGTTTGAGATTTTGCCAAATTTATTTTTTGTTTTGAAGTACAATTGTTCCGCTTAGAAATGGAATATTATTTCATTCAAATAGCTGCCGTGGCTGGCCACACTGTAGCCTATTCGGTCGGACTAATTTTCGAGCACTTTTTCGAGTGTTTGGAGCCGTATCTCGTCAATGGCATCACGAATGTTGGCCTTCAACTGGCCAATTGTCTCTGGATGGTGGACATAATACTTGTCTTTAACGGCGCCCCACAGGAAATAGTCCAACAGTGTCAATTGGCCGCCAAGAAGCTGATTAAACGGCCATCGAACGTTTCGCGCAATAAGTCGATTGTGGCATGAGATGTGTGACAAGTTGCACCATCCTGCTGAAACCAAACATTGACCACATCAATACCATCAAGAGCGGGCACAAAAAAATCGATTATCATGGTGCAATAGGTGTCTCCATTGACCGTAACGGTTGCTCCGTCCTCGTCTTCAAAGAAATATGGGCCAATGATGCCTCCGCTCCACAATCCGCACCAAACAGTCACTCGCAATGGATGCATTGGCTTCTCTAAGACCTCGTGTGGATTTTCCGAGCCCCAAATACAGCAGTTTTGCTTATTGACGTAGCGACCAATATGAAAATGAGCTTCGTCCGAAAAGATGATTTTTTTCGCAAAATCGACATCATTGATTAGCTGCTCGTCGGCCCATTTAGCGAAGGTAAAACGAAGTGGATGGTCACGCGGCTTTAACTCTTGAACCAATTGAACTTTGTAAGACCGAGATCTTTTCGCAAAATTCGACGTAAACTGGTGCGGGAATTGTTCAATTCTTGAGAACGATGACGTGTTGACGTTGATGGATTCTCACGCACACTTGCAGCCACAGCATCGATATTTTCAGGTGTACGCACTGTACGAGCACGCTGACGTGTTGGAGCATCAACAATGAAACCCATTTCACGAACTTTATTAATAAACTTGCGTATACCGGGCGCTGAACGGCATTTTCGTGCAATTTCTGCCCAATTGTCTTTGTTTTGGAAATAAATATCCAATATATTCCAAAGTTGCTCAAGCGTAAACCGATTCATTTCGTTTAGCGGAGATAATATACTGAATTTTATGACAGAACAGAACGACATAAGTATTGCCAGAGTCTAATTAACCCGTGGTTCAATATGAAATCGATAGATGGCCCACCCTTTATGAAAATTTTGTTGTCTCTGTCTCTAACACAATATCTCTCTCTTATTCTGTTGTTAAGAAGTTTCACTTCTAAAAGTGTTCTTGCCATTTGTTGCTTTTGATAGAATCATTGATTAATATCATTTCAATACATTATCACCATTTCATCCTATCTCATTAGGTCCACATGTATCTACATACATATATCATCAGCATAATGAGTATCAAATCAAAATCATTCATTTAAAGTCAACTTGGCAGCACAAACTAAAATGTTGCCCAGGTTTTTCTATTTTCATTTCTTCAAATTACACTTACAACATGTCGAACAACAATAGTCATCATTAATAACTCATCATCATCATCATTATCATTATCAGCTCATCATCATCGTCGTCGTCGTCGTCGTCATCATCATTATAGACAATTGAAAATCTTTAGAGTTGTCATCAACGTTCTCATTATTAGCATAGCATTTTAAGTGGTGTTCATTTGATTCTTTAGTATTTATGTACCTAGTAGTGTACGAGTATACACATACGTGCTTAATAGTGATAATTTTGTATAAACAAATACTAGTAGAAAGAAGGCAAATAGAGAAAAAAAAATACGTAAGAGGCTTTGACTCATTAGAGCACTCACTGACTGACCTAGCTTATCTTCCTTTATCCTTTTGAGTTTGTTTCATTTGATTCTAAGGGTTTTTGTATTTATCTTTCATTTTTCACTATTCATAAAAATTCTCTAATTAGAAATACTTAGAATTGCAATTATGTAGTTAGTTATAGTATTGTATATATTAGGTATATTTTCAATACTTTGAATTGTATCTAAACTAATCATGTAGTCATAGCAGTTCTTAACTGGATTCATTATTGTACGTACCTACATATGTACACATTGTATATTAATTTTAAATAATAATATAAAATTTAAGTACTACAAGTTCTTTCTTTCTTAATAAATATTTGGCCTATTGGCACTCACATTGTTTAAGGAAATTTTGAAAATAATAGCTCTGAATACTAAATTAGGTTTGAGAGGCGGGGAGATGCCAAGAATTGGCGCTGTATCAACAGAAAGTTGCTCTTAAAGTTCTCAAAATTACTTAGCTGACTTAATAGACTATGAATAATCAACTAACGTTTAAAAGAAATTCTTCCGTGACTTTAGTGCTTTCAGGTATGAGTAAATGTGTACGTGCATACTTAGTACTACAATACTAAAGGAAGTTTTTTTTAGAGGTTGAGAACTTTAAACAAAAATAAAACACTGATTAATGTTGTTACTTGCCATGTATTTAGCTTTATTTGAAAGATAATTCCTTGCCATTTTTAATTGAATATGGCATGGCGTACATTTGGTGAATCGGCTCAAAACAAAGTTGCTCTTAACCCCGAATTTCACAAAAATAAATTGTATTCAGCATTGAAGCTCATTTTTGTTTGAATGGAAACGGTAATAAGCAAAATTACCGCATTTGGACTGAAGTAAATCCTCATGCCATTATTGAAACAACGTTGCATCCTTAAAAAGTCAATGTTTGGTCTGCTTTATGGGCCGGTGGAATCATTATGCCGGCCAGAACGTTATAGTTAATGGTAACCATAATCACTAACTTTTTCATACCACAATTGAATGCCCTTAATGTGGAGAAGCTGTGGTTTCAATAAAACAATACAACATGCCACACAGCGCATGCCACAATTGATTGATTGAAAGAAATGTTCAGTGAACGAATAGTTTCGTGTTATGGACCCATGAATTGACCTCCAAGATCATGCGATTTAACATCGCTGGACTATTTTTTGTGGGGCTATGAGAAGTCTCTGGTATACGCCGATAAGCCACAGACGATTAACGTCTTAGAAGACAACATTCGTCACGTTATCACGTTACTAACATAAGGCCTAAATTGCTGCAGAAAAAAATCAAAAATTAGACTTTTCAATCAGACTTTCTCTGAGCCAACTGAGGTGGCCATATTCCAGAAACCATATTCAAATAAAAATGACAAGGAATTATCTTTCGAATAAAGCCCAACACATGACAATTAACACCATTAACCAGTGTTTCATTTCAATTTAAACTTTTCAACCTCTAAAAAAAACACACTTTATAATAGAAACCTTCTCTCACGTGGTCATTAAGGCTGGAATCATTCATGAATATAATATTTCCTTATTGAATGAGGAATCGTTCCGAATCAATTACCGAAAGAAATTGCTGTGCCGGATTATTGTCTGTCTGTAGGGTTTGGAATAAAGCAGGTTCAAAGAGATGCATTAGCTACAAGTTGCCTGAGGGCTTCACTAACAACCATTTATAAGCATCCATCCTTTTGAACACTGTCCAATCTTCTAATGGCATCTCTGGCAATTGTTTTCCTATGCTTTTTTTGTATTCTTTCCGAAACATCCTATTATTTTTTACTCAAAACTATGATATTAATATAATTTAGTGGAATGGTTAGCAATAAAATATATTGTAATATAATGGCAGCCATATCGTTCAATTATTCAATTTTAGTTTGCTTTTTTTTTTAAATTTTTTTTTCAACTCAATAATCAAACAAACCACTAAACAAGCAACTTAGATTAAAATAAATTATCTACTTAAGATAATAGGCGTTTAGTTTGCACAGAATCGATGGATAAATCGATGAATGGAAAGGTGATATCTTTCATTAGACTCAAAGAAATGACATATCTACATAACTCAACAAGGCTACTAATAATTTAGTTGAATTGCCTTACTATCATTTCTCAAATTTATACAAACCTCACTACAAAACAATAATATCATTCAAAGTTTGAGTGAAAGATATATAATGATATCCTGTGAAGAAGATGCCATTGACATGCATGCATACCATATACATATGTTCATAAGCATGAAATTTGAACACATGAAGAAACTATGTGAAAAATTACAATATAACCCGATGATATTTTGCATGGTAGTGTGTAGTATAGCACCATCAGCATTATTAACTAAATTAATGATGTGATTGCAGTCTATTTTGGTTTTAGCGAAGTCTTACATATAGGTACACACAAACATATGGTTGGTAATGATGCACAAGCAAAATCATTTATGTGTATTATTTTTCTTTTTTTCGATTTTATGGAAAGCCGTCAAGCTTTTAGGAGAATTCAACCTTGGTTTATTCAACGTATTCTAGTCCATTCTTTCCTATCTTATGCAACTTTTCATTGGATATGTTTCCATTATTTTATCAAAATTATCTAAACCGATTCAAGTAGCAAATTATTTATTCAGTTTTCTGCAACTACGATATTCTACTATGATGACCAAACCTTCGAAATAAAATCTAAATATTTAATACCTAACTGAATACTTATTTAAAATGAGTAACTATAACCTGCAATATGATTTGTGGCAATAGTCTCCGGTTCGATAGTAATTTACTAGCCCCTTTTTTTATATGAACTGGTCGCAGGGTATGTAGAGGCGACTGGTGTAAGTGTGCGTTTTCATAGTAAGTCAGCTGCCTCTTTTCGATTTACTGGTGGCTAGTGAATTCACTAGATGAACGGTAATGCAGGCGCATAGTGGTCGCTGGCATAGGCCAAACATAAAAAAATTCAAGTCAAAAGTTTGGTACCAAATCTGTCATTACTCGTACGTCTCGTAAAAGGTTAAGCTTTACAAAAGTAAAGTTGTTTTTTGTTTAATTTTTACCGTACTCTTTAAGAATTGCTTCAAAAGAGGGAGAATGTAATTAGTTGGATCTTGCAGAGTGAGCAGCTTGTAGGTGAAGTGCTACTTGTATTGGAATTATTCAAAACTAGCTGTGCCCCCGACGCATGGTGTTCGAACTATGTTTGTAATAGCGTGTATTTTGTTATCTTTTTCCCTAATTATCAGATCTTTATTGTTGCCCCGCAGCTTAAGAGGAAAACATTCGAAAATCTGCCAAAACTTAGGCAACAAATTTAGAAACATTAATATATATTGATTTAGTAGGTCGATTTCGATAAAAATAAAGTCTAAATGTTACACGAAGCTTGCTACAATACACCATTAAAAACCGCATTCAAATAGGTTAAGTCGTTTCTGAGATTAGCTTGCACAGACACGAAAAGCCTTACGATTATATACATATATATAGATGAATATTGAAAATAAAGGTATGAAGCTTCATTATTATTTGCCCAGGCGGTGGCAATTAACGTCTTCCAATGACATCGCATTGTCATTGTCATATGTAGGTAGTTGTAACTAATACTGGATCCAAAGGGACTAGCCAGGAATTAGTATTGATTCATATTGGAGGGTAGCTTCTAGGGACTTCGACTCGTGAGAAATACTATCATATTTTTTTATAATTTTACAAATTTTGTACTTACGTATTTTCTTGTCTTAATAATTGATCACCAAGTAAAAGTTCCGTGCGACCTTTTGATATGCTATTTGTGGGACTGCTTTGTTGTTGCTGCTGCTGCTGTTGTTGTTGCTGTTGTTGTAGTTGTTGCTGTTGTAGTTGTAATTGTTGTTGCAGAGCAAAATGAGAATTTAGCAAATTGTTGCTACTAATATTATTATGATGTAAATTATTGCTGCTGGTATTACTACTGCCGCCGGCAACATCGAAACATTCAATCTGTTGTTTTTGTTGTTGCTGTTGTTGTTGTTGTTGTTGCATAGCATCATTACTATAAGTTTGTAACTAAAGAATAAGATGAAAATTGCATAAAATTATTAAAGAATTTCTAATGAGTGTAATTGTAATCATTAACAACAAAGAAAATATAAAATAATTCAAATTTAAATTTAAAAAAAAAAATCTATACTATAAACATATCTTGAGACTAAGAAGTTTTGTTTGACTGACCACAAAAGATGCCTGCCTGAAATGCATATCCGTGATTAGAGAATTTTTAATGTATTTTTATGTATTGTAGAATCTGGACTCCTTTTTTTTTGCATAAAATATCATTCATTAATAATATTTGGAATTTTTAAAGCAGAAAATGTATTATTGTAAATGATGATATACAGACATATTCAAAATAGTGAGGAGATGTGACTATAAACCTTAGGCTTCTTTGGAAGAATTTGGCATACACCAAAAGATTCTGTAGCGGAAAACTTTTTACTTGTAGGCATAGTATTAGTCCGGCTCTGATTCAGTCTTGTCTCTGCGCAGTGGCTTTTATGGTTCACCCATTCAATTGAATATAGATCTGATCCGATTTATAAATCGTTAAACTAATCATGGCTGTAGAAATTGACAGGAGACTGATTTAAACAAAGCCAAGTCATTAGTTTCACAATACATTATAACCATACCTTGAGCAACCAGGCATCGTGTAATTGTATTTGTTTTCCTACGTAAAATCTATTTTTACTGGACTCGTTCATCATGCAACACAGTGCGTTGGATAATGTGAAAGTATGCACAGAGTATTAAGGGAGGACCTCCATACTAAAAAGGATTATGACTAAATATTTTATGAAATTTAAAATATGCAAATATCCACACCTTAATGGATTCCTGGTATAAGAAACATAATAACTACATTGAGAATAAAAAGAAAGAAGAAGAAATGAAGAAACCAATGTAAAGTGCTAAGAAAATATGAGAAAAACTTATACTTAGTTGTTAGTAGAATAAAAAGCGTAGGTACTAGGAAATTTCGAAGAAAATAAACCATAACAAATTTTGTGGTAAGTATGAAGTTTGATTGCAACACAGAAAATGTTAAGTAAAAATCGAAAAGAGAAAAACTTAATAGAATTCTTAGAAACAAACAACAAATGGTAGGTACATCATGAAGAATACACGAAGAACCATCTAGTATCAGATACATACATATATGTACATACAAACAACTTTAGTACTTTAGAGTGTACAGAAAACGAGAAAAAAAAAAAAATAAAAATAAAACTCAGAAGAATAAAACCAATGAAGTATAAGTTTAGTATAAGAAAAGAAAAGAAAAGCACAAAAAGTTTATTTTAAAATGAAACAACACAAGATACATACACATACATACACACGTAATATATGTATGTATGTCGTCGAGGATAGAGTTAAATCAAGGTTTTTATTCATAGACATACTCTCATATTGGTATCGTACATACATAGTATGTATCTCAATCAACCCACCAGTGATTGTTATTTGTTTTGAACTGTTCGGATGTGGCAAATCTTCCTTTTCACTACTACTTACCTCTCTTCTCGGTGGATGTAAATTTTTCGATAATAATAAATCACAATTATTCGTATAATTAATGTTGTTGCACATGGCAGCGGCAGCAGCAGCGTCTGCTACTGTCATGGACATTGCTGTTTGTGTTATGTTGTTGCTGCCATTATTATTGATATTACTAAACGTTGTTATTCCTCCTACTCCTACTCCTACTCCTCCTGATGCTGTTGCTGTTGCATTGCTATTGCAACCAGATAAATATAAATGATGATGTTGCTGTTGCTGTGGCTGTGGCTGCTGCTGTATCTGTTGCTGTTGCTGTTGCTGTTGCTGAAATGTTGTTATTACTCCTGCATTATTATTTTTATTGTTGAATAAATGTTGTTGCTGTTGTTGCATTGCTGCAAATGCTTGTTGCAAATGTTGCTGTGATATAGCTGTAGAATATTCAGTTTTTGGTGTTGTTGTGCCATCAGTCGTGCGTACTGCTCCTAATGCTCCTAATGTTGGTGTTGTTGGTGCGTATAATGAAATGTCTGAAGCTCCTGATGTTGCTGATGTTGATCCTCCTGATCCTGGCATTGCCAACGGTGATGTTGAAGTTTGAGCATCAACTAAAATTGTTGTTGTTGGCATATGCAATGGTGGCGGCTTATTTGTTTGTTGTTGTTGTTGTTGTCTCTGTTGTTGTCGCTGCTGCTGCTGCAATTGATGTTGTTGCTGTTGCCCGGTTATAATCGCTGCTGTTGTTGTTGTTGCTCCAGCCATTTTAGTTGGTGTTGTTGTTGTCGGTGGCAATTGTGCATGCTTATTATTGTAGTTAATGAATGTGATGCCACAATAATTTGCATCAACAACATCATCATCATCATCGTCGATACCGTCGTCATCATCTTCTTCGGCCAAATGCTGTAAACTGCTAGCGAGCAATGATTTCGCTTGCAGCGGTTTACCAGAAGCAGCAGCCGCAGCCAATTGCTGTTGCAATTGTTGCAATTGCAACTGTTGTTGTTGACTTTGTTGATAAATGTGCCCAATAACAGCTGATGATGATGCAGCAGCTGCTGCAGCAGCAGTTGCTGTTGCTGTTGGACCTGCATTGTTGCTGCTGCTACTGCTGCCTGCAGCAGCATTTTGATGATTTGTATGAATTGTTGCAGCTGTTGTTGTTGCTGATTTTGCCGTTGCTCCCACTCCTACTCCTACACCACTTTGATGATGATTTGAATTAGTTGTTATTGTTGCTGCTGCAGCAATTGTTGTCGTTGCCTTATGATTAGTATTGTTATTATTATTAGTTTCATTACGTTCGGCTGTTGCAGCAGCAACTGTCGCTGCTGCAGCAGCAACAATTGCTGCAGCACCACCACCAACACTGGCAACATGTGGTTGCTGCTGCTGCTGCAACATTACGGATGGCGTTGGTTGATGCATATGTGCAGCTGCAACTGTTGTTCTTGTTGTTAATGATGTTGATGCTGTTGATGCGCTTCCATTGCTACTGATATTTGTAGCAACACCACTGCCTCCACTGCCGGCCATTGATGTTATCCATGTAGCATTGCTACCAGTTATGTGATTACTTTGCAATGATGTTACATAAATAGGTGATTTATCTCCGAACATACTGAAATCCTGTTGTTGTTGCAACTGTTGTTGTTGTTGTTGTTGCATCAATAGTTTTTTTGTTTTTAAAGAAAAAATTACAGTTAAAAGGAATAAAGGAGAAAAAGAGATAGTATTGTATAAAAGAGAAAAAGAGTAGTAAATATAGTAAATACACAATAAAATTTCAGTTGTTAAAAAAAATACTAGGCGCACCATTGTGTTTTGGTATAAAAATGAATCATAAATGAATTGATGGTTAAGTTTTTCATTATTATTCTTACGATTTAACTCAGCAAACTCTCAACACTAATGCTGCTTTACGCTATATCGCGAAAAGTGCTCTACAATCAATGGATGGATGCCAACCGTGCCATGGTTCATTAGAAATAGCACGCTACACAACGATCTACAAATACCTAGTAGATACAATGATTGGCTGTTCTCTCACCACAATTCTCTTGCTAGCGAACTCTTAAACCAGACGTCTTAAAGACTTCACCCTGCTGACCTGAGTAGTGGTCGCAACTGTCACCAAATACAGTACAACAAGTAGTGATTACAATCACATATGATTTACATATATGTAAATATTATTATAATATTATTATAGCTTTTACTTTCACTAAAATGTGATGTTTGTAGCGCATAGTAACACATCCATTAGAGACCACATAAGCTACATATGTGCTATATACTCTGTTTTTAAATGATCTAACATAAATATTCACAAATATTGTAAACAGCAGGAAATTAGAAACTGCATTCATAACAAGTATAATATTCCCCAAATCCAAACTAAACCGGGAATTATTGGGTAATCTCATTGATGAACTGCTTAGAGAAAATTCTAAAGGGAATCGCGAACAAGGGGATGGCAGCCTGTATTTCCAAACATACTAAGCTCAATGAGTGTCAAGCCTGATTTAGGAAAAAATTTTCAACGTTTGATAATATTTAGGTACAACTTGCAGCAGCGTTTGACAGCATACCATGTAATCTCCTTATTTTTAAACTTCATCAATTCGACGTTTCAACTAAAATTGTAAAGTTCATTGAGAGCATATACAGACTAACTAAAAGTGCAGTATGGACTGGAACCCAATTGTCAGACATTTCAGACCAGATAAACAGATTGGAAACGTACTGTGATATTTGTGGAATGTATGTTAAGCTTAATTAGTCGGAGATAATGACGTTCCGGAGAGGAGTTCGACCATCAGCTGGAGAAGTGTGATATTTTAAAGGACCGGAGGTAAAAACGGTAACAAAATACTCCGAATATGTCGTTTGCGTCCCATATTTTAAATAAGAGAGCAGAGTCAAAGGTGGCAATACACTCCACTTGGAAATTATTTCTAGGCAAATAGCATATTCACTGAATGCAGAATGGTACCTACATATATATCTAGTGCGATAGTAGTAAAACCATTCCAACAACATATGGAGCCCAGGTGGGGGGACATTCATACTTTAAGGAAGTAAAGTTGTTACAGAGATACTTCGTCGAGAGGAGATTGCAATTGCCAGAAATAGGACGAGAACTTTATACGACTGTAGTGGCAATAGATTACCACATATCCTAACAAAAATATTAATTACAAAAGGAACTCTCTGGCACGCTCAAATACCAGATTATATGCAAAATTTTAGGATACACTTAACAAACGGTTTGAACCGGAGGACATGGTCAAATAATTGTGTGGAGCTGTTAGTGGCAATATAGTCGTATATACAGAGATCTAGACTTAAAGAAAGCAGTGACATATTGTAACAATAGTCAAACGCATGGTACAATATCGTGGATAATAAAGGCACGTGGTGATGTTCTGTGGTTAAATGGAAGTCCACATCAGCAACGCAGAACGTAATTGTGGACATTATGCAATATGAAAGATGAAGAAAATATACGCCACTTTCTTAGCATATGTCCGGTCCGGTACTTAGAGAATTTAGATGTAAATACTTGGGGAAATCTCAACTATCAGAGAGTGAAATTATAGATGCTTTAAATTATGTAGGAGATAATAATTGGGCGAATCATTCAAACTATTGTATGTTAAAATAGTAACAAAATATAGGAAAATAATGATAAATGAATTTACGTCATGAGAAAATTCAAAGTATTGAACGATCAGCTATCACACTCTAAAACGAGGCAGGTGAGTGTAGTAAATGTGAGGGTTACCAAAGGAGGTGTAAATACTATGCACTTTTTAGTTTGTATAAACATAGGTATATGTCTAGGCAGACGGCAAGTAGCCATGCCAATTAACACACATTCTGTGAAAATTTCAAAAAATAAATAATTGTTAACTATACATAATTATAAACTTAAATAAAGAACGAATCTATCTACCTATATATCTATCTATCTGTACTCTGTATCAGACACCGTTACTACCCATATTTAGGCAGGTGTTGCTCTCAATTCTTTAGCTTTGGAGCAGAAATTTGTTACAGCTTATCATTCCTCTGATACTACCTACATATTTCAAAATCAGAGTTCCCTTTTCACATAACTGGGGTTGTTTAAATTTTCATTAATCTATTTGAAATGATACAAAATGGGGATGTGAAAGGTATGTAAGTAAGTTTGTAAGCTTCAGTGGACAAAGTAGTACATATATTTTTGTCTTGTCTGTTAATTATAATTTTCTACTAGTAGTAGCAAGGATAATTAATATTGAGAAACATCCATTCATACGACCTGTATTCTAGGAAGCTTTGTTGTAGTCATTCGTGTGATACGTGATTCGCTTGCAATAGCAAAATAAAACAAGGTGCACATACATATGTGTTGAGCATGTAGAACATTGTCACAAGCATGGATTCATTTAATTATAATTGGATATTCCCAGAAAGCAATGATAGACGTACTCTAGCATCATAACCATAGAAATTATTTCGATTTCATCGAAAACAAGAATAGTGGTTGCAATTGCAATACTTGGAACATAATAATAAGCTGAACATGCACAAAGGAAAACGACAACTGATTTGATTCAGCCATAAGTCTCTCGAGAAAATTCATTTACACATCAACAAATTTGACTCACTTCCCTTGTGTATCTTGTATCTTGCATCAATAGGAATATAGACAGGGGTGGTTGTTGGTATTAAAACCAGCGCGCACATATGTAGGCTTAGGCATAAGAGACCCACAAAGCCAATAAGACTCTGAATTGTTATTGACTGAAAACCATTTTGGTATTGATGCTCGTACAGCTGTACGACTGTAATTCTTCCTTTCTCAGAACTGAATAATCAAATGTTGTTCATTTATTTTATCTTGCAAAAATCATCAAAAAATGCATATAAAAGGGGAATGGCAATTCAAAATTGAAAAATCTAAATCAACAAACATATTTAAAGATAAAAAGTTATGTATTTATAAAAGTAGGATACTGCAATATCCAAGTTAAGCCAAATGATGTTGAATGTTGAACTTAGGTGTATACTATACTGACTCAATTCCATGCAGGGATACAGGGTATGTATACACTATGGGGAATTTGATCCTTTTTTTTTTGTGGCAGCATAGTTGTGATGGAATTTGATAAATGCGGTTCGTATTATCTGTTAGTACATTTCAACTGTACAAAATTAATATAAAGTATGTCAAAAAAACAGCTCTGTAAATCAAACTCATCTTTGTAAAAAGCTACAGAATTTTGATAGAATTTAATATCTTTTTTATTATTAAATAAGTCTGATGCAATTTATCTCAATGTGCACTTTGGCGCACTTTTCCAGCAATTTCATTTCTTAGTACTTAACCTCAATTTTAGCAATGCGGAATTGTTTGCTACATAAAAAAATACGATACTGGTCGAAATGATGTGATGTAAATCTTATTTGACAGAAATAACGAGGCTACGAAATCTGTCTTCCGACAATGATGACCACACATAATATACCAACAGTAGCTCAAATGGAACGCGCAAGACTAATACTTTTTGTCCAAGACTAGTACTTTTTGATCAAGGCTACTACTTTTCGACCAAGCCTAAGACTTTTCGTTCTGAATAAATACAAGCATATTGCTTGAAAACGGTATGCCCTATTTGGCTGTATAATAGTATAATAAGTTTTTCATGAAGTTTGTAACACACAAAAGGATCACATAAAGTATATATATTCTTTAAATTTGGGTTTGTATGGGAGGTACCCCCTTTGTTGTGCGATTCAGCTGATTCCGACAAATGTGCATCGTATAAGTAATTTCAACTGTCTAGCTCAAAAGTTGCGGGGACTAAAGTCTAAGACTTTTCGATCAAGACTAATACTTTTGACCAAGTCTAGTACTTTTCGATCAAGTCTAAGACTTTTCGTTCTGAACAAATACAAGAAAATTCCTTCTTTCTAAGCATATTGCTTGAAAACGGTATTCCCTAGAATCTTTACACGGTTGATGAATATGGATCAGAAACTTATAGTATCCAAATTTTAGATCAACACGTCAAAAAACAAATCACTTTTTCTAATAAGAACATTAATTTGACCTTGTGGTTTGTATGAGGGGTACCCCTCCCAACGGTCCAATTCATCTGATTACGACAAATGTATTGCGTATGGTAAAAAGAAACCTAAGTGCACAATTTTAGTTCTGTAGCTTTTAATTTAGAATTTATGCCAAAAATTTGCAAAAAAAAAAAAACATAGTCATCATTGGGATAAACATAGTCCCACGATCGAATCATCAAAGGTTCAATTCCTGTAATAGATAAGTTGAATTTTTATAAAAATAAAAATAAATAAAAAGGTGTCCAAAAAGCATGGTAGCGTGTTTTTTGGCGTGACAAAAATACACTAATAGAATCAGTGTCTATTGTATTGTCACCCCAGAAATCAAGGTGTATGCGAAAAAGTATGTCTATTTTTGTTTGCAAGATTTTGCTAACAAACTTACATCCTAAGCAAATTCAATAAAAACTTGAATAATATCCTTAATAAAGGATAACTCAAAACCTACTGATCAGATTTTGTTTCATTTGTTGCTTTTAAGGTGCTGATCTGATTTTCCAGGAGTATAAATCGCTTGTACAAATCCAGTGAAGAATACCTTTCAATGGGTATCAAAATCAGTTCAGTGGTTTAGGCAGAAAAGGATTCACAAAACATGTGTTTGCCATTTAATATTATAAATAAACTAGAGGAACCCCTGGCCGACACATTCGACCGCATTCTAGAAAAAGCATTTATTTTAAAAAATGCTAACACAATATCTTCTCTATAAACAGTGTACTTTGCGAAAACTCTATGACACGGCTTCACACAACCAATGAGCGTACAGCAATAGAACAGAAGAGAGAGGCACACAAACCCCTCAATTCTCCCATTCTACCGCATTCACAATATCAACGGTCAAAATGGATATCTGAATATATTAAAAAAAAACAAATTTAACCGGTTGAAAGTCCTTCATTGACTGCTAGAGGTCGAATTAAACAAGCTGAAAATGTATTAATTTTTGAAGAAAATAATGTCCGTTTATTGTTTCAAGCAGCAAACACAGCTGCTCATAAGCAAGGACAAGGTGACCTTAGATCGGAATGTAAGTAACTGTTAACATATGCACATAACGCGAAAATTATCCTCAAAACAATGTGACAGCCCATTGAAAGTATAATGGACATCATAGTATCATTTTAAATAAACTCCATCTCTTTTTTATTACCTACTTCCTAATAACAAATTCTCTCAATTAGTTTTGGAGCAAGAATATGTTCTTGTTTACGAGGCATCAATCTGATTATTATTATAAAATTATCATACCATCATGTAAAATAGGGATACAAAAAAAATTGAGGGTGGGGCTGTGTGCCGGACCGAAACATCTTGGTTTATCTTTGAGTTATTAATTTATGCCAAAAACCAGAAAGAGGTTATCTTTGTAATTAAATACTTTTGAATGAGCATACGGAAATCTTATATTATTGATTTGACTTACGTTTTGGATAGAATCAGTATTCATACTGCATTTCAATACACCAAAGTATATGGCGCTAAATATGTGGCAACACTTCATGTGACCAATTTCTCTTTCACCGTGCATACATGACTATATACTGTGGACGCATGACCCTCCCGTGATTGAGCATACATTATTGATTTAACTTCTATTTAAGGTAGAGTCAGTATTCATACTGCATTTCAATTACCGGGAGCCATACGATCGATCCAGTAATTCTATGATGTTGAAATTTACCTAATAGGTGAAAATGGGTCAAACACTTATATTGTCTAAATTTTATTTCGATAAGCTCAAAACTAAAAAAAATGTTTTCTAATAAGAACATTTATTTGAATTTATGTTTGTATGGGAGGTATACCTCCTAATGGTCCGATTCGGCTGATTCCGATAAATATAGATCGTATTACAAGAGAAGCAAGCAGAAGAGTTTTACAAATGAAACCGAAGAGTCAAGAAGAAATCAGATTGAGTACTAAAAGAGAAAGTAATTCATTGCAAATAAATAGAGAATCCTTCAATGAACATAGATCTCAGAGAGCCAGTAGAATTGTTCGAACGCAGATTCATGAGGATTCCTTATTTGTAATCAAATAAATTTAATTCTTTCATGAATTACGATACGATTCTTCTATTGAATAAAATAATGATTCAGTCATTTCAACAGATCCAAAGTCTATTGATTTACTTTGAACTGGAAATAATGTATCCAATGGCAAAATAACATTGTGGCTTCAAAAGTCTATTAAACACATTATTTCATTATTATTAAGAATACAGGTGGACTTGAAAATGATGAACAATATATTTCCAAAATTGTAGGCACCTGTTTTGCTGATGATTTTCCTGTGTGGTGCTCTGTGTAAAGCTTCCCATACAAATAGATATTGTATATATCAATATTTTAAAACTCTCTTTTTAAATTCTTTATACTATAGGTACATATATCAGGAGTAGTATTGTATGGTAGTATAAAAACGTGCCAAATAATATTATGTCAAACGCATTATTTTCACTGTTAAGCCCTCAGCTCAGTAAGCAACACAATACAAATAAACGAAATAAGGTACTATATAGTAGGTATACGAAGTCTCATCACCTTTGGCAATCCGCTCCCAAAAAAGAGGTGGTCGGTCGTCACACAGTTTGAAGTATTTGACGTTTTAACGTTAATTCAGGATTTCACATTTGAATTTGGGTATGGGTTGGGGTTCATGTATTGTATGGGCTTGCCTGCCTTGTTGCTATTGATGTTGCTGTGGCTGTGGCTGTGGCTGTTGCTATTCTGTTGAAGTGCGTAGACTACGCGATTTTACAAAAATTGTCTTCTTGTTTTTTTGTACGATGACAACGACAACAAACGAGGCATCAAGGCACAACGAAAAAAACAAAACAAACCAAGCCAAACCTTAAATTAAATCAATAAATTTTGCGCTTTTTATGAAGATTTACTTTAGACAAATGATATTCATTCTTCTTCCCTTCCTCCCATTGTCACTATACTATACTATACACTACTTTAGCACATTGCTAGACATTTGTTTAAAAATGTGGGCGAGTATGGCAGACTTGATTAATCATTGAACGTGTTTCTATTGTATAGGTACTATGTATGTTCTGGCATACTTGTGACTCAATCAGTATGAATGGTATAATGACATTGGTAACATGTTTGTATTACATCTAGGAGATATCGGATCATTTCTTTATTTAGCAAATCTTGCAACAATATCAAAGGAAAGTGGCAATTTTGACAACCCAGATTTAAAGACAGTGTATGGATTTTGTTCCTAAGGAATTGCTAACCGGTAATCAGTTCGAGGATTGGTAAACCTTTCTGTTTATTAGCCATTATGTGTAGCGTGACTACACACTCATATAGTAATATCATATACAAAATATAGAATTTCAGGTTAACATTTACCTATAGGTACAATATAGAAACAAGTAAATATAATCTACATATTCCCTTTACAAAGGAAAAAGAACTCCTCACAGTATAAACCTTTGAATGATAACTAAAGAACTTCTTATATGCAAAAGTTCTAAAAAACGAAATAACGAATATCTTTTTACAATAAATTTATCTGAAATGTGACTTACACAAAAATTATTTCAATATCTCTCATGCTCTCATATATGTACAATAGTAGTAGAACTTTAAATTTCTCATTTGTTACTTAAAATTAGTTTAGCATATCAAAAGAAACTTGACAATATTTGATAATAAAGAGCAATAGGTAGTTTTAGTGAAATCATATTGAAAGATTCAAAAAGACTTTTGCAAGATTATGTCTTAAAAAATTGCACATTTTTTCAGTACTTCATAGAAACTTATACGTATTCAACAGCTTTGTTATTAAGAAATTGTATTTCAATAGACTGAGCATGGGGAAGGAGGAAAGGAAATTAGAAGTGAAAAATGATAGTGTAAATAAATTTGAAGTAGAAAAGCATCTTCTACTAGTACGAATTCAACTGTGTTCGAATACAAGTTCTTCCAAACAACCAACGCCCCTGATAGATATCATGATTGATATGTCTTAATTGACAAGAGTCAATCATACCATACCATACTATACCATACCATACCATACCATACCATACCATACCATATCATACCATACGCCCTCCAATGCATGTGTGAAATGTATTGTAGTTGAAAAACTCATATAAAAAAGATAAAAAATTATACAAAGTTGCATTGCAATTAGTTTTCATATGCACAACAGGATAGATGGATTTGATTTGATTCGTTTCATTTCGTTTGTTAAAGCTGATTAGTCTGAAGCCTTAAACATTTTAAACAATTTTTAATTAAAGCAGGTATAATAATTGCAATCAATAGCCAGTCTAGAAAATTAGCATAAATTTAAGTTTGAAAAATTGAATTAACAAAGTTGATAATCTATAATTTCTACTACTAAGGGTCTACAGAAAAGAATATCAAAATTTTATTTAAAAATCTTAAGCCACCACCATGTTGGGGTCCAACATTCGTGTACCTACATATCCAACATATAACGAAATTGGACAAACATTCATTAGCCGTCGGAACTTCACAAATAATTAACACTTGCCGTCGGCACTTTACAAATATTTCCTACTAGCGCTCACGTCTGCTCAATTCAAATATTTCAAAAATGTGAGCATTTACCTTATATTTGGCTCTTTCATAACGTTACCATGTACCTTGTGAAGGCGTAAAAGAGATAGTTTACACAAAAGACTAAAGATAGACAGTTAAAGGGAGAATTGAGAGAACTTACTACGGTTTGGATATTCTATCCAACATCGTATATGACACGCACACATATTTATTTAGCTGACACTATGATGAGGTTGGCCCAACCATGTTGGACCGTGTCGGGGTCGCTATATGGTACTAGCCCACACATACACGACAGGCTTGCCAATTTACGGGGTATTTTCAAAAGTCAGAATTTAAATTCATTTAATATTTTAATTATAATTGCATTTAAATGAAATTAATTTAATATTTTAAATATAATTGCGTTTTCTTCCCATTCTGACTTTTGAAAATACCCCTAAATAGGCAAGCCTGGTACACGATTTGATCAAATCATTAATGTTGTAATTTGAAGCGTTTCCACTTCACTCATCCACTTTTTTTTTTTTTCAAAGTGAGTTTTTTTATTATTTCTTTTTGAAGCGCAATGAGTGCACACAGCAAATGTGCCGACGGCATTATTGCTTGCTCTAGAAAAAAAATGAATGAAAGAAAAATGAGAAAAAATGCACAATGTGAATCTGCCGTTTCTTTTCTCCTTTGTACAACGAAGAATTCATCACAATGAGATGATTTAGTCCACACATCCACTTCTGTTAAATCAAATCAAGAGAGCAAAACAGATTTGAAGAAAATCAAAACGTTTTGATTTGACAATCATGTAATATTTGACTTGATTCAATCATGATTGACCGTGTGTGGCGGTGATTAAGTCAAATCGTTCTTGATTGATTCAATCATGATTGAAAATATAATACCAAGCATACCAAAATACTACATACTACTTATAACAGCGTCACTGTATAGTGTCAAAAATAGAAATGGAAATATGTCTGAAAATAATAGGTACTTCTGAAACAATTGTTGTTGTTGATCCCATTGAATACCATACTACTGAAACTCATAATTTCTTTATCAAGAAGTCACAGGTGTTTAAGGCGGTCGCCTTATAAATTTGTACAAAGACAATGGATAGTGAGCAGTTGAAAGGTATGTATGAGTATGAGTTGAAAGGACTTTTGGAAATGACAGACGAACTGAAATCAGATTTTCAGAAAGTGAAGGAAATCGATGTCGAAAAGATTTGTATTGAAAGAGTAAAGACCAAACTCCATACAACGCTATATTTTATTATTTATGTTTCAACGGCACAAGCTCCACAACACGCAACTGCGTCAGCTTCTTGATTACCAAAACTCTGTAAAGGCGTCGATATTGACAATGCCACGAAACAGAACTCAATTTGTCTCTGATTTTCTGTTTCTGAGACAGAAAAAAAACTAGACGTGACTGCAGCTAAGTAGCTCGGTTTAGCCCTTGCTTATTGCCAAAAACAAAATGGTATGGAGTGCCACTTCAATCCATTGGAACTGCCGCTGAGAATACAATACTATCTCAATGCAAGCAGGACCAACTTGATTTGCAGTGTTCAGATGCATTGACATGATGTCAGCTATTCTGTTATTTTTTTTCGACTGCAATAGAAATAATTGTCATCGTGTTGGTGTTGCAACTTTTGGTCGCCCCATTTTCCGATCAATAATGTTTGAGGGTAATTTTCACATGATTAAAAGAGCTTTCCGTTTCTAAGATGGGTAGTAACTATATAAATTTGCTCCTAGTCGTAAACTGTAGGACCGTTGGTAGCTGGTAGTAGAAAGCTTGACATTTGTAGCTGCTGCAAGTCTAAGTCTGATATCAAATGTTCCATTTGCGGCAATTTTATTTGCAAAACTAACCAAAACATTCATTGTGATGACAATGTGATGACAAAACTAATCGAAAAACAAACAAAAACAATACATTATTTGTAAATAAAAGCAATCTAAATTCTTAGTATTGTATTTTGATTTCAATCAAAGAAAAATATGATGCATTGGAGCAAATGGTCCCTTAGTATAAGATAAGTAATATTTAATTTTTCTCAGCTCCTCCTTATGTTAGATTTTTGAATTTATGCAAATTTGCTTAGTAAAAACACGACGTGAGCTGAATATTTTGAACTGTCAATATATTGCACCGTTCAAAAGTTATAAGGTCCTAATCTAACAGAAGGGCTGGACAATCAAATGCGACAAGGACAAAATGAATTTCTTGTATGAACAATACCTCTGGCCAGTGGATTATGTTATGGAACATGTTGCACAAGTTTATCTCCCTAGTAGTTACGTTTCCGCTTCGAATACTCAACTTTTACCTGCAGTGCATTAAGATTTGTCTTGGTTATCTTTATTATTGATATACCATGGAGCGCCTCTCATTGTTCTGAGAATTTTAGACTGAGCTCTTTCAAATGTGTTGTATATTAAATACATGAATAGTAAAATCGTCATTGATAAACAAAATACTACCATAAATAATACTACAGTAATTTTGAACTGAATCTTTAAATTTTGGAAAAAACAACATTTACGTTTTCCTGTATTTTAATTAAGGGTACGTTGTTGTTTATGGTAAATAAGAGTAACAAGCATTTCAATTATTTTATCATTAAGTCAATTATTCAGCAATTATTGTAAATTGAAGAACTCACAAATTTCCTTGGCAACATATACGAGAAAATTTGTTCTTGCATTGTGGCTTGGCATTGCTATTGGCCACATAACTCATACAGAGTCAAAGAAACATATGTATACAATATAAATACATACATACATATAGTTATATCATTGCACATATACACAACAAGCTAAAACGAAGCAAAAAATTTATAAGAAACTAAATTTAACTAAACTGTACTGAAAGGAAACTCAACCAAACCCAACCAAAGCAAATAAAACCAAACCAAAAACCAAATTCTTGTCATCATCACCATCATCATAATTATCTTCATCATTTCCCTTTTTTTTTTTCTTTTGAAATCGCATTCAATTGCTAGTTTTGGAGGCAATGTTAAGCCTTCAGCCTTGGGTGTAGACCGAACCATTTAAGTTTGTGTGGCTATTAGTTTGCTGTCACACAATTAGCAAAAAAAATTGTCTCTTTGAGAACGACGCAATTAGTTGGATCTCAACCCACTATATGGGGATGAGATTCTATTCACAAATCAATTATACACACATACAATGGTTGGTTGAATCATGTCCATTTCCTTGCCTGACTTAAATCTCTTCTATTTGCAGTTGCATCAGTCACTCACAAGCATAATGCCAGGACACACATAAAAAATACATAGACCAAATACACTTTGGGATTCTAACTTTTCTAATCAGCTATCTCTATCTGTATCTCTCTAAATACTCTACTTACTACATACGAGTACCTACTATTTGCCATTAGAAGTTTATGATTGTTACTGTCCCCACTTGTAGTATGTATCTTGTTCAATTATATTTCAACTTATCTCATCATCTACACTCACTCAATTTTTATCGAAAAACTAAAGTATTGAAAATTGAATTAACTTAATAATCTTCATAAACACGATGACATAAATACCCAAAATAATATTCAAAGTTACGTCGAAACATGCAAAATATTCTACATATTCTAGTGATATAGTGATGATATAAAGCACATTCGTCTATTCAAAGTTTGCCAAACACTGAACTTATAGTAAGTATTTTATGGTGAAAAAACACATCTTTTTGAGAAATTCATAATTACAGAAAATTAAAGTTGCCAAATAAGAGCAACTATGAACTATTCTATGTTGCTTATTAAATCGGTTTCCATGGATACTCATTGGGGCAAAATATGAAAAACAAAATACAATAAATTCCCAATTATAAAGCAAAACAGAAGTAAAACCAAAATTAATTAAATCTTAATCAAAGTATCCTTCGAAAGAAATACTTTATACTTGTATTTGCTCACACTTTTCTCTATCCCTATCCCTATCCCTATCCCTGTTGGTTTAATAACAATTCAATAAGCTGCCTTAGCTCATCATAATCAGCATTGATTAAAGTCCAATTGAAATGTATACATTAAATTAAATTCTATAATAAATTATACGAAATTTAACTTTAACCGAAACAAATCTAAGACTAAATACAAAGAACATACAAAAACAAAGTCAACATAGACAACACAAGACAAGCAAGTCATGTTATGTCACGTCACGTCACATCACATCAAGTCACATCATGTTGTAGACCCACTACGACCCACCTTTTAAATCTTTTGTCTATTCATTCTCTGTCATTTGAAAATATTTCGTTTTTTATATGGTATTTTCACTTTGTCATGATATTTGTAATAGTACCTATATTGTACTACTGGAATAAACATGAGAATTTTTATAATACTATATACATAGTAATAAGAAAGGAAACACTGTCATTCAAACAAAAAAGATAGCGCCATCTATTTGATTGTGTTGGATAGGTGCATTTTTTATACTCTTTTCATGAAGTTTGTAACACACAGAAGGAGACATCGCAGACCACATAAAGTATATATATTTGTGATCAGCTCGATTACACGTCTTGATTTAGCCATGTCCGTCCGTCTGTCTGTCCGTCCGTTTGTATGTATGCAAAC
This sequence comes from Amiota communis, assembly GCA_037043315.1. Taxonomy (NCBI): domain Eukaryota; kingdom Metazoa; phylum Arthropoda; class Insecta; order Diptera; family Drosophilidae; genus Amiota; species Amiota communis. The sequence goes on from JBAMAV010001061.1 coordinate 511,457, forward strand.
TTGTCCCTCAGTTTTTGAGCTAGAGAGCTGAAATTTTGCACATAGGTTTCTTTTTACCATACGCAGCATTTGTCGGAAACAACCGAATCGGACCACTAGGTGGGGTACATCCCTCACAAACCCCCCTTTAAATTAATGTTCTTGTTAGAAAAAGTTTTTGGTTTTTTAACATATCGAACTGAATTTTGGACACTATAAGTTTGTAATTTATAGCCATCTATCACGTAAATTTCATGAACCTAGGGCTACTAGGTGGGGTACCTCCCATACAGACACCCTTTTAAATTAATGTTCTTGTTAGAAAAAGTTTATTGTTTTTAACGTATCGAACTGAAATTTGGACCCTATAAGTTTCTGATCTATATTCACCAACGATATAGATTTCATGATCCTAAGGTTACCTTGAGTGGTACCTCCCATTCAAATTAAATAAATAAATAAATTAATGTTCTTATTAAAAAAGTTTTTTGTTTTTTAACGTATCGAACTGAAATTTGGACCTTATAAGTTTCTGATCTATATTCACCAACCATATAAATTTCATAATCCTAAGGCTACCAGGAGTGGTACCTCCCATACAAACCCAAATTAAATGGCAAACTTTTAAAGAATAAATGTACAATAAAATTGCCACTCAAACTGATGTGATGCTAAGAAAGGAAGGTTGAAGAGTCATTGGCCAATGGTAGCCTTCTTTCTGTTTTTTTTTTTTTTTTTTTTTTTTGATCACAGCAAGTTATGCACATTTTAATAGGACCTATTTGGGTGGTCCAAACTTAAACTTGGTAAAATATATCATTGAGCCTTGCGAAATATTAAGAAAAGTTTATGGTGATGAGAGTATGAGTCGTATTCAAGTTTGCACCTGGTTTCAACAATTTAAATGTGGCCGCAAGGATTTAAATGATCATCCAAGATCTGGACGCAGAAGCATCAAATCGTATTGAGTTATGGGAAACAGTAGGTACATGAAATAGTAGCTATCGATACTGGCTGGAGAATGAAATTCATCTTACTATACAATCTACATAATATTAACGCAAGATTTAGTTAATAAAAATTGCTCTAGAGCATTGCAAAGACATCAATTTAACAAACGGATTTGTGTCATCGACCACCCTTCATATTCACGTGATCTATCACTGTGTTACTATTTTCTGTTCCCAAAACTGAAAGGAGTTACTAAACAGACTTTAAAAAGTCTATGGATAAATTGGTTGATTGTTCAAAATTTTGTATTATGTGAATTGCATCCTATTTTGAATAAATATTTTACTATTAAAGCATAATACCATGCCTGTTTTGTTTTATATTGTACCTAAAATAGTTCGGTTCGGTTTTTCATCAACATTCCGTGTGAGAACATATCTGAGATCCTATTGTATGAAAAGTTTGTTCGAACATATCATATAGGTAATCATGTATAAAAATAAGACCAAATAAATTACATAATTATATTGACAAGCCATTAAAAAAATTTTAATATTTTTGTTTTTATAAGTGTCCGACCGAAACCGAATTCACAACTGAACCTTTGGATGTGGTCGCAGTTTCGGCTGAAACTAAATCTAATTTAATATATTAAATTGAATATTCAAACACATACATAGAGTTAATTAAACCGTGTAATATGAGAATGAAATGAGCATTTTTACAAAAATTGAATTGCTAAAAAGGATTTTGTATCTTTTTGTGACCTGAAATAATTTACAATTGATTATACTTATATCATATAGTTTAGGCTAGTCCAAAAATTGACTTAGTCTCTTGTTTTTATTCATTTTCTCAATAAATAGTTAAGTGCGTATACATAATATTAATTAACAAATTCTTGGCTTATAATTAATATTATGTATACGCACTTAATTGAATTGCATATTCGTTATGAGTTACTATAACTTGTGGTTCTTCTTTTTAGTAGTATGAGATATCATTTTAATGAAAAACTTTTCCTTATCTTATCAAATTGATGAAATTGATGAAATCTAATGTTAATGTTTATTACTATTTTCCTCAAAGGCTTAAAAAGCTTAGAAAATATTCAAGTTCATACATTATAAGATAAGATTTTATATCGTACACTTATTTTCACTTTTCCTTTCTCGGATTTTTATACTACTACATAAATCCAAACAAGGACATACAGATATATATATTTACCTATTGGGTGTATGCAAAAGTCATGTTGATTTTTTTCTATAGATGGCTTTAGTCTGAATATTGAAAAATGAGTAATGGCCGAACATATTAGTGTCATTTGAAAGGTTTGAGTCTACACTACCATTGATGAGATATCATGATTGATCGATATTGGATAATATTTGTAAAAGTTAAAGCTGATTAACCATGGAAAGTAAATGTGAGGATTTGTGGCATATTTTTCTTTTTCACTTCCGAAAAGGGAAGAATGCAACCCAATCTAAAAAAAGTGTGTTACGTATACGGGAAAGATGTAATAAGTGCACGCCAATGTCAGTGCTGGTTTTCAAAATTCCATTCCGGAGATTTTGAGCTGGAGGCTGATGACGACCAAATCAATGCAATGATTGATGAAAACAGCCGTTATTCAAGACAAGAGATTGCAGAAAAGACACCATTAGAAACTTGGATACATGCACAAGCTCGATATTTGGGTTCCGCACAGAGGCAAATTTGCAGTGTTGGGTGCGCTAAATACCAGCCGCCCCTTTCTCAGCACCCATCAAGAAAAGGAACGTTCTCCAGAACTGTTACTGGCGGGAGTACATCTTGAAGACACCTTCAATACTTAACAATTTATAACCATATATAATGTGATCCAATTTTAAAGTGAATCATAACGGGTGACAGGTTGTGTACAATAATGTGAACCGAAAACGTTTATAAATCAAGAAAAATGAACCGCCTCTAACCAAATTAAAAGCCGATATTCATTCAGAGGATAGTTATGCTGTCTGTTTGGTGGAATTGGGCAGGTATCGTTTACTTTAAGCTGCTGCCATGTGTACTGTCATCAGCTATCCGAATTGGACAAAAAATCATAAAGAAGCACCCCGGACTAGCCAATCGAAATGGTGTCATTTTCCACCATGACAACTCTCGACCACATACATCTTTGGTCAATTTGGCAAAAATTATCGAAGCTGAATTGGGAAGTGATGGCACATCCAACGTATAGCCCCAACTCTGCATCATCACCATCAGATTTCAATTTATTCCGCTCTCTTCAAAACTCTGGTAAAACATACGATTCTGATAAGGCTGTCATCAGCCACTTAACACAGTTTTTTGCCCATAAGGATCAGAAGTTCTACGAGGACGGAATGAAGAAACTTCCCAAAAGATGGGCGGACTATACAAGTAATACTTTGTCCATGTGTGAGTTAAACTCAAGAGAGACTAATAAACAATGAACATTATTTACTTTGGTGAATCCACCCATTATACAAATCTTAAGTTTGAAAAGATAAAATATTTATATACATACAATATTTTTTTAATCAGATTTACGAGTAGAATCAGAATCGATTTGGTTAAATTAATTTTGCACATTCCGTTTATTTTGTTGATTTTGTTAGTTACATTTGAAATCATGTTTTTTCATATTTACACATACTAATAAATACTAAGTCGATTGATCCCTTAGTTTTTAATTACATTTTCAATTTATTTTCTTTATGAGTAAAAATATAATAATTTCAATGTGAAAAGATTGTTTGCTTGTACAATAAAATCTACTCTCCCTTCACTCGATTCAATTCGATTCGATTCAAATCATCTCTTTTCTTTTCTACTCTTCTCAACTCAACTCTTCTTCACTCTGTACTTCACTTCACTTGACTTGACTTGACTTTATTTTACTTTTTGATAGAATTCAATTGATATGCCAAGGAGATGCAGGGTAGGGTAGGGTAGGGTATTGAATAGTCTAGCCTATTCAACTCATCACCAATTCAATATTAATATTCTTACTTGTTTCAGGTTAAATTTGTCCAAAGCAATCATTTTTATTACACACACACACACACACACACACACAGATACACAAACACACATACGCATTCATGGAATATTAGAAAATAAACAAAAAGATACGAGGAAAATGAAATATTCATTGATATTTGACTCAAAATTGAAATGATCCGAAATGAAATGAATTGAAATGAAAGTGACATAACTTTTTTGGTCATACATACATACATAGATTGTACATTCTTCTTAGTATTTATGGGCAATAAAATAATACGGAAGAATGAAAGATGCTTAAGTTAAATTGAAACTGAAAGTTGACCGACCGACCGAAGAGTGTTTGAATTATTTGAAAACTCAAAATTGATTTGTCTTACCATTCTATTGACTTCTGTGTCTGCATTCATCATTGTAGTACGATTGTTTGTTTGTTAGTTCTTTGCTTGATTAAGGTGATGTAAAGTTGTGTCAGGACACAACAGAAATTTTAGAAGAAAAACTCTAGACAGTCAATATACTTAGGTACAATAAAAAACACAAAATAAAATTGACTACGAATATACTCGATTCATATACCCACATTCATACTACTACTATTGTACAAGTAAGTGTATATTATTCATATAAAGGAACTTCTATCAAACAAATAGACTCTGAATGCAAGAAGCATTCAATTCATTCAATTCAATGAACATTGGCATAAAGCCAAATAGAATGAGTAGACAGGCAGTAGCAGTACTACTACTGCCAACCAACCATTCAAAATTAGCCACTCACTTGAGCTATACGGAATCACTTGAATCAAACCATTGGTGGTGGCGGTGGTCGACACGATTTTTGGTCCACAAAAAATACATCAACCACAAAAAAGAAATTGGAAAAAAAGAGAAAAAAATGTATCAAGGATGAAATAACAAAAACATAAAGGAGAACAAAAATGGAATAGAAAAGAATAGTTGTTGAGCGTAGAACAAGGAGTGAAATAGTAAAGTGATAGACAGACTGATACCAGGCTGGCAGGTATAGAGAAAGTATGGGGGTAGCATGAGCGAACAAAGTAAGTAACAAACATAAAACTAATAGAAGAAGTGATAACCAGACAGATGGAAAGACTGAAACACATACACAAACTTTCATACATACATACATAAAAGACTATAAGTTTCATAAAAGTAAAAAAAAAAATGACTATGGTGCTATGACAGCCAACCAACATGATCAATAGAAATGCTATTGTGTAGGACAAGAAATACAATAGGGGAAATAGTATAAAAATGATGTCCTTAAAATGCACAAACTTAGGGTAGGACTTATCAGAGAAATTTTGGTAATGTTTTATAAAAAAAATTCAATGATTCATTACCCGAGAATATATATTATGCCGAATACCGAAAGGGTGAGCAATGTTTAGCTTATTACACATGTTTTAAAAACAAATCATCAGAAGTGTCGGGTATCTCTTCATCTAAAACATCATGATTTTATTTAAATGCCTGTATGACCCTCAGAGATTTCCCTTTTTTAGGGTTCCGTATCCAAAGGATTCAAAGGATTGCTAAACCATCAGTGCGCTCTTTTTCATGAACCGTAAAAGGTAGACAGTTAATAATTTCATTACATTTTTGGAAAATCTACCGAAAAAGTTGGAAATGCAATTCACTTAATCAAAACAATGTATCAGTGCCACATTGCTTTGTGTTGTCTACGACATTTTGTGTGTGGTTGATATTGCAGCAGTTCTAATATTAAAATAGTTAAAATTTGTACATTTTGTTAATTTTTGTATTATTTTTTGTAGTATATTTTTAGGCGTTAATTTTACATAGCTTCAATCAAAGGTACAAGCTTTACGTCCAACGAATTTGCATACATAGTGCAGTGTGAAATCTTGTGCGATGGTACGGATCCCTTCGTGTGCAAGTCCAACTCGCACTTTTATATCTTTGTGTAATACATGAAATACAATCATATATTATGTACCTATAACTAATGATATCTCAAAGTGTATGGAATGTTGTTCTGTTATATTCAAAATTTAATTGATTTTTATGATGATTTTGAGTCAAAGTTCAAAGGAAAATTACAATTGTCCATAGAACTAGTTGCATATAATCTCTTACAACCGAGATTTTGGATTTTCTATAATAATAATAGCTTTGTCTTCAACAGGCCGGAAAATCTATATACTTAAGTCTAACTGTACGTGCTATCACATGCATGTGATAGAGATTAAATGTGATTTGATAACATAAAATCAAAATATTTCGTATATTATGTATAGGCAAGAATAGCTTGAGCTTGAATTGAATTCTGGAATAAACATACATATATACCTAGTGTATACTAGCTGTGCCCCCGACTTCGTACGCGTGCTATACGAAATATGTTCGTAATAGCGAGTACTTTGTTATCTTTTTCCCTAATTATCAGATCTTTAATGTTGCCTCGCAGTCAAAGAGGAAAACATTAGAAAATCAGCCATAAAGTAGGCAACAGAATTAATAATATGAATATCTGTTGATTTAGTTGGTCGATTTCGATAAAATAAACGCTATATGTTACACGAAGCTTGTTACAATACACCAGTCAAAACCGGATTAAAAAAAGTTAAGCCGTTTCTGAGATTAGCATGCACAGATACGAAAAGGCTTACGATTTCCTGTATATTCAGATAGATATAGATTATATAAATCAATATACATATACATATATATAAAAGGAAAGAGTATATACGTAAGTCCAGCATTTTCTCCATAACCACACACTGTCATTCACTCATGGTTGCAGTGGTATGGTGCATAGCCCTTGATATGCACTTGCAAGTAATGAAGTTTGGTTGTGGCGGGTGGAAGTAGGAGATGAATATGTGTGATTGTACGGCTCATATAAACTCAAGATTGTGCTGAATGGCGTTAAGTGCGTTTGTGAGTGACAATGCTGAGAACTTTTCTAGAAAATTCCAAATTTTTCAAAAAGTTGTAGAATATTCTAGGATATTTTTCAATTTTTGAAATTAACTACAATTAACTACTGTGACTGTATTGGTCCAAAATGTTCTAGATTATTCTAAAAATTTTGATATTGATTTGAAAAATGATTTCAGACAGTCTTTAACGTTCTGGATTCTAAAACATTCTAAAAAATATTTAAATGTTTAAAATCGATTGGATATGATTCTAAGCAGTCTAGAATGTTCTGGATTGTCCAAAAAAAAATGAATGTGTTGAAACTGGTTGAAGGTTTATAAGCGGAAGTTCATTGTTTTTTTTTTGTCAGTCAAATTTCAGCTACAATTAAGTGATAATCATAAGCGAAGTGCTTAAAAACTAATCGTGATAAGTGAATAATCAATGTAGTATCGGAAGTTCTACACCGTGCATCTGAAAACCTCTGAATGCTTCTACTTGCGTTTATTACTGCACACTATTCTTGGCCCAAGATGTTTTAAAGACATAAGAACTGTAAACGGTTACATTTCTGAAACATATCGTACATCTATGAGAAAATGACAATCACTGGCAAACAGCTATAAATGAACAGCAAATCAAATTCGTGAACTGTGATGCGATGTATTTTGGCGAAGGCAATACTGGGTTTTTGCAGCTTGTTATCTTATAAACAAGAACCCAGATAATCCAGATTCCAAATATGACGTCACATGCTGTTGATGTTGATATCAAAATGGATTATTTAATGAACATCCCTCGTCGTCCCTGTGTGTAGGTTTATAAGCAAATAATTTTCATTTTGTAAGTTATATTTTACCCTATTACAATTTCCCTTTTTTGTTGCTTCATTCATATATGTAGGTATACTTACAATATGTGTAATACTTTTCTTTTAGAAGTTTTATTTCATTTTGTGGACGTTATGTGTTTGTTGTTGTTATACTTTGTTACGTGTTTTGACTGAGCTCAGTTTATAGGATGTTATTTCAGAATAATTTTAATATAGAATTTATAGTTTTTTTTTTTCTCATAAGAAGGAGGGAGGAAGGTAAATAGACTACCCAAAAAAACGAGAGGTTATCTATACATTTCCACCTGTAAATGTAGCAAGGCTAGGTTTGCATAATGTATAACAGCCATAAAATTACATACACAAGTAAATAGTCAAGGACAACGTGTCCTCTTAGTTTTATATTATATAAGTACGAATAGACACTATGATCTTGGTGAAATTTTAGAATTATTTTAGTGTTTTTAGTGAAAGTATTAGATTTATGTTTATCTTACCTTTCGCGAAAGTTGCGTTATATCCACAGGCGTGATACGATTCAACGCTGCCAAACGTTGTAATCGTTCCCGGGCCTGATCCTCAACAGCAATAACAAAAGCATCCTGTACAGAATTGCCAATGTCCCAAGCTGTAAGCACACAGAAAAAGAGAGAAAGACAGAAAAGTATAAGTACTAATAAGCAACTGATAAAAATATGTTATGTTTTATATTGTAATAATTTCATCATATCATATCAATGCATTACAAAATACACGTACATAGTTATATTATTGTATATACTATACATACTAGAATGTGAAATGAAATGAAAGCAACACTCGTAGATATTAGAACAAAAGGGGCAAGGTTACAAAAAAAACAAAAGCAAAAGATACAATCGGAAAACTAATCCAAGTGAACTGGATAAAACATCTTTGTGATATATTGACTTATAGTAAAAAATAAAAAGGACATCGGTATGATTATGAATAATGAGTGGGAAGAGTTTGCTAGCAAATGAAAAATACACGCAATTTTGTTTTTTTTTTTATTGTTTTTGTTTTGAAAAATAATTGGCATCGTTGAAAATGATTTATCCCATTTGCCACACATGTCCACACACACACACACACACACACACACACACACACACACATACTAAAATACAATACAACACAATACTATCTACCTACATATATGTAGGTATACAATGTTCTACTGAATTCATATAAATCCTTCTTTTATAGAACACAAAGTTTCTGTACAAGCAAACAAAAAAGAGCCGATGGCAGTGTCACTGACAATAGAATATCTTTTATTGTTTTCATATTCCAGTGAAATGAAAATGAAAATGATGAAATCCCATGTATATTAACTTATACTGATGTGATTCTGATTCTATAGTACTATATTCATTTGTTTATCCATCCTTGGGGGTACATTTCTCAGAATTCATTTACAAAGACAAAAGTGAAAAGCACATTAAGTTCATTTCTACAGAAAGATTTCATATCTTTTACAAAAGCAAGCCGACTACAAACAAATTTCCATTGCATTTCTCACAATAAGCCCCATTTCCATTGCATTTCTCACAAAAAACCCCATTTCCATTGAATTTTTCACAAAGTCAATAAATTTTATAATATTCAAAGGGAAGCCTTGTATTGTACTACAATTTGTTGTTATCTATAGTAAGTAAGTATAGGTACATGTTGTAATCCTTCGTTATAATTTTAATATTCTTGCTAAGCAAATAATGAAGTTACCTTTGACTTTTGTTTGTAGGATAATACAATAATGTAAAACAACGTATGACTAGCTATGCCCGCGACTTTGTTTGCTGGTACTTTATTAAAATTTAAACAAAAAAATTTGCTATATTAAATTTACTTATTTTTGCTTTGCCTAATCATCAACTGTTTAATGTTGGCGAGCAACAAAAATATAGGAAAACAGTAGAAAATCAAAAGTACTCAAAACTTTTTATTAAAAAAACCAAAGAGTTGTTAATAATGCTCAAAATGTTGGCAACAATACTCTCGATTTAATTAAGAATTAATATCTTTTGATTAAGTTGGTCAATTTTGATTAAGATCTTTTGATTTTGTTGTTCGGTTTTGATTGAATAAATGCTATAATATGTTAGGAGAAGCTTGTAAAATACACCAGTGAAAACCGTATTCAAATTGGTTAAGCTGTTTCTCAGATTAGCGTGCACAGACATAAAGACGTTTATAATTCTATATAAACTTCGTACGCGTAGTATTCGAAATATGTTTGTTATAGCGTATATTTTGTTAACTTTTTTCCTATTTATCAGATGTTTAATGTTGGCGCGCAGCAAAAGAGGAAAACATTCGAAAATCAGACAAAAAGTCGGCAACAGAATTAAAAATATGAATATTTATTTGATTTAGTAAGTCGATTTCGATAAAAATAAACGCTAAATGTTACACGAAGCTTGCTACAATACACCAGTCAAACCGCATTCACATAGATTAAGCCGTTTCGGAGATTAACGTGCATAGACAAGAAAAGGATATATATATACCTACATATATACACGGACAAGTTGGTAAGCTACATCTTTCACTGACGTTATGTCAAAATTTCATGACCAATGGACAATTAGCAGCCGAGTTATTGCTTTTTAAGTGACAGTGTGTTTATATCATCGATCGAAAAATGAACTTCGAACAAAGAACGCATATTAAGTTTTGTTTTAAACTTGGAAAAACTTTTACTGGGGCATTTGAATTAATCAAACAATTGTATGATGATAATTGTTTATCCCGTGCCAGAGTCCATGAAACGATTCAAAGAAAGTCCTGATGACATCAGAGTCGAAGTGATTACATCAAGTAACATTGAAATTGTGCGTGAATTTATAAAAATAATTAGTCAAAATCTTCGTTGCAATACATGGCAATGTAATTGAACATATTAACAGATTCACTTCATTGCGTTTGTTTTCACGTATTCCCCGCGTGAGCCCGCAATACCGTGAAAATGCCATCTTTTGCACGTTAATGCGACCACTCATCGTTCGACACTTATCACTGATTTTTTGACCAAAAATCACATTTTAATGGTCAACCACTCACCGTATTCTCCTGATTTAGCACCTTGCGACTTCTACCTCTTCGGACAACTACATTTGGCACTGAAAGGAAAGCGCTATGCCGATATTGAGACTATACAAAAGGCGTCGACCGCGAATCCGAAGGACATTTCTACAGGACGGCTTAAAAATTCATTCGACATGCAAATTGATCGTGCAAAACGTTGTATCGATGTGCAAGGAGACTATTTTGAATAAAAATGTGATTTTTGAAAACTTTGCGACACACCTGGTATATAGGTATAGATATGTATGTGTAGATAATGTTAATTAGACCAACTGATCCAATCCCAATCTAAATTATTTCATATTTGTTGAAATAATATTAAATCACACTCCCAGAGTATTGTACTACCTAGGGATTCATACATGCCTTAAACTAAAACTTTAACTTATATCGAAATTTTCCGTGATGACATCCTAAGAAAGAAGGAATTTTTTTTTCTTATAAACACTGCTCTTTTGCAATAAATCTTATCACAATTCATTTAAGAATTCGAGTTAACATAGATAAACAATTCCTGATGAATCTATACTTAATAATATTATAAAGAGATAATGTTTGTTTGAATGTTACAGGTAATCTTCGAAACTAAAAACCCGATTTTAAAAATTATTTCACTAGTAGAATGCTACGTTGTCTGTGGGTGTGGATGGTCTACATATTTTATATAAATAAAACTAAGTCCGAATATTTTTAGGATAAAAGGGTAATGTTTGTTTGAATGTTACAGGTAATCTTCGAAACTAAAAACCCGATTTTAAAAATTATTTCACTAGTAGAATGCTAAGTTGTCTGTGGGTGTGTATGGGCTACATATTTTATTTAAATAAAACTAAGTCGGAATATTTTTAGGATACAAGGTGCCCAAAATAAAAAAAAAAATACAAAACTGTATAGTGCCACTCAAACTGTGCTCACATCTGATACTCAAACTGTGTTCTTTGTTAATACTCAAACTGTTACAGAGAGAATATAGTGATGCTAAGAAAGGAAGCATATCTTATATGTATCTGGCATTTGTCGCCGTTCGTTTGCTTGCAACCGGTGTGATGCCGCATCGAGTACGCTAGTATATAACATAATGATGTTTTTCTTCTTGGTTTAATAAGGTTATAATCTTGACTAAAACTAATTTGATTTAATTTAATTTGTTATTGTGAATGCAGCAAAAGATCAACTCTGAATAATTAGTATTGAACGATATGCAGCAGTTTGTTCAAAGTTGAACGATTAAGTGATATCTTCACTGCTGCAAGTGTTTGTCAAATGCCGAATTAGCAGATAATTCAATTACTTAAAAACTTAAGGACTTGTTCACCTTAGAAATGAACATATACACACAAACATATACTAGTACGACACTTAAAATAACCTAGTTAGATTGACAGTTTTCTTCTCAATGTTATTTATTATTTGTGCCAATAAACTGAAACTTTATTGAGGGCTTATCAGACTGTGTATGTAGATACTATGCATGTAAGTATGTAAGTACTATAGTAAATCAGCCAGTGTGAAGTATTAAAATCGACAACGACATCGACATGAGTATGGAAAGGAAGACGTTGACATTAAGAATCTAAGTGATTGAATAAATGAAAATGTCTTTTCCATGGATAATTGACTTTGTAACACTCATTTAAGTATGCACACACGATGGGAGACGACAATCTTAACGTGAAAATGTACAAGTATTTCATTTATTCTCAGGGTGCTTTTTTTTTTCTTTCCTGCAACTCTTACATTTTCTCGTTCATTTCATACTACTCAACTCACATTAGTCAAGTTTTATTTTTGCATTTACCGGTTATTGCACCCATTTAAGTATTATTTTTAATGTCGTCGTTGTTATTGTTGTTGTTGAACCTATAAAAATACATATCAGCAACAGTAACAGACAAGATACATTAGCAAGAATGAAGTATATACATACACACAAGTTAACTAAGTTAGTTGGTCAGTGGACCAACAACGAGCGGGCAGACTCAATCAAACCAAACCATACCAAACCAGATCATCAGTGTTGACGCGACTCAACACAACTCGCCTCGACCAAGATTCACGCGTCATTCATTCATCCATTCATTCATTTACAAGTAGTATAGTATAGACACCATATACAAGACTATGTCATACCCCATACTATAGCATTCCATAACATACCATAACCATCTAAAGACAACATAGTAGTATGTATTGTAGTATAGTATGTACGAAACAAGTCTACTCAAGACTCAACTTGTTCCACCATCATGTTTTTATTATTCTTTGCTCGTTTTGATTGAGTCTGTTGTTGCTAATTAAGGTTAATAATATTTTAAATATGCATACATACAACATACATATATTTTATATTAACTTTGTCAACATGTAAAGCTGGAATATATACATAGTATATTGTATAAGTGACACACATTATCCTATAAAGTCGGCCCGACTCAGTCATTTAACCGCAATTTATAACAACTCATTTACTTACACAATAAATTGAGCGTTACTATTGTATGTAGATAAAAGATATGTCAATGCGTATGGATTGATGTCGCCTCGCAACGCGTTATAATTGTATATTTAAGTGACAACGGAACCTATCATTCGGTGTCATTTGCCATTTGCTATCAATACACACAACTAACCAACCAAACACCCAAACACCCAATCACCCAATCACCCACTCACCCATGAAATAAAGCAAGTAAACATCTTCAGTTCACCAAGATTCTTTGATTGATTTAATACTTAAAGCCGATTAAGTTTAACATCAGTTGACACATATTTCATAATAGAATCAGTAGTGACCCCAGTAGACTCAGAAATAAAATATATTAGGTATTGTTTCTTTCAACGGAACAAAATATTTTGAGGGATTTTGCAATTTGATTATAAAGAACTTCGGTGCATTTGAAAGCCCCTGGTCTGGTTTAATCAGCTAGAGTGTAATTTTATTTTTAAACTTTTCTATAAATTGAAATTCATTTTTGCCAAGAGATATCGACATTGGATAGAATGTGAGCATGGAGAGGTGGATTATTACATAACGCAGCTTCTTACAGGGCATGGCTATTTCCGCTAATACATGCACAGAATGGGGAAATGCAGAGAACTATGTTATCATTACGACGCTGGGCAAACATTATCGGTCTGAAAACATCATCCAAAACATAACAGAGACTAAAGTCAACTGGAACTTGATTACTGCATTCGTCGAAAACGTCCTCAAGGCGAAAAAGATTGAAATTGATGCTTCTGAGTTCGCGGACGGCAATGTCAGGAACATGATGCAACAGGAAGGGGCAGGCTCAAAGGATGCCTACTCTGAAGTTATATATAAAGCATATCCGGGACAGAGGACAAGGAGGGATGTTTAGTGGAGACACCAGACACTTTGACACGACTGTGGCTATAGGTCCGAATTCTCAAAGATAAAGCTTTAGGATGCAACAACAAAATTCAGACCAAATTGGATGAATTGAAAGACAGTTGAATAATAAACTAATGGATGAACTGATGGACTGATGGATATATGTGTGTGTAGATACATGGATGAATTGAAGGACAGTGGAATGCTAAGCCAATGCATGGAGGTGGATGAATGATTGGATTAGTTGATTGTAGTTTAATAGAAAGACAGAGTAATGGAATGATTTGACTTCAAAAGAACCTGTGAATTGTATCTGTTGAGTTCTAAATAAGGTGAGCGCGAGATGAGCTCAAACTATTTATTCTGCTGAATTTGTTTTGAAACTACTTTTATCATCATCATCATTGTTGCTGTTGTCACTATTGTACCCACATTCATGAAGCTCACCATTGCCAAAAATAGTGATCATTAACAATAGAAATGCCCTAATTCACAAAGTAAAGACGTCGGTTACTAAACTGAAAACATGAATAAAAGAAAAAAAGGAATTATTTTGTTTACACTCAGCCGGATGTTTTCCGTTCCATTGAGGTAGGTTTCTTTGCCAATTGAACAACAGAAATAATCGAGTTTATTTGCTGCCAAAGAGGTCAGAAAAAAATCAGAAAACAGTTTTGGGCTGCCGTAACTGTCACTGATTGCTTTCCTTTAACACTCTTGTGACTTAAAATTTACTGTGAAAATGTATTGAATGGTGTAGTGAAGTCGTTCGGTGCATAAACATCTGAAAAAGGTAGGTTCCAAGAGGACTCTGTACCATCTTATAAAATGCAAAGCAACCAGGAATTCTTTTGCATTTAATTTCTTCAACACTAAGAAATACATTTAGAGGAGTTTTGTCAATAGTTGAATCAAAATCCAAAACACATTCCAAATTAAATAAAATAAAATAAAAATTATTTGAACAGATCCACGTTATGTGTAGGTACTTGCGTGGTTCATTTATGAGTAGGTACATACGCATTTAAGGTAGACCTCAAGTTCTTTGGAGTTTTTGTATTCTCATTCACTTGTTACTTAATTTGAGTTGAATTAAGTTGGCCCACCATAACCGTATGTATATATACGTAGGTTTTATACCTTACTGATTGGCAATGTAGATTGGTTGAAAAGTTGGCTGCTTGGTAGGTCTACCTTGCATATTGCATATTGGTTGGCTTTAATTTGCGGAAATGACACAAAGGCAAATGGGCTTAAATGATAATGACAACGATGACAATGATGACTATGAAAAAAACCAAAAGTAGAAGTACAAAAACACGCTTTCATTTCACTGCTGCAGTTTTTATGCATTTTACAGCACTCAATACCATTGCACACACCTTTTTCATCTACAACAACAACAACAACAACAACAACAATAACAGCAATACGCAAAATAGTGAATATGGTGGAAATAGCGGAAATGGTGAAGATGTTATTGGCACACCCCTTAATTGGATTTCGAATGCTTTTTGCGTGTGCCTATGGCTTTTGGTATGGTGTCTCGATGTCTCGATGTTTCTTGATGCTTCTATTATAGGTACATATATGTAAGTGTGTTGTGGATGTGTATACAACATGTGTTGGGGGAAAACGGGTGGAAAAATGACTCGCAGTATAGTACTATTTGTACTAGTAGTATCAATATACGTAGACAACTTGACATGACAGACACATCGCTACCAAACACGCTTACGCCAACACTTTGATAGTCTCCACCACCAAATCAACCAACTAACAATTCAACAGACTTGGCCTGAATTTACTTAGTTCTGTTTTGCAAATTGACCACGAAACTTTTACTTCTAACATTCATTGCTAAGACTTCAACTATCATCATCATCATCATCATCATCATCATCACCATCTCTTTATTGTTTCTGTTCATTTCTCTTTTGTTCTTCTTTACTATCTTTGTCTATTTGAAATGAAAATTATTGAGTATGATAGAAACTTATTTATATTAAATACAATACAATTGCAATATATGTTACCTGTATTCAATAAAGTACAATAATAGTAGGTATCATTTAATTACAATTTTAAGACAATAGATTGCCTTTGAATAAATAAATAGAAATGCCCCCCTCTTCAATTTCTTTTCATACACCATATACACAAACACACTTGCATACGTGTAATCAAAGCATTATGTACCGGGTTTAAGGCGACAACCGAAACGATTTTCACTAAAATCATATCAATTTTTGTTTATGGCGTGGTATCACATATGACAGAAACGAAACGACAACATAACCAGAATCCAGTAACAATGTTCTAGGTCTGTTCTGTTTCTGGTCTGTTCCAGGTGCTGTGAGACTGTGCTACTACATAGAACAGAACCAGAACTGCTGATTATTGTTTTGATCATAGTGAAAAATCAAAGAGCAATTCAGATAGTAGGTAGTTCTTTCTGGTGCTGGTGCAAATACACTGAGATCTGGTTTCATTTCATTTGCGTTTGTTTACTGGTGCAAAGTTGGCATATGCATAAAATAGTATAATGTCGATCCCACCTCCAAAATAAAGTGTTTTTTTTTTCTTCATAATCACTTTGTAAAAGATAAATGTTAAATGTATAATCATTATCATGATTTTTGAAAACATTTTACAATGATTTTTCGGTGCTAATAAAGCAAAATAATTAAGTTGTACAGCTGATTTCCAAAAAACTGTAAAAATGCTAAGGGTTTATGCTACATTTCAATTCGTTTTACTTAAATTATGACGGGTTGGAAATGTTCACCGTGTTCAGAACAAACTGAAAACAAGACATGACCAGTGAGTAAGCTATTGTACAAATACACTTTACTGGGAATTATGTGCTGATCAATCAAGATAAACACAATCAGCACATTGGTCTCATGGACATGTCACACTTTGCATGTGCTGTATTTGGAGTACCGATAAACTTTATTCAATGATCATAGTTAGTGATAAATTCAACAACAATAAAAAAAATAAAAAAAAATAAAAACTGTGCATTTCAGATGCAGGCAGCAATTCAAATGACGAATCTTCAAATGACAAAACTTCAAATTATGAATCTTCTTCAAAATTAACAATACAATTTTCAGCGTATTTGAAAAGCAATAAGCAATTCCTGTATAAGCTTTTATTGGCGAGTATATTCATTTAAATTAGACGCGTTGCACCCACGATTGCTTCAACTCACTGACTAATTCATTGTTTATTCTTGTTTTCTTTTCTTCTTTTTTTAAAGAACATTTTGGATTAATTTAACATCTTACGATATATTAGGGAATCAGACTTTTTTTGTTTTTTTATCATCATTTAGAGAGTAACTCGTTTCATCACATTAAAGTTCAAATATTTTTTCCTATTATTTACTTAAAAGAATATAAAACAATAATTATCTACATCAGATAAAATGCAATAAATTGAGATTATAACATTTTGTAAAATATTCGAATTCCAAATATACGTAAATTGAATCTCGCCTTATCTCTTGCCATGACATATTTTTGCTACGTTATCTTTAATGAGTAATAAAATTTTGTCATATCACTGAAGTATCCAACATTTTACATTATGCTTATTCCACACTTAAAATGAGCATCCAATAATACTACAAAAATTAAAAAAAAAAAAAAAACAATAAAAATAATTTAATCTTTTTGATGCCATTAAATTAAAAGCAAATTGCAAATTGTATAAGAAAAAGCTTTTATAATTCGATTTAATTATTTATTCTTATAGTAGTCTTTGGGCAAAAGCTTGAATCAGCTTAGTTTAATAATCCATAATATCAGCATTTTGTCAGGAAACACATTGTAGTTGTGTCAACATACTACAGTAAAAACTATTGTATGTATATTAGAAAAGACATCAATTTATGAGTATACAATTCACCAAAACATTAAAGTATCTTTGAAATTAATTTAATATTACAACACACAAATTAATATTAATCATATACAACATAGTATGATGATATCACCAAGTATGTATTGTATGTAAAGGAGTGACATAAACAGAATACAGAGGTCAGAAGACTAGACTAGAATCTTAAAACTGAACTTACTGCCCTTAAATTGTCCGTAGTATCAGAACTAGTATAGGAAAAAGTGTCGAAGTATAGGGTTGTTCGGAAATTAATTTCGTTTTTTCGCAACAGACAACTAAATTGTATTTTCCAAAGCCAAAACAACGACACTTAAGCCGCAAATCATTACATATATTTTGACAGCTGATCTGGCAACGCTTGTTTGTAAAAAAAACCATTGATTAAATGCAATAGGTATTGACAGGTGCCCTATAAAATATGTTAGGTGAACAGCAGCATTCTCGGCATGTTGTTCAAGCAACAAAAAATGACAGTACGCCAGTGTCGAAACTTCAATTCGGTAATTTTGATGTTGAAGATGCACCAGGTCCTAGAAGCTCAGTTAAAGCTGATAAAGACGAAATAAAGGCATTAATTGGAGTAAAAAAATGAACTGGATCAGAGCACCTCGAAATCCAATATTCATCAACAAAAAAAAAAAGGTGATGCTATCTGTTTGGTGGGATACAATACAACGATCCTTTCTGAATTCTGCTGTCATCTGCTGGACAAATTGAATGATTCACTTCAAACAGAAAAATCCAGAATTGATCAATAGAAAAAGTGTAGTCTTACACCAAGATAATGCGTGACTTCATACAAGCTGTAATGGAATATTCTGGTAATTTCTGATTTTTACCTGTTGCATCAAATGAGGAAGTCAAAAATCACCAGGATCAGTTTTTGCGAGCAAAGAACAAATATTTTATGAGCATCATGCTCCTACGGCCAGAAAGATGGCAAAAGGTATTTGATCAGAATGAATCATGTAGAATTCAATAAAATATTTATAAACAATAAGAAAATCGTGAATAAAAAAATGAAATTACTTTGCGAATAACCCAATATATGAAATGATTTTCAGACCACTGGATTCAATTGAACAGAACACCCAATCTTCAAAAGCATCATTGAAATGGAGACATGAGGTGTTAGTTGATGTCAAACCCAAACCCAATCAAGTATTCACCAAATATTTATACTATTTATACTACATACCACCCCTAAGCCTATTTGTTATGCAAGAGAACTACTATTGTAGGTGGCTAGTACCTATTGCAAACATCAAGTTGAAATATCAACCACACACCTAATTCAATTTGCAAACCACCAGCAATGATTTGCTCTTTTTGATTTTTCAATTAAAATATAATATTTGCAATAATTGCAAATATTGTATTGTATAAAAGTATTCGTCAGATATAATATTGTAGGTATATTGACATTCATCTGCTCATCGTCATCATCAGAAATGCCGTGAATGTACTTGTATATTTTTTAATAATTATAAAACAGTTAAATACTATTGTAGTTAAGTGTTAGCCTGAGGAATGCATTGTCTCACGTTCGATTCTATTAATTAATATTTATCTGACTGACCATTACCATTTGCAATATGCTTGTATGTCATCGCATCTTAATAGTTTCATCTTGCTAATTCCCTCAATCTTTGTTTAAATGCTTTATAGAATTTTCTGAATGCTTCAATGAGAATGTTAGTCAAGCGATATTTCATCATCATCATCACCATTAGTTTTGTTATTATTTTTTGGTATTTAATTTTCCTATTTACTCATCATTTTATTCAATTAAACAATAATAATTACCTGCATTGGTAAAAACAAAGTAGTATTAAATAGTACCTAGTAGTACTGGGTATTACTTATTGTATACTATACAGATTTTAACACCTTTTGAAGTGATGATGCTGATGGTGATGTTGATGTTGATGTTTTGTGTTTTTATTCTCGTTATTTTTCGTTTATTTCAACTATTTGGAGAAATATTAGAATTCATGGAAATACAAATAAAATAATCCTCATCATTGCCACTCCCTATCTATGTCTTTCTCTCTCTCTCTCTAATAATGGTAATGGCGAGAATGGCAATGATGAGGATTATTTTAAAATAACATTGAATTTCACAATTAGTAAGTAGTATTTATTGTTGCATGTACCCACTCACATTTGTAGGTACTAAGTAGTACTATAAAATTTTCCAAACACAAGTTCAAAGTATTAAACGTTGTTGTTATTATTAATTTTTCTTTTCAAATTAAAGCTTGAACATGTTTGATGATTTACGTACATGTACTTACTACTTATAACGTATAGATTGATTAGTATAGGTACTATATACTTATTTCTTTAACGAATTTTATCAAACAAAATTCTAAATGTGAAATTCTTTTTTCAAACATAAATGATCATGATTTTGCCTTGAATCATTATTATATTGTACATTTTGTTAAAGATCGATCGTTTTATATTCAAAGAAGAATTTCAATTAATCAAGATTGTTAAGAACTGTTAATATGTGATTAGAATTAATCATATAATATAGCAAAGCAGTCTTTGAAAATTTACTAATGCCAATCCAAGAATTTCGATCGAACCCCCTTTGACTTGTATACACACGCCGCGGCGGCACTGTTCTCGCTCTGTTATTCTCTAATTACCTTTTGCTTGCGTTCGAAACTAAGCTTTAAGTGAATACAAAATACTACGAGTACCTACATACTATTTACAGTGAGCGGAACACAAATGAACAATAAGTAGATTAATTTATGTTATAGTTACTGACAAGAATTATTTGTTTTTCGTTTTCAATGATTCTGCTGATTGGAAAACAAAAATAGTAAAAATTGAATTTTAGACAAAATTTGTTGTTCATATTTTGATGTTTGAGCTTGTTTAAGTCTTTTTGTTGAATTTTTAACCATCCCACTATCCTTGGTCCACTAGATAGTGGGATAGTGAATATAGGTACTAATGTACCACATTCGATATTATATTATTCGAAATATTTGAAAGTTTATTTCTATTTTTATTATTGTTATTAAAAGTAGTTCAACAAAAGATAAATTCTTAAACTACTTAGAACAATAAGAGCTTTCTGAGATTAATAATGCTATTTAAATATTTTCTAGGTAGATTAGGTTTATGTTTCTAAAATTTGGGTTGCCCAGAAGCTCATCTATGTTAAGTTTGGCTTGGTCTCGAAGGCGTTGTAATGGATTCCACCCTGAGAGTACAACATCGCTGCAGAGAGGTAATACATCATTGTTGAGGTGACGAAGTATGGGTGTTGAGTAGTAAGTGCGGTGTGCCCAAGTCAGAGGTGGACAAATAATTTAATTGCATTCCGATGGCATTGACTAGGGTAAATTGGTGTAAATGACACCTGGGTTAATGTGCTCGTAGTGATGGCTTGCAATATCCCATGAAATCCGGTCTTTCATCCGAATGTAAGATTAGACATTTCGAACATATTGACTGTGTGCAATGGTTCTGTTACGCGAGCTAGTTCATTGCTAAGAATTTTGGCATGGCCATAGAAGTTGCGATTATGCTGACTTCAAAAGATTCACCTCGTTCTGGCTGTCAAAAATGAAAAGCGATTAAACCAACTTTGAACGAAAATTACCATCAAATGACAAGGAGACTGCTGCAGAGAAGCCTTTTAATAACGAACGATCAACGGGGAATATATGTTCCAATGATGGAGGGCCTCAACATGGATATTCAAGAATTGGCAGCATAAAGTTCTTTTGCTGCATGACATCGACCCAATATAACCAAGGAAGCCTAGGAAATGCTGCCACACCTGCTGTAGTCTCCCGATTTGGCACCAACAGATTTCCATTTCTATTAAGTGGGAGTCGGACTCGCTCAGGAAGGGTTCCTTACCACCTCACAAGGTCTTAACACTATGTATGCAAATTCGTTGGACATAAAGCTTGTACCTCTGTCTGAAGCTATGTAAAATTAATTTGTTTTTGTCGCAATAGTGACATATTTAAACAGCGCCTAAGGTATACAAAAAAAAAAAAAAAAATTAACATCGCCTAAAAGTATGCTACAAAAAATTAACCAAAATGAGAAGCAAAAGATAATAAGAACATTAATTTTAATTTGGGTTTGTATGGGAGGTACCCTTTCTAGTAATTCTAGGATCTTGAAATTGACATGGTTCATGAATATTAGTCACACACTTATAGTGTCCAAACTTTAGTTCAAAAAACAAAAAAGTTTTTCAATAAGAATATTAATTTGAATTTGGGTTTGTATGGGAGGTACACTTCCTAGGAAACATTGGATCTTGAAATATATATGGTTGGTGAATATGAGTTTGACATTAATAGTACTCAAGTTTCAGTTCATTAAGATAAAATACAACAAAGTATTCTAATAAGAACATAAATTTAAATTTGGGTTTGTATGGGGAACCCTCTAATTTTTTAACTTTATTTTATTTTTAATATTTGTCGTTATACATGCAATTAAATTAAAAACAATGCAAATTTCAACTGTCTTCCTATTATGGTTCATCAGATAGAGCTCTCGAATGGATGGACTAACAGTGTAGGCTTAGTAATAGGGTCCCGTTGGCACCCTTTGGGTACGCAACCCTAAAAACCGGAGGAACTTAGTTACCCACCTTATATAATATGTATTTATATTTTTTACTATATGAATGATATTGTTAATATATCAAAAGTTCCCATTTTTGATTGGAATTTATTTATATGATAATTTTCTTATTTTTTTTTTTTTCTTGTCCCCCCTTATAAAGTTTGATGAAAAATCAACAAGAAATAACGAAACGAAAAAGTTACTTTTGCACCCATAAGAAGTTTCTTCTTGGTTTTCTATCCCAAGTAAAAGGAATCACAACTAAAGTTTAGATTTTCTTTTAAATTTTAATTGTTTTGTAGCACTTTAGTAAATCTTTCTTTTTGCAACTTCTATTCATTCATTCATTCACTCATTCTTCGTATAGTATCTTTGCTACAGTTTTTTTTTTATTAAATAATAAATTACACTTCTTACACTTATTCACACAAACAGTAGTAGTAGCAGAACTTTTAATAAGAGCGTGTGCCTAGGAATACACGCAGATAAAAACAATTTGAGAAGAAAAAATTATTGTAAGAAAAGAAACTTTGAAAAACATGAGGAAAAATAGTAATTTAACTGATCTTATCAAAAGTTTAATACCATGCACTGTACACATACTAAATTTAAAAGTAATGAGTTTGGTCTTAGAGTTTTAGCTGGTACTAGGTCGGGTCACACATAGATATGAGGTTTGAGTTCTTCCTTTAGCATTTTATAGTGAAAATATTAAGTGATATAATGGGAGGTGCCACAGATAACGCTAGTGTTTTCGTAGTATGGAGTTTTGCATTCCACTCGGTCACTCGACGATTTAATCGAATAACCAAACCGCTTCAACTGAATGTTAATAGGGCTGCCAGCATATAAAAACCTAAAAAGAAGGAATCAAACACTCCCAAAAGAGTTTTCTGTGGAACCTAAAATCGGAAATCTGGTGGTATATAGGAGGAAGAGTTTTCTGTGGCACCCCCTAATAAGTAAATCTTATTCTAAGATAAAATTACCTTCAGTCTCAAAAATAGGCAACTTGACCCAAGCAATGACACCACAAAAACCCTCAGATATGCTAATTCATCAATTATTGTACTTATATGCATATTATAAATATATTTTTCCAATCATGTTTTGCCAAGAACCCCCCGCAAAGCAAAACGCCCCACAGCTTCCAGTTTAGTTATTAGATTATCAAACCTGGAAACAATGTACATACGTATTAGTAGGTATATAATAAAATTTGAAGAATCTTCTTCTTAGACTTTCATTCTGAAACACAAATAAATTTAACAATTTCAGCTCGATATCTTCAAAATGAAATGAACTAGAATAATTTAAAAAGAAACATTGAATAAGATGTTAGCATTGTAGAACTTTCTGATCCAATGTTTGTTAATTCTTGCATTACAAATATCAGACTAAAATCATAATACATTTTACACTATAATTTAGGGAGTGTGAAATGTACAAGGAAGGAGAAATAAGAAAAATATCAGTTAACCAAGTCAAAAAAGCACAAAATGCTATTTGAAGTACTCTGAATATATTCGCATGAAACGAGACAAGAAAACACAAGACATGAAGATACTAAATGTTGCTGACTGACGGTAATAATGCTGACAATGATGATGAAAATAATGATCATGATGAAGCTGCATGCGGGGGTGTCATATAAACCAACCTAGTAAACCTAGTAACATGAAGAAGATAATGAAAAAAAAAAAAAAGAATTTTATTCAGACCATTGCTATTTACGAGCGAGAGTGAGAGAGAGAGACGCTAGGAACAATGGGGGCAATTGAACGAAGCTTCTGACGCAAACACAAAAACAGACGTCATATCATATTTGCGGAATCAGATAGAAATACAAAATACGTAGATACGTAGATACAATACTTCATGCTGCTGTTGCTGTTGCTATTGCTACCTATGCATGCCTTCATAAAATACTACGTGTATCTCTGTATGTAAGTACTATTCCCAGTTGACCAAGCATCGTATGTCGTGCGGACTTCCGTCGAAACTTCCGAAAACGGGCTCAGAAATGAGTGTTTCGTCCGTACAAAACGGATGTATGAGAAAAAAATGGACAAAAGAGACGACAAGACAACAACAAAAAGTCAGCGCCGCAAAAATATCCGTTTCATGCTCAGAAACGTTCACGTTCGCGGAAATATTTCGGACATGAAACGGATACATAGATAAATAGCAATAATAAGTAAAAGACGTAACTGATAAACGACGCAAACACAAAATTTTCGGTATTTGTTTTGCTGTCGTTCGCGCTCTTCCTCTTTATTGTGTACACATTTAGTGCAGCAGTCGCGAGTACAGAAAAAAAAAGGAAAAAAAAAATAATTGTTGTTGTTAATAAAACAAGGTAAGTTCATAGAAATATTAAGTGAAGTGTGCGGTGCATTTTTTTAATGTTTTTTTTCCCTTTTCATGTGGAATATTTAGTGAATAACACATCTTCATCCTCAACTTATTGGATATATTCCTAGTGGCAAAAGTAAGTAAACAATAAATTAAAATATCAAGTGAATTTTCATTTTTTCTAATTTTTTCATCCTTCTTCTTAGTACGAACAAGTGATCATACAGTGGCGGTATAAAACAAGGTAAGTTCATAGAAATATTAAGTGAAGTGTGCGGTGCATTTTTTTAATGTTTTTTTTCCCTTTTCATGTTAAATATTTAGTGAATAACACATCTTCATCCTCAACTTATTGCATTTACTTCAAGTGGCAAAAATTCGCAGAGTGAGTAAGTAACAAATTAAAATATCAAGTGAAATTTCATATTTTCTAATTCTTTCATCTTCAAGATAGGATGACGGGAACTGAAAAAATCATCGGCAAACGGAGCAAGGAGTAGTATTTTGTATTTCTTATTTCTTATATTTCTTTTTTCTGAATTGTAAATATTTATATTATTATTATTGTCTACCATGTTGAAATAATTAGAAATTATTATTATAAATAAATTGTGCTCATTGTAAATAGTTCTTTTCATTAAATGATTGACTTGCGGCCCGAAAACGGTTTAATTGACGGGCCGAAAACGGATCCGTTAACGGCCCATAAACAGATCCGTTGACGGCCCGTTAACGTGTGCGACAACGGACCGAAAACGGTTACATTTGCGTGCCCAAAAACGGTTCCAATAACGGGCCGAAAACGGATCCGTTAACGGCCCGTTTTCGTGGCCCGTTAATGATAGTTTCCTCTGCCCAAAACTGAGCGACAGATGAATATTTTACGTACCGATTTCGGATCCGAAACGGGGTTTTTTACCCGCTCAGAACCCGCTTAACTCTCATAAGTAATACCGTTTTCGGAAGTTTTGGTCAACTGGGATTAGTATTCATATGTACGTACATACATCTGTGTGTATCTGCGTGTGTTGAGTGCTCTGTTGACGTTGCATCTTGGTTTGGTGATTCTGTTGCTGTTCCTGTTGATGTTGATGTTGCTGCTGCTCTTGCCGTACGCTACTTGATGCCACATCAAATCATCAATCGTTCTATCTGTCTGCATCTGTGCTCAAGTGCTTTTGATAAATAAGAATTGCATGCAAAAAGTAAATACCGAAACGAACGATTCAACAAAAAATCGTAAGCAAAAAAACAAAAACAATTGAAGAATAAAAAAAAACAAAACATAACATAACAAAAATAATAATAACAATAACAATACATGAAAACGAAAAACAACAACAACACCAGAAAGAACCAAAGAGTTTAACTGAATTTGTAGAATGAAGATGAAGCAGAGACACAATTCTAAGTTAGAAAAACGAGAATAAGTATCTACTACGAGTATCTTCAAGCACCAAAGTCTCGTCAGCACTCAGAGTATTGATGACGTAAAAAAAAAACAAAAAAACACAAAAAAAAATATATAAAAAATCAAGATACAAGAAAATGTATCTTATACTAGTAGAATCAACGAACCAAGCCATTGCACAATATATGTAAGTGTACATATGTATAAATGTGACTTGTATGTAGTACATACATATGCATGTAAGCCATGTCAAGATATTATGGTATTGTATTGCATTTCAAGAGTCTTCTTACAGTTAGTTATACTAAATAAGATACAAACCTACATATGTAGGTAGTTATCATACGAACTCATATGGCGACTTAAAGGTACTAAGACACTTGAGTATGACCGCAAAGATAACTTCATATACTGTGCATAGCATAACAACTAGTAGGTAGTAAGTTCAAGTAAATAATCTGCATCAGTAAAATCATACGAGCAAAAGATTTAAATCTTTTGAGAATCAAGCAAATAGTTATTACTCATACTATTTCACTACTTAGTACGGGGTATATCTTATGTTATTGTATTAGAATTAATGTAATAATTACAATCATAACCATATTGTCATGTCATAGACCACATCGTATTGCCTTCCAATCAAGGAAATCATCTAATTATAACTTCACGCATAGTCGTGACATGCGACTCAGAAATCATTACAAGTTCAGTAACTCGTCCTAATCCAGGACAAGCGATTCACCTGATGTTAATTTCTCATTTACAAGCAATTAGTGGCACCGACACTCTACAAATTTGGGGAAGCAGTGCCGTGTACAACATAAAGAAAGAAATCACAAAAGCCTATCCTAGATCCCCTAGACATTTAGAGCCTAGAATGCTTGATAAAATCACTTTACCGTTACCATTATAATTACCGACTGCATAGACATTACTATGTAACGGCGACTCTCTCACTCAAGTCGTGACACTATGAAGACTGATACGCCCAAGTATTTATTACCTAACCAATAAAATATTATATGGTCTCTAGGCACAGAACTGTAAGCTCAGTCACTGCTCTACTATGTATTATAAGAACGATTGTTCCTTGATGATGAGAATTCGAGAAGCTCATAACCACGAATACTGATATCTGGTTGTGTTGTGCATTGAAGTGCTGAATTGTTAAGGATACTTGCTATGAAGACCGAGCTGATGTATCAGCATTGCCATATAAAATTTGTGAAAACCAACTCTTAATCATAAGTACTCGTATAACGATTGACTTGGCTACTCAACAACATGCACATTATGCTCTCGAAACCATGCGCTCACAAACATCAATGATGATTATGGATCTTGTTAAAACTTCCACAAAAGGAGAGTATTTTCCTTGGCATATAATAGCAATACAGTATTCAAAAAGCCCCTGTACATGAATCTATCTAGTTGTCTTCAATCCAATAGATCAGACCTACCCATTGCCATGAAAACCAGACCCATTTATTTTTTCTGCATCATTTCCATACAATTTCATTTCTATTTCATTACTTCAAAAAATTGTATGCCATTATTTTTCACCTTCTCTTCCATAGCAGGTGCAAATTTTTTCCTTATCCTTAAATTTGTAATCCTAATGTCGCTTAATAAAAATCATCATAAAACAAGATTCTTAATTTCATTGTCCCTTTGAGAGGATTGCGTTTAGCCAAAAGAACTATGCGTTTTTCGGTTACTATATGTTTATACGTAGGTACTATCTTATCAATTTAAAAGCTTTTCTTTGCCCAGTTGAGGTTTGACATTTTATTTTCAGTACCTAACTAAGTAAAAAAGTAAGAAATTCGAAATATGTAGATAGGTTGAACCAAAAAGCGAATAGTAGAATTTAAATATGAAATTTTATTTTTCTACATTGGAGGTGGGGCCGTCCAGAATGCCAATCCGAAGCATCAGTTTGAGCAATTGCATAGAGTTGTCCATAACATTCTAAGTAATGTATTGCTCTGCTGTTCAGTTCTTGGATGTCATGCAGGCCTTCAACAGAGTAGGGATAGACGGACTACTCCACAAGCTGATAAGGCTTCTTGTAGTTAAGCAATATCTCCTGTACCGCAGGGCAGTTTCCTTGCGCCAGTTCTATTACTCGGATATGCCGATGCCAGAAAATGATAATTTGCTGGTAGCAACTTATGTAGATGACACTGCCATTTTTCCCCATTAAAGCAGCGGATATAACCCAATGTTATCTAGAACGTGTTCAAACATAGGCCAAGCGATGGAATATTGGCATCAATCCCAGAAAAAATCTGTTTACTGCACGTACACATTGAGGAATGGCGCTTGTCCAGTTATATCGTATGACTCTAGAATTATTCCTCAGGTCAATACCTACTAGGTCTGATCCTGGACAAGCGTCTTACTTGGCGAGCCCATGCGAAAAATATCACAGCGTGCTGCAACCAAGAAATGAGGAAATTGGACTATGTGCGAAAAGGAAACTGTCGCCCAACAACAAATTGATGATTTATAAACAAGTAATGGTCCCAGTTTGGCGCAACGGCATTCATATAACATTAAAAAAGTTGCAAACTACACAAAACAGGGCCCTATGATGCATAACTGGTGCACCGTGGTTTGTTAGGAACACCATAGTACATCGTGACGACCTTAAGATGACAACGGTGATAGAGGAAATAAATTTCTGCAGCAGCCCATACAATAAACGTTTAGTGAAGCACCAAAACCCCTGGTAACATACCTAGACAACAATCCGTTGTCAGTTGAAAAGACTATCAAAATGATCTTAATAATAATTATACGTCATGTTTATCTAAGCTCACGGAAATGTCTTAAATATGATGAAACAAAACGAATAAAAATCCATCCAGTTGTTTGACATATAATAATTAAAAAAAAAGGTTTACAGATACTTATGTACCTATGTAAATAACATTCAATAGTAATTAATAAATAAAATAAATGCTTTTTTGAAAATCATTTATTAAATATTTTGTTCCCCAAAATTCACTCATCAGAACAATTTCACACCTTATTACTGGAAAATGTTATAATGTTTTTCATACAATTTTAAATATTAAAGAACTACGTATACGAGTATACTGCAATACTATTTTCATGTGTATTACTCTATAATAGAAATCGGATATTAAAAATTGAGGTTACACAATTCATTTGGTATTTGCAAAATTTGTAATATTAAAACTTGGTTAGTGTTATATTTAGGTTTCATTCAAAAATATCATTGTTCATTCGTTTGTTGCCATGCTTCTGTGTAGTATGATAATATCTGTATGTGTAGGTACATATGTGTTTCTGTATTGTATGTTTGTATATGTATATAGAAGATACTATACACGCAGCAGCATGTAGGTATGACCCCAAACGAAACCAAACCAAACCGAAAAGAACTGAACTGAACCAAATTAAAGCAAAGCATACTACTACAACGAATCTTGCCAACCAACAAGGCGTTGACTTCAAAAACCGCAGCAGCAACTTCCCCAAACATCACATTGCTGTCTGTCGTTCGTTGTCCAGATCGATATGTATATAGTACTATCTACATACACATCTATCTATCTGTTTACTCTACCTACCTACCTACACTCGTATGTATACACATCATATCCATATACTTACACATATGTAGATACTAATACTATTACAATATATATTAATGTATGTTGTATCTCTGCGCAAGTATACCGAGTGTGTGTTGTGTGTGTGTGTGCGAACAAATGTATCTGTATTTATGTACAATATAAAGAAGAGATAGTATGCCAAATAAAATAAACTTGCGTTACCGGATTTGGTGTTATGGCTGCGCTGCTGTTGTATAGTATTCTTCTACCTTCCTTTGCTGCAACTCAACTCAACTCAATTCAACTCAACTCTACACAATCCAACTCATCTAAACTGAACTGAACTGAACTCAACTCAACTCTACTTTCTTAGTAACTTTTTCTTCTGATATTTTTTCCTTTTTTTTTTGTTTTTTGTTTTTTTACACACTCAAATCATTGATTTTTTACTATAAGTTTCGATTTAAAATCATGACTTTGGCGCTGCTGTGAAGAGCAGTTAGACTTTATGTCTCTTATTCTACTTAGTAAGTTATGTACGAATATATCTTATAGATCGATGGATGGATGGATGGATGGATCCAATCGAACACTTTGATATTCTTGTTGTTTTGTTTTGGATTTTTTTTCAATTTGATCATGAATTTTATGAACTGCAATTTATTGATGAAGTTTGTTGTGTTTCTTTTACTCTCTCTCTCTCTCTCCCTCCCTCTCTCTCCCTCTCTCACTATTTCTCTCTTCCTCTCTCAAATATATGTAAAATTTTAATTTTATGTAATTTTTCATTCATAAAAATCAAATACAAGTATCTTTCTTAGTGTACATACACGTACCTACATGCATTATACATGTGTATGAAGTATAACTTTCTCTGGATACTGAAAATATTAAGTGGAATTCTCAGCAGCGCCTAAACCCCCCAGGCTTACAGAATTGATAATAAATTAAATATTTTGCATGACACATTTTAATGTCAATATATGTACGAGTATAAACAATTTCTGTAATTATTTTTATTCCCATATTCAATTGTTTAGTCACCTTTTTCATTCATTATCTTTGTTGATATTGGGGGGACATTGCACTAACATACATATGTATGTAAGAATCCATTAAATAGTTTAGATCAATTTACACATAAATTGTTCAATAAGTCATTGCACAAGCACATGTGATATCTTTTAGAAGAGATTGTTTTTGGTTTACAACAAATACATAGGTACTGTGTATCTGTGAATCCTTCAACTTTAACTATTGTACTAGGTCACTTCTTTATACTCTTTGATTGATAAGAAATTATGTGGTATTTCCACAAACAAAATGAATATGGAAATATGTTTTGCTTGGTCCTTGGACCACAATTTCAATTCAAACCATTGATATCATATTCTGTTTGTCACATACATTTGCACAAACATAATATAGCTCTTTTTTTGTGCCAATACTAGTACGTACAACCAATCCAATAAGAAGGGTTCAGGGTACTCACTCGTATACAAAACGAAAAAAAAAAAAAAAAAAGACAAGCTAAATACCAGAAAACTAAACTGGCCAAACTTGTATGTCTAAGAAACAATTGGAACGACAACGACAACAACACACAGCAATGAAGTTGAAGTTGAAATTTTTGAAGAAAAAGCTAAAAAAGACCAAACCAACCAAACCAAAAGAAAAGAAAAATGTATTTGAACATGCCACACAACATTCCAAAGCCCCGACAGACGACAACGAATGACTGTTGATAGCGGCAAACACAGCTGGCCAAAATAATAATAATAAGATACAACAACAATGACAACAACAACAACAACAACAACAATGATGCCAAAAAATAAAAGAAAAACATAAAAAATATGTTAACGTATTAAGCGAGTTTGCAAGTAGTAAATGGAAAAGTAATCAAGTATTGCAGAGAGTGAGAGAAAGAGAGAGAGAGAGAGAGGAGTAATGTGTGTCGTTGTTGTCGTCGATCAACAGAGATACAAGCCAACCAAGCAAACAAGAAACCTAGAAGGTGAAGCTCAATTTAAGCCAAGCTTAAAGTATTTACAAAAACAAATGTGATATTAACTTACAAAAAAAACTCCAAAAAAAAAAAAACCCAAGAGAAACTTTTACAAAGAGAAACACACCGTAATACACCGTAAATATAAAAAAAGTTAAGTTGTTAAAGTCGGTCGGCGGCGATGGACCCAACTAACGAATACCCTGCAGTCTCAAAAATGAAGATTAAGGAGAAGAATTGTTTTGTATGCAAAACACATACCCTGAAACTTTTGATCGCACAATACTTAATTCCAGAATTCTAAAGAATGCTGAAACAATTTTATCCCAACATGATGTCATGTATCCTGAGCTGAGCTTGTGTAATGACAAGGAAACCTGAAATGCAGAATTCATACCAAGCTTTACTAATCATGATGATCCTTGCATTAGTTTGATGCAATGAAAGTGATGCTTCTCAATAATAATAATAATGAAGAAAAACTTATATTTCGGGCATTGATTCAACACTGTTTTTTCATTGGAAAAATATCGCACCATTATGGGGACTCTAAACCATCGAAACTTAGTTTACTGGTCATACAAATACCAAATGATGCTGCTGTGCCTTTTGGTAGCTCAAATTCGTTACATGCTCCAGATAATATATTAAAAAAAAAAAATGTGGAAGCACAGAGATAGCAAAATAGCATCTTTGGCAATCTGCGATTCAGAGACAATATTGTGTTTATCAACAAAAATTGCTAATGTCCAACAATTCAGTTTATTATCTATCTATCTATTTATCTATGAAATAATGAAATAAAATCAATTGTTATGGATATAATTTCTAATAACAACCGCACTCTAATAGTTTGAGGAATTAGTCTAGTCTATGGATGAGTTTTGGAAAATTAAAAATACACCAAATAAAAAATTTATATGCTCAATATTTGATAAGCGTTAACACTTATGGTTGCTACACTGATCCAATATTTTAATAAAATAAAGCTAAATTCTATCAGGTTTTTTTTTTGGTCTGGTGAAACATAAATAATTATTATATGCAGTATTATAGTCTTACGTCTTTTATTTGGGTCAAAGACTATTATAACATAATAGGGTTCTCGATCTGGCCTTGCATCCAACCGAACAGCGACAAATGTATGATATCAGGATATGCTTCCTATCTTAGCTTCACTATATTCTATTCTATTTTTTTTTTTTTTTTTTTTTTGTGGCACCTATCCCGGATATTTCAGTTGATCCTAAAACAACCGGACTTAGTTTTATTTTTATAAATAAAGCCCATGACACTCAGTGACAACGTAGCATTCTACTGATGAATGATCGATTTCAAAATCGGATGATTAGTTTTGAAGATTATCTCTATTATTGTATAAGTATAGATAGCCTGAACAAATCGCTCAGTTTAAGCGGTACTTCTCCTTATTTTTAAGCCCAACATCAAATTGTGCATACCACATACATATTTCATCAGATCAGTTTTCCAAGCTATAATCTTCTATGGGACCCCAGTTTGGCGGATATTGCTCGAAGACATTTCAACAATTTACAGGTTATGCAAAACAAATAGCCTATAATGATTTCTGGCCCACCATGGCACCACTCTACAACCGACTTGCTTAAGCAAGCCAATGTAGTTGACAGGCTAGTCCGACTCAACCAGATCTTCAAAGATAGATGTAGATACTCCACTTATTCTCATATCAATGATATTATTAGACATTATTATTAGATTTAAGTTTTAGTTTTAAGTTTCAGTTTTCAACATCAATCTAGGTGCATTTTTCATAAATTTTTCCCCACTGTAACTCAATACTATTAACTAATTATAATAAAAAACTAAGCTAATCAGGGGTGCCACAGAAATCTCTTACTCCTCTATTCCACTAGATTTCCGATTTTATGTTCCACAGAAAACTCTTTTGGGAATGTTTGATTCCTCCTTTTGTGTTTTATATGCTGACAGCCCTATTAACATTCAGTTTAAGCGGTTTGGTTATTCGATAAAATCACCGAGTGGCCGAATGGAATGCAAAACTCCATACGACGAAAACACTAGAGATTTCTGTGGCACCCCTGTATATATAATTTAGCTGTGAAGGTAGCGAAAGCCTAAACTCTTTATTTTAAGATATCATAAGCATAAGAAAATGTACATATTATTAGTAACATACTCGTACAATAAATTGAATTGAATTGGCCTTCCTATATAAGAATTTTATACTCTTTGGTTGGGTTGAGGGAAAAGTATTCAATAGATATTTAGAATAATAAAAGAAGGTCATTTCTGTGATATAAAAATGTTTGAAATTTTGAATCTCTAAAATGAATATTCTCCACAACAAGTGTACCAATCTATTGTGTACCTTGGAACCAACAGAGTTTTCATACACTGCTATAAATACCTGTTTCTGAATTGGGTTATGGTTATTTTTAAGGTGATATTCCCTAAAATGTAGGTACTCTTATAATACGAGTAGCTCAAAAGTAAGTTTACCTGCTATATATTTCAAAAGTATTTGAGCCTTCTAGCCCTTTTAGCTTCTGATAAATAGTTGCTCTGACAAATTTTACGTTCATTTTGTTTTGTTGCTGATCAAAATTACAGTCGTATTGTACATTCATTCAATACTTTGTGATTACGATACATTATAAGATATATTTGCATATAATTTAATATTCTCACTACACCATAGTATTGTATAGTATCTATTGTTTAAATAATATATGCGTAAAACATGTATTACATAAAAATATTAAAGAAAAGTGTAATTTGTTTGAAATTGTTATAGGTTGATCGTCGTCGACGACGGCGTCTTCCGTAATTTGAATATTTTTTATTGAAATTACGAAAGAAGTGCAGTGTTGGCATTAATCAATATATTTTATTAATTTGATTGATTTGATTAAATTCACCTGTTCGCAACTAGTCTTTTTGTGCAGTCTTGTCATATGGTACCTATAGTTATTTGGTTTTATTATCATTTTCTTAATGATCAGATTAACTTTTTGCCAACAAATAGTATCTGCATAGGAACGTACTATGCAAGATATTGTGTATGACATTATGAGATACTTATTGTTGTCTTCTGCTTTTCATTGTTTAATCATTGGTAATTTAAATTTTTGTAAATGACAAAAAATGCATTTAATTGATAATGGATCATATGGGAATTGACATCACATGAGAACAAAAGAACTTGTAATTTGTCATTGGTAGACAATTATATACATAAAACCAGAATATCGATCCATTGTTTAGTCAAAGATAAGATTTGTAAGGTTTCGCCCCCTTTTTGTTTTATGTACCAGTACGAAATTTATTAGCAATAATGTTGTTGATTCGAACAATTAAAAAGTCTATTATTGTTATAAACGATTGTTAATAAGTAGTACGAAGACTCAAACCTAATTGGAGATTGAAATATTTACTAGTTTTGTCAAAATAGTATTGTACACATATGTATGTATGTACATATGTTGACAATCATGTCATTTGCATTGTAAAGCAAACTTCATCAACGCTGTATCTCAAAAATCTTGATGTTTGTTGAACAAAAATAGACATATAGAGATTTTAAACTTAAGAATGACAAACTTTTAATTCTTAATCTCAAAATCTTAAAAATTAAATGAATGGCAGGGAAATAGAACAACTGAATATCGATAATGTAAATGTAAAATTCTTATTTATTTAAGAGGTAGTATACATTTAATTAGAATACTAAGTAGCTACCGGGCGCTACTTACAATGACTCTAGTATGATGAGATGCATTTATTAATTTTTTTTTTTTTTTTTGCTCAACTAATCAACTTCATCATATTGTTGGGTCTCCTGATTGAAGAGATTTGGGTTACTCTAAGAGTTAATGCGGCTTTTTCAGCCTTGTTTTCTAACCACTTGGATCTACAAGTCTTTCCAAATGAGACCTCGCATATTTCCGAATGGTTATTGCGACTGAATCGATGCCAAGATCTCGCTCAATATCGCTGCTACGGACATACCAGGGTGCATCTCAGCACTTTGTTCTGGAAACTTTGCATTGACATTATGTTGCTGGAACACGAGCAGCCCCATAACTGGATACCATAAGTCCATATAGGTCTATGTACTTGTTTGTATAATAATACTTTGTTATAGGTCGATAGCGCAATTAAGAAGGAAATTATAAACTAAGTCAACATTATGGGTCGAGCATTCTTTTAAAAGCTACCCAATTCTGGGCAGATATCTAGCATGTAATGGACGGAGGCTGTGGTTAGATAGCGAAAGGCACGAAGAAAGGCATGAAAACATAGGCCTCTGGGGTTTTAAGAGGTTTTGATGGAAAGTAAAATTAGAAGTACTTAATCCTAAAATATTTAACATAAGTAAGAGCAAATGCAATATATAGACAGATTATGTATTTATATATATGATTCCTAGAGTTCCATGTTGGAACATAAGGCCACAACGAATTTCCTCCATTCAGGTCTATTTTGTGCCAGTCTCTTCAGTTCATTCCAGCTAAGGTGCATGGCACAGGTTTCCAACTGTAACAGTCGTCTCCAGTTGTTCGCTGGTCTTCCTCGTCTACGGCTTCCTTGGGGGTTCCATGTTCCAATTCGTGTCCTAGGTTTCATGCTAAAGGTCGTCAACTTAAGATCCATCCGATTTCTATTATTTGTTGCGGTTTCAGTAATCAAAAGGGTTTGATATGGGTAGGTGATTGATATGTATTTACTATACTCGTAAATCGACAATCAATTCATACTAGGAATGGGTAACCATCTAACAATCGATACACCAATTAATTGCTGCTTAAAACATCTATTTATGTATTTATCATAAAAGGCCTTTTAGACGAACAGTTTAGTCTCAGTCTCAGTCCATGTTAAGCTGTCCAAATCAATCCATTTCTCTGTCCATTTGTTTCTGTTTTCGGTGCGGATCTCGAGTGGAAAATAGACTGAATCTGAACTAACCATCTAAAAGGGCATTAAGTGTACATTTTTATAGTAAATAAACTGAACAATTTAGTGAATGGATAAAATAATACACAAGATCCACCATTTCGTTCCTGGCTTTTTTTTTCTTGTTCTCACAAAGATCTTTGCTTTCTCTATTGATTATCTGAAGTGGATAAAAATCGAACCCAGATTACATCGATTAAAAAACCATAGATTATATTAATTGTATTATCTTCAATGATACGTGTGCATATAAGTACACAAATCTAAATTAGTCTATTGTGTCTTCTAATTATGCAACAAACTTAAGCACAAAGTTAATCAAACCATTCTCCTTGTGAAGGGCATATGAATGAGAATACAAAACGAATGTATTAAGGGGCGTATGATATTTTTTGTATTTTTTATTTCGAGTTTATCTTTTTTTTTTTTTGAGGTTTTTGTTTTTAAAAAAGACACGAAAAATGCGCATGGCTTGCATTTAAAAACAAATATTTTTGTTTTTGTTTTTCTCTTTTAATTTGACTATTTTTTTGAAAGAAAATTATACCATATTACATATGCAGCTGCATGAGAAGCATGGACAGTGAGAAACAGCAACAAAAATTGATTAAAATTTACCAAAAAGTAAAACAAATAAAAAACAAAATTACCATATACTACTTACAAAATTCAGTTCAGTTCAGTTCAGCTCAATTTCATTGAGGAGGATTTCATATCATTTACCATACGAAAATAAATATATTATTTTGTCCTCTCTCTCTCTATTAAATACATAATTAATAATGTTATGGTATAATAAATGATTTACTCAGTTGAATTTATAAAGGATATAAAAACATAATAGACTGATGGATCAAAAACTTTAGATGCAACTTCGTTTGCTGTTGTCGACGGAACAAATACAACAAGATCGGTTGGTTCTATTTTAAATTTCTGCTCTATCTACACTGCAGAAGCATGTGCTTTTCTCCAAGCTGTACGATTTGCTGCTAATATTTCATCCAACGTCATTATTTGCACAGACAGCAAATCAACTATTAACTTCGTACGAAACCCCAACAGCAACAGTATAATAACTACTAAAATCCGCGACCAGCTTATTCAACATAAGCATATTAAAGTTATGTGGGTCCCTGGCCATGCCAAAATACTTGGCAATGAACTAGCCGACTCCCGTGCTAAGCTCGCCTTAAAAGAACCATTACACACAGTTAACTTACTTGAAAAGGCCGACATCCTCCGCTTAGTTAAAGCTCATATACGGGAGAAAGACCGGATTTCATGGGTTAACGCAAGTCACTACTACAAGCGCTTAAGCCCGAATGCTATCACTCCAATTTATCCTGCCTCGGTCACACCTCCCTCACTCATCAACACCTATTGCGATACATGTCCTCTCTGCAATGACGTTGAAACTGTGGAACACCTGCTCTCAGAATGCAATGCAACACATCACCTACGAGTCCAAACCAAAATTAACATGATAGAGCTCCTGGGCAATCCAAATCTTAGCAACAACATAAACTCGATCTATTATTTTTTTTAATTCCACGGATTTGATAAATCTTATATAACTAATATTAATTAATCTTCAATACTTCAATTTTATTTATCTAATGGCAGCTAGCGCTCATAATTTTAAGTAGTATAAGAATTTATTTTTTTTTATTCTACTTCTTAATAATAATAATAATAATAATAATAAGTAAACCTTGGTGAATGACTGGTATTTCAATAAGACCTTGATGAACAAAACTCTTCATAGAACAATTTTGAAGAAATTCAGTTTTTTTATCTAACTATAATTAATCGCAGCAAGTGTTTGCCTCTTTTATAAAAGATAAAAGACAATAAAATAAATAATTATTATTATTATTTTTGGACTTACTTGTCCAGTTGTTGAGTTGATTCTATGTTCCTGAACTCTAGGTAATTTTTAAATTCGTCAACTTTAATAAAACATCAAATAAAACCAGTCGCAGGTAAGAAACCAAGGACTATTCGATATACGATACATACATACTATAGTGGGTGGTGAGGTAGAACTTCCCAACTTCCCATGCTAGTATGTAAAATGAACTCGCACAACATGTGGCCATGTGTGTTGCTGTGTTGAAAAATTGACGCCTTGCATCAGATTTCTTATTATCTTTTGTTTCCCAGTGTTGTTTTCATCGGAATTCAATAGCTTTTGATCAAATCAAACTCACACAGCATATTCTACGAACAATGGATAGGCGATTTTGAAAAGGATTTTACTGGTTGCACAAAATGAAATTACATATACCTACTGAAAAAAAAAATAATATTGTGATTTTAAATGAAGATATGTACAAATATTAGGTACAACCTTGTTCTATGAGATTTTCGAAATACTAATGCCATATGTTGAAAATTGCTTAACAAAATACAATAAGCAAATAATTGCCATGAAGAATACAAACAAATGTAATAATTTATGAGAATTTCACCAGATGTGTATGGCAGCAACTACAATACAATTGTTAATTCTTTTCATATTGTCATTCACAAAGAAAGTGCAGCTGGACTCTGGCAGGTGTATCCATCCTCTGCTTAAGTCACAGCACTATTCTTAGTCAATTAAAACACTTTAGTAAGGTAAGGAAAAAAATAATTACTCTACAAGGTGTTACTAATGAACCTCACTCTCTTTGTCAATTGCAATTGACCTAAGTACTAAGTAATTTTAAAGGATTTCTCTTTAAAATTCAACCGGCACACATTTCTGGGATCATAATGAATGAATATGCAATGGACCTGTAGGTGAATTTGACACAGATCGAGCTGCCTACCTTAAGAATATTGATTATTTTATCGGAACAAATCACAAATGCACAAATTTCTGTTTAAAAGTGTATGTATATTCTGCAAAATTGCAATACTAAATTTTGTGTTACTGCTGTTGTCTTTCTTTTAGTAAATAAAGAATATATGTACCTATATATTGTATATAAAAAAAAACTGAAAAGTCAGCAGAAATCTTCATGCTTATTATTGCATAAAATATTTAATTTAAAAACAAGTCAAAGTATTTAAAATTGTGCAAGTCCATGTTGGGATTTTCCCAATAAGAAATGAAATTGACACCAAAAAAAAAACGAAAAAAAAAAAATTTTATGACTCAAATATTGTACATACAGCAGTGTTCAAAATAATAGGAGTGCCGTTACAATTTGTTTTTAAGTGCCCTTTTTGATCTTGTAGGAGCTTTTAAAGAACTTCTTTCTTCAAACGATAGTTTCAACGGGAATTTAGAGGCAAACACCTGCAATTGCGTTGTGATTGCAAATATTTTAGCTATGTTATTCTTGTATTTAATAATTAATTGTGAATATTTTTAAAAGTTACTTTCATTTAATTCTTGGGCATAAATTTGTATAGTGGGACGGGGAAAACATTGCACCGAAGAAGAGCGTCAACTAATTAAAAACTTAAGAAAAGAAGGCAAAACTTATAAGGATATTATCTCGTTGATGGGATGCTCTGATCAAATGATCGCTAATGCCCTTAATAACAAAAAAAAAACTTGAAAACCGAGGCCGCAAGCGTAAAACATCGGCAATGGATGATCGTTGCATAGTTCGCTGCAGCAAGAATAATCCTTTAGCGTCCTCTAATAAAATCCAACAGGAGCTGAGCCTCTCCATAAGTACAGTGAACATTTGTAGACGATTACTGGAGAGCATATTACATGCAAGAAGTCCACAGAAAGTGCCATTGCTGACAAAAAAACATATAGAGGCTCGCCTACAGTTTGTCAAAACCCACGTCGAATGGCCAGCAGAAAAATAGCGCAATATATTATGGACTGATGAAAGTAAAATCTTCCTGTTTGGTGGAATAGACGTTCACCTAATACTGAATATAAACCCCAGTACTCCATAAAGACTGTGAAACATGGTGGTGCTAAAGTTATGGTATGGGTTAGTTTTTCATACAGCGGAGTTGGCCCTATTCACCAAATTAAAGAAACTATGGACCAGCGAATCTATGTAGACATATTGGATCAAGTAATGATGCCATACGCGGAATGGAATATGCCTCTCAAATGGATTTACCAACAGGATAACGACCTCAAACACACAAGGAAGTCTGCAAAAGAATGGTTTCGCGCTAATGGAGTTGAGGTCATGGCGTGGCCTGCTCAATCGCCTCACTTTAACCCGATTGAAAATCTATGAGCAGATGTGAAGAAAAGTCTGTCGAAGCGTAGACCATCAAATGCACAACATTTGTGGGCCACGATACAAGAAATGGGGCAAAGTATCCCATTGAAGCGCTGTCAGGACCTTGTAAATTCAAAATCGCCAAGATATTAGAAAAGAAATGTCTTATTTCTTCATTAACTAATAGTTTCATAACTTTTTTGCCTTAATAAATGTAGGATATTAAGCCAAAATCAAACACTATTATTTTGAACAGGGCCTTACTGCCTAGCTTTAAGAAAGTCATTAATTTTTTAGTATTACTCGCTTTAAGAATAAAAGTAAAAATGAGAAAAAGCACACAATTGAGTTAACAAACTTTTTCCAAAGAAAGACTGAATAAATTTTAATTTCGTTTCGTTACAA
The DNA here is from genome assembly GCA_037043315.1 of Amiota communis. Taxonomy (NCBI): domain Eukaryota; kingdom Metazoa; phylum Arthropoda; class Insecta; order Diptera; family Drosophilidae; genus Amiota; species Amiota communis. Next base: position 553,044 of record JBAMAV010001061.1, read on the forward strand.
TATCAAAATTTCTGTATCAACAAAGGTCACTCCTATATTTTTTTGAACACCACTGTATGTGTTACCAATATGGTACCATGATATGAGCATACCAACAACAATACATTTATTCATACATATGTAGGTACTAGTACAATTCCCGAGCAGCATGAAAATCTTAGTCTAAACATCAAACAAGAAAACCAAGAAATCCAAGGAAGGAAGCAACCAACCAACTGAAAGAGTTAATTAGACTAAAATATATGTAGCATACTCCTCGTCCTCCTCCTCCTCCTCCTCCTCCTGATTGGTATACAAGAAAGAAACAACTTTGTGCATAATATTTTTTTTTGTTAATAACATTGAACGCGATGTGGAAAATGAAAATTCTTATTGGCTTTATGATTTTGCAGAGTCAGAAACATACTAGTAGATACTATTACAAAGAGAATCATAGCCAACCCAAACGAAACACCTACATAAGCACATATGTACCTACTCGTATGTACATACTTGTATATCATACACTTGAGAATCATTACTTAAGTACCTACTACATTAACCACCTACACACACTATGTAGTATACTATACCATACACGTATGTAGTATATAGTAATCCAATTACTACATAGGCAACCAATCTTTTTCTTTTCATTTTTGCATAAATTTAAAGTGAACTAAATTATTACAACTTAAATGACTTAACTGAATTCAACTGAACTGAACTGAATTGAACTAAAGAGAAGAGAATAGAATATAAAAGAGAAGAGAAGAGTAACTGATCAAACTGATATGCTAAGCAAAAATAAGATAGAACATTATGAACATTCGGTTCATTGAATTATAGAGGTTTATTTTAAATTAATTGTCATTTTCTATTGATTAAATATCGTGGACTTACCCTTGATAGACGATTCACATGGTGACCTCATATCAAGGCAAAAAAGAACCATCTAAATGCGAAACTTTGGCAAATATACTGCCTCATTGGACGCCAAACCAAACTCAAAATTAAGAAATAAACTGCTACTATACAAGGCCATACTGAAACCAATTTGGGTCTACTGTAATCAATTGTGATCCAAAACAAAGTCTAGAGAATAGCAAATGGCGCTCATCTGGTAACTACTAATCAGGAAATTCATGAAGAACTGAAATATCCATGAATTTCAGAGGATATCAATCGATTTAGTCAGAGGTACATCAACAGACTAAATGATCATCCAGACAAACAACCTGACAATAAAACTACTTGACAGCAGTGCAACTAAAAGACGACTAAAGCGACCTTCCATTCAATGACGCAGGCTAATAAACCGAATTCAATGTATCCATGCTCCCATTTTCCATAACCCACTCATCCATTCTCTTTCCGCTTTAATTTGTTTTAAACCATCATGTTAAAATGTATCTTGAATGTAGATGTGTATACGAGTACTGTAAATATTAAGGTAAAGATTAATGATTGTCCCACTCGGGACAATGGTAAATAAAGAAAGGAAAAAATGTATATTGATTTCATAACAATGCCTCATAGAAGTAATTCTTCCAGTAATCGTAGAACTATAATTTGTGACATGGCAACTAGTACTAAGTACTCGTACTTATGTTCAGATAAACGGTCATATCATAATCAAATTTCAAGCATTGTCATGCAAATCATTACTATACATATATGTACTTACTTTTAAGGATCTGCAATTCACGATTCTATACATTATATAGTAATAATTTTTGTTCTCATTATAGTGTATTAGGTACAAAAAAGCCTTGTAACATTGAAAATAATTTTAATGTACTTCATTTATGATTCCTTATCGAAATCCTAATCCTGTTTTTAAATGGACAAGTGCAAAATCTTCAGAATTATAATAATTAATGGTTTAAATTGATTATTTCGTGTAAAAAACATTGATTGATTGAATTAATTTTTATTTTTTTTTTTTTTCACTGCGGCCTTAATAAGACCTACTATTGTAATATACTCTATAATAACAGATATTCATAATAATTAATACAGTTGCACTCAAAATAATAGTAGTGATACTCTTCATTGTTTGTGTTTTTTTTTTATTTCTGACTCCAACCGGATATTTTAGTTAATTTTTTTTTTCCCCGGATCTCGGGATAGGGACACATATCCTATGTTCAAGCCAGGAACCAACCACATACACATTCACAAAATTTCAATGCAATCAGATGAACGGTAGCTCAGAACATACGAACAAACAAACACCAATTTTTGTATATCAGATTCTTTCTTTCTACCCATGAGATCTAGATCCCGTTTGTGCCCTTGTGGTTGTTGTCGTTATTTGACAAAATTGAAGTCATTTTTTGTCTCCTATGGGTGACCCAATCACTGTACTCCTGAACGACATGCAAAAATTGATTTTTGAAGGCAAACTCTACAATGATGTTGAAAATATAATAGGTGGTTCTTTTACAATGGTGGGTAATGCTATAAAATGTGTCCCAGGCCAGTTTTTGTCTATTCCTTCATTTAAAATATGTAGTTCCAGTTTATCGTAGTCCCATCTACAGTATTTTTTGCTCATGATTGCAATTTAATCTTCTTGGATTCAAAAGAGGTGTTAACAATTAACACTTACACATGTAAGAGAATATTATATAGTATTTAGAAGTCTATAACACTAATCTCTGTGATATATGGGAAAATTGTTGAATTAAAAATGTTTTTCAATATAAAACTATCCAACGCATTGTAATTCTATCGTAGTTGGATCGTTTCGAAAATGAAAATAGCATGCCAATCTTCGAGAACGAATCGCTACAAAATTTTGTTTGATGAGGAAGCAAAAATTTCTCGACAAGACTAAAATTTGCTAAGCCATTGGGAAGGATAGAATGCGATATGAGGAGGATCAATTTATTTTAGAAATATATGTAAAGAAATGTTAGACATGCCAAAGCAAAAAATTCCATATTCCATTTACGAATAAACCTGTTAAACATGGCATTGACAATATTATGGTTCGTGACTGTTTTTCTAGGCTATCTGCAGGGTCTCCCATCTAACTTTATATGCCAACTACAATTTGTTACTGACTATTGTCAATTTGTATTTGACAGCAATTGAAAGCAGACAACGAAAATGGGAAATAGTGAATTTTGTGTAATCATCCAGCTTCTTTTTTTTTTTGTTTAAAAAAGGCTTTATAATACTATGGGAATTCTGCACCATCAATTTCAATGGATAAGCAGTGATTTACCTAATTCCATTGCGATCGTACCAGCACAAGTAATGCCGAACATTCAGATCGATCAAATCAATAGAAAGATATTAGATGATCGGATAATGAAAGTGAACTGAGCAGGTACATAACAGTTTACATGAAAATTTGGACATGAAAAAGCTATACGCACGATGGTTGCAACGATTGTTCACACTAGATCATAAGCTTAAATGCGCGGCCACTTCAAAAGAGTATTTGGCGAAGTTCCACCACAATTCGAAGGTAACCGTTGATGAAATATGGGACCATCTCAACAGTCAAAGCAGTGGACTCTTTTGGCGTACACCAAAGAAAGCCAAGGTGGGCCTAACGACCAACAATGTCATGAATACAGTTTTTTGAGATACGTGCAGTGTCATTCACATCAATAACTTTGAAAAGGTATTATTCAGAGTTATTGTACAGATTCGACATTCATTTTAATGACAAACGACTCTATGTGTGGTAGGGTAGGTGTTTTTCCACCATAACAATGCACTAGCATATTCTGCAGTTTTAGCGCCCAGCGACTATTTCCTGCTTCCAAACCTAAAGAAATGGCTCTGTGAAAAGAGATTTGGGTCAAATCAAGAGGTCATCAATACTTTGAGGACCTTGAGAAAATAAATTATTTAGATGGGATAAAAAAATTGGAAAAACGCTGGACTGAATGGATATCGAGCTAAAAGAAGATTATGCTATTCTAGCCTATTCTATCCTATTCTATCCAATTCCATTCCATCCTATTTTATCCCATTCTATCCTATCCTATCCTATCCTGTTCTATCCTATTATATATGTAGGTATGTATGCATCTACAAAATTTGCAAATATAAAATTTCCAATTGACTTAATCAACTAATTAAAGTAATTTTAAAACAATTTACATAGTACTATGCATAACTCACACACACTAACACACACACACACACACAATGAAAGGTAAACAGATTAGAAAAAGAAGAAGACAAACAGAATTCGATTCAAGTAAATTTTTAATGATAAAGACCATAAAGAAACCGGTTTCTTTTGAGGTCTTCAAAAATTTTTTTTATAATATTTTATTGTATTTTATTTTATTAACCTTGGAAATGATTATAATATTTCATAAACATAGTAATTTGGATGTATGTATGTTCGACTGTGAAGAAGGTCTTAGATCTTAAATGAATAAAAAAACAAAAATACTTTCGATCTATGACATACATATGTACATATAGAACAATAAGTATTATAATTATGGAGATATGAGGATATAAACAAATTGAATTCTTTGAATTATAATTAAATTTTAATGTGTGATTTTATCTATTTTTGTAAGACTTGATTTAAGTGTTTTGACTGTTTCAATTCCATAATTTTCAAATTCTCATGGGAATTGGAATTGTGCAGTTGATTTTTGGGGGGTACTTACTTGTTTTTTCTTCTTATTCGATTTAGTAACGAAATATTTGTTGAGATATTGAAAAATTTAAATTTTCATCATCCAAAAAAAAAAAAAAAATTTAATACAAAACAAAACAAAAAAAAAACACCAAAATTCACTCAATTCACATGAATTTTCTATTATTTTCTATTTTTGTGTGTTACGCTCTCTTCCTTCTTCCTCTCTGTTTTCTTATTTTACCTTAATCTCTCTATTTCATCTCTTCTTTTTTTTATTTATTCTTCTTCACATCTTTATTCACTTTAGCCGCTTTTAAAATTGTTAACACAAAACAAACAAACAAAACAAAAAAAAACACTCAAAAAATTTCAAAAAAAAAACCACAATTGAAGCTTTATTTATTTAACAGGCAACGGCAACAAAACACACGCGTAACGTAAACTTGTCTAACTAAAGTGGTCTAACGAAACGAAATGAAATGAAAAGGAACGGGAAGATCTGAGCGATCATTATAACATATGTGTTGTTGTTGCAGAAGAAACAAAATGATATGGAACGAAGGCGAAGACAACTTCGATGATACTGATGCTGGTGTTGGTGCTGATACTGCTGATGATGATCATGACGACCAAGGGAAGGACCACAAAGCCACGACAATTTCAAATAACAAATTTCACATACAATATTGAACCAAGCAAAAGCACGAACGAAGCTCACATGAAGCTCGAACAAACGCACAATGCGAACGAACGAAACACGAACAATATAAGAATTCAATTCAATATTAAAACGACGACAACGACCGACGGCGTATGAAGACAGTCGCCGCTTGACTAAATCTGCTTACAATACAAGACAAGTTATTAACTAGAGACTCTGATGATGATGTTGGTTGTTTTGTTGGTTGGAATTGGAATTGAAATTGTTGGCTTAAACATCAAGTGAGAGAGTAAAAATAAAATTAAAAATCAAAAATAGAGAAGGAGAGCAAAGAATTTTTGGTCAAAGAGCGCACAAATGGCGTTTGAAAGAGCGACACTGTGACGCTTCGACACTGTGACGTATACTTGCGTATATGCGAATGAATGTAATAAAGCATACAAATGGTAATGTGAAACGGCGCATCATTAATAAAACTTAGTAAACAAATCGTACTTAAACGGCAATTGAATAACCTTCATTTGAAGAGCTTTTGTCGAGAACAAACTAGGGATCGATATTTGAAAACAATTCGATATTGAATAGTACTTTGCATTATAAAGCTCAAGTTAAACTACAAATCTATAAGCTGGAATAATAACCACAACTGCTCACATCAGACTTGGGCCCCAATGAATTCTTGTTAAAGAATTTATAATCCACTCATTCCAATTCCTTCAAAAACAAAAGCAATCATAATTTAAGTTCCCATATTGGTAAAACAAAAATAAGGCAATTATAAAAAACATTTACATTTGAGGTCCCCGATCTGCTTATAAATTTATAAAACAGCATATCTGAATGATTTTAATTTTTTTTTTTTTGTTTTTTTTTTGAATCTGTTTGTTTGGGGCCCTAGAATGCTCATAGTATCGATGTATTTTCATATGATGCTCATATAAAACCTATCTATTATTTTATTATCTATTAAAGAACTAGATTCGTACACATTTCTTTCTTTTCCAACAATTTCTCCAATTTTACTAACAACAACAAATTTGAGTTAAAATCAAAAAAAGAAGTTCCGTCGTCTGATTTTTTGAAAAACCAACGAAATTTGAAAAAAATATTCCTTCATTTAAGGTGTCCATTTAGTTGCGGTGCAGTCCAATAGGAGGACCGCATGAAAACCCTTTGGAAATATGAAATACACATAATTTTAAAATTTTTTTTGTTAAATAAAAAAAATTAATTTTTTTTATAATGTCCATTCAATAAATATGGGTACCTATATTTTATATTACCTTTTTAACTGCATAAAATAATATTAGGTAAGAGTATTCGTTATTGAAAAAAAATCAATGGTGATGGAATTAATGTATTGAAATCAATTAGACTTGATTAGATCAAATTAGATTACAATTAATGACCAAATCCAAATTTTAATCATTTAATTGCAATTTATTCATTTAAGTTACAGGTTTTTTTTTTTTTTAATTGCAGATATAGTCGAAAAGGTCCATCATCATGAATCCTATAAACTGCATACATTATATTATTTCATAACATTCAAGGGGGAAAGAATGTATGTAAAGGACACAAAATACACAATTTATTTTTTCATTGAGAGGGCCAGGGTTCCAATCCGATCTGATCAGTCCAATGGAGCTCCCAATATCGAGAAGTTTATTGTTTTGAAAAATTTATGTTAGATAGTGTACCCAAAGCTTAAACTGTTAACAAAACTAATATCTTTATCATCATGCTATTAAACTAACTAGATCATATATACATACATATATCTGCTATCTGAGGTTTTCAATATGATGCAAAGATTACGTTAAAGTGATTAAACTATTCGTATTTTATGTGAAGGGTATTAAAATGAAAACAAATGACAAGAGACAACAAACGACACGCAAGCAGTTAAGCAAGCATAACATCAACAAAGAATGTTAGTACTGAGCGTAACTTAACTACAATACAATAAATAACGTACAGCGTACAAATACTACAACTACAACTGCAATGACAATGATCTCGTAGAACCAGAGAGACAGTCCAAATTTTTATACTACATGTACTATAATCAAAAAAGCGCAGCGCGCTTTATTGTTTTTCAAGTGCTTTAACGTCAAGTGAGCTCTTGTACTCTTTCCTTCTCTCTCTCTCTCTCTCTCTCTCTCTCTCTCTCGCTCTCTCTATCTCTATCTCTATGTGTGTGTGTGGCGTTTGATTAGATAAAACGTTTATTTTCTGTTTATTTGTTGTTTTGGATATCTATAGAGATCAAGGTAGTATGTACAAGACCTATGTATATATGCAATGCTGTCTTTCATCTTTTATTTAGCAACTAGCAAATTTAGAGAAATTATGGATCGAATTATAGTCCAGTCAAAAGCTGAAAATTGGTATATGTACATACATAATTGTGTTGGCATTTTATATATGACCTTAAAAGTCTAGGTCGATGTGATGTACGCCAGTCAAGATATATCTTGTTTCCTATGATTTGAATAACATTAAGTCTAGACAAAAGTTCTAGGGCATAAAATTCTTTACACATAACCGTTAACCGTTCTTGAGATTGTCCACGAGCAGTGGGTAGCGCTTAACCGTATATTACAGTGGCAAACAAAAGCATGTAAAGATCGTGACTTTTACATATTTTGGTTTGTGGGAAACAAACGGCTCAATAGAAAATTATGAAAAAAAAAATACCATCTATTCCTTAGATCATTAGCAAAAGATCCCCTAAGTCATTATAGCGAAAAATAAAATAAGTGAGATGATAAAAAATAAAAACCAGGGCTACAGGTAGCTTTACTCAAAAATGGCTTCACAAACTCGTTTAAAAATGCGTATCTGGCCTTACTTCGTTATAGGACTCTAAATTTTAATTAGGAGAACAACTTTTGAACGGATAAAGTATATTTATGCATTTCTCTGATCTAAGTTAGTTAGGAATTACATTCTTGATCTTAAACAAATCGGCATAAAAATAATTGACAACTTCTCCGGACAAATTAATTAAATATTAATCGATTAATTAAAAGGAAATGATTATTAATTGCAAAAAATTAATCGATTAATTGATGAGCCAAAAAATATGTCTTTCGCCAAAGAGTTTTAACCGATTCTATGTATTCGACTATAATAGTAAATTATCATGAAAATACAAAAATAAATTTTGTACTGAGTACCAGATTCGAAAACAATTGATTATAATTGATTGATTATGAAAATTAAGCGGGTCATTTATTAAAATACAGAAAACTTAGCACTATTATCTTTTTAATATTGAATTCAAAAATAAGAGTTTTGATAGGCGCTTAGTAGTTCATCTGTTACATTTTCCATAAGGATTGCACCCGCTTTGGAAAACAACCGTTCCGATGGGATGGAACTTCCAATTGAAAAACAATAATTATGGGAGCGAAAGTATAGCTGGGATACACATTTTTTATTTCTTTCCAAGCGTCAACCACATTACGTTTCAACTGAAGGACCGGAGCACTGAAAAAGAAGCTAAGCTTGTCTAGAGGTTTTTCTAATTAATCGTCCTTTCTTCCACGTTTGTGGGCCAAAGTCCTATGATGAGCTCATACATCAAACTCAATATCAAAAAACAATAGACATTGAGTTGAAAGCTAGATTACTGTAACACTGCATCAAGCCGATAGAATTTGGGTATTACATATTGGAAATTATCACATTTGAGTTCTCAACACAACTGATCAATATCAGTCAAAATTTATTTATTTATTCACTTCATTCTGGACAGTCGCATACTCTGTTGAAGATTTGATACAAGGGATGTCTCAAAAGTACCCGACCAATTATTCATTATAGTACATAGTTACAAACAGTGTTTATAAACACATGGTTTCGCTAACCGAGCACATATCCGAATAGTTAGTTGGTGGTCGCAAAAAAAAGGCGCTAAAGAAAATAAGCGAAGACGATGACGAGAATGTAAAATTTTACTCTGTCGAAACCAAAGATGTTACTCATCAAAAAAATTCTATAAAAATTCTATCCCTAAAAGTATACCTTACTTTTTTATTTATTCAAATTTCCAACTTTTCCGGTGGATTATCCAAAAATTTCTTATTCTTCTATTTCACACTGGACAAAAAGGTGGAATATTGGCATTAACTCGAGTAAATCTGCCCATTGCTGTTTCACACTCAGGCAAGGTATTTGTCCTTCAGTTACGCTTCATAACACTGCCATTCCGCAAGTTGACCGTGTCAAATACCTAGGCATGACTCTCGACAAGCGTCTTACCTGGAAATCACACATTTCATCCACTACTGCAGCTTGCTACGGTAAGTTAAAAAAAATTAGCATGGCTACTGCGTCCTAATAGCCAGCTTAGCCTGAGTAACAAACTATTGGTATACCGTACAATTGTACGTCCCTCCTGGACTTATGGCATCCAACTATGGGGTACTGCCTGTGCATCGACTATTAATAAAGTTCAAATATTCCAGAACAAAGCACTACGTCGTATTACCAATGCTCCTTGGTACATTACGAATTCTGCAATACACAACGACCTTCGGATGCCTACAGTAATGGACGAAATAAATCTACACAACAGTCGCTACAATGACAGGCTGATTTGTCACTCAAACCCTCTTGCAGCGGCGCTAATGCACCAAGAGTTCTCAAGGAGGCTCAAACGTCATCTTCCTAGTGACCTTCCATCCAGTTTCACCTAGCACACACACGTAGTTTGATCATAAGGTAGTTAGTACAAGTAAAAAACACAATGCAACTTAGTAAATCGGCTATACGCCCCTCATTAAAATGCTTGACAAAAATGTACCAAAAAAAAATCTATTTGGCTCATAACGAACACAACAATAAAAATAAATCAGACAAATCGGTCAAGCCATTCTCAAGAGATATGCTTACAAAGAAATTTTCATTTTCATAATTTTTTGATCATCTTCAACGCCTCTCCCCTCTAAGCAATGATAAAATTGCATGGCGCTGCGAGTTTTGACCTATGTATACAAACGTTTTTACGTTATTCAAGACAAATCAAGACAATGCCCCAGTTCTTACATCCATTATCATTAGCTAAAATCATCGAGTTAAAATTCGAATTGCTTCCTCACACTATGCCACGCCGTTTCGCCAGATTAAGCCTACCTCAATTATTTTCTGTTTACAAACTTAAAGAAATAGCTCTGTGGTAAAAGATTTCCCAACTATAAAGAGGTAGTGTCAGCGGTTAATGACTATTTGGAGGAGCTCAACGATTCTCACTATAACAGAGTATCAAAGCTTTATTGAACTTAAAAAAAAAAAAAACAAAAGACTATGAAAAATATTTTTATTTTTTGGGGATTTTCTTTGTTAGCTCAAGTACTTCTAAAGTTACCCTCGTCGTACCTAGTTGACTACAATAGTAGTAAAAAGTTAATCAATTAAATATCCGCAGGCTAACACCGACTAACACATGGTACAACAAGATATAAAAATATGTAAATGGCTATAATAATAAATGATCTGAAGTTTGGGAATATATACTTATATACCTGATCACATTATTAGATACGAGTATATGTTTATGCATAAAAGTTCTTCATGTTAATTTTTATTTTTTTTTTTTTTCTTTGTAGAGAATTTATTTATTTTAATCAAAATTTCAAAGGCCTAGTGACTTACCCAATCTTGAATCATTTTTCTTACGCACGCGTAGGCATATTGTGCAAGTTTTAATACACTGTAATTAAAAATATATAGAAAGTTTATCAATATAGTAAAACATAGGATTGATATACTCGTAGTACTACTCGACTCGTACCTACTATATTGTATTTTACTTACATCATGTATGTGTTTAATAAGCTCAGTGCGTGTTATATTGTCCAGTGTTAAGCCATTGACCTCGAGTATCTCATCGCCCACTTCCAGATTATCGCGATCGGGTGGTGAACCATATAATTTAATTTTACCCTCGATATTCTCAACAAGAATGATAACATAACCAGATAATTCGACAACTTGTTGCTGTAATTTCAAAAAAAAACAAAACAGAAATGGAAATGTAAATCATTATTAAGTTAAAAATTAAGTACTCGTACAAGTTAAAGACAATCGCAATCACAAAGCCAAAGACAAAGGTTCTGTGTGTGTGTGTGTGTTTTATCATTAAAAATTTAAGTGTTAATTAGTTAAACTGCTGCGCATTCTACAATACTAAGTATGGTAGTATGAACATACTAATACTTAATATTACTCTGTGGTCATAAAGTAATTTGCATAAGTTGCCCACAAAATTCATGAGTATTATATATTTTGTGGTTTTCAAATCCTCAATTCTCTTGATTTAGGCGAAAGTCACGTCAGAGATAGAATGCATTCGAATGGAATGAAATGAAGTGGTCTGAGATGTCATAATATAAGTGTACCATAAATATTCGCATGTGTTTGTATGCTTGAGTATCTATGTGATTTGCACAAGGAAATATAAATACAAAAATACGAATATATGAGCAGGAAGCAAAGACATCATCTTTCGTTGGCATTGATTCAGTTTTTTTTTTTTTGCTTCTTGTCTTTCCGCTTGAAACTCTCATAGGTGAACCCAACCGATGTGTCTGTCTCTCTTGTGGGATTTATCATTGCTTGCACGCTTGCTTGTTAGTTTCCTTCCATGCTCATGTTGTCATTCTCCTCGTCATCATCATTATTATCATCATCATCATCATCACAATGATTGTCCTTGTTGTTGATGTTGTTGCTGCTGCTGTTGTTGTTGTTGTCATCCTCGTTATGTTAATTACAACACATTATGCTTGCCGTATTCCAACAGTTTAATTTTTCGTTCCTGACATTTTTACAACTTCCTTTATTGACTTTTGTCACCGTTTCCGTGTTGCTTTCGCGTCACAGACAAAAAATGTCATTCAGGAAAAGCATAAAAATAAAATTACACAACGTATAGTATTTTACATTTTTTTGTTTTTTGTCTTTACAACTTAGTCTTAGAACTTTTAGTTTAAAATTTTAAAGGATGGTCATAATGTAGAGAATGTTAAGTGACATGCATGCAACAACACGACATCAATGTCCAGTAATCATAACATTTCATCTAAAACAAATGATGATATACAAAAATGGAAAGAAATTTAAGCTGCTTATCTTCAAAATTTATTTGGTTTTTTTATACTCTTCACGGGAGTTAATAGTATTATAAGTTTGTCATGAAGTTTGTAACACATCTAAGACATCGTATATATATTTATGATCAGCCCGATGAGACGAGTTGATTTAGCCATGTCCGTCTGTCCGTCTGTCTGTCTGTATGTATACAAACTAGTCCCTCAGTTTTTGAGCTAGAGAGCTGAAATTTTGCACATAGGTTTCTTTTTACGCAGCACATTTGTCGGAATCAGCTGAATCGGACCACTAGGGGGGTAGCTCCCATACAAACCCCCCTTTAAATTAATGTTCTTATTAAAAAAAGTTTTTTGTTTTTTAACATATGGAACTGAAATTTGGACACTATAAGTTTGTAATCCATGGCCATCAATCATGTACATTTTATGATCCTAGGGCTACTAGGTGGGGTAGCTCCCATACAAACCACCCTTTAAATAATTGATTCAATAATAAGAATCATGATGATTATTATCATTAATTATCCATATTTGTCATTCACAACTTTGTTTGACATTCACAGGTATTTGTAATTCACTACAACATCAAACAGCTCTTTTTGGTTCACAAAACAGTTCAAAAAGTAGTTTTTTTCCCATTTACCAATACTGTATTTTGATAATTTCACAGGTTGGCTTGACGGATGAGTCCCGTTTTGTTCGCTTATAAAATTAATGTAGTTGTAATATTGTTATAATTTATGGAAAAAGCATTTACTGCTACTACAATATTGCAGCTTTTCATTCTTTACACAGCAAAGTTTCTTCAAATGTGATTTTAGAATTAAATTAAAGAAATTATTATTATCATTTAAGCCATACTATAAGGTAAAAGAAAACATTTGTTTACTTGCAATATAAGGAAAAAATGTCCCTACCAACGATCAAATAAGTAAAGTAAATCATTTTAGTTTGTCAAAGATTAATGGACTGATACGCTGAAACATACTACTCTATAGACAATGCTATTGATCTGGAAGAGGCTGTTCATTTCTCAACAGAATTTCATTCTCTACAGCCTTCTGGTTTGCGCCCACATAAATTAGTTCTAAAAGTAGGGCGTCAATATTTTATTACGGAACCTTAATCCACAATGCAATGGTACACGTTTACAGATAAAATCATTAAAAAAACTACATAATAGAGTGTACAATACTGACCGGATGTGGAACTATAGAAGTCGTTTTAATTCCCCGGATTCCATTAATACTAACGGATCTACTTTTCCAATTTAGAAAATTGCAATTTCCTATATAATTTTTATTTTCAATGACAATTATCGAATCACAAGGTCAAACATTCAACGTTGTGGGATTATACCTGAGCATTCAGTGTTTTCCCATGGACAGTTATATGTAGCTCTTTCAGGCGTCAATTCAGTTCGTATTGTGTAATGACAAAAAAGCTGTAGAAATTGTATACAAAGACATATTGTAAAATAAAATATCATGCTATCAATACCAAAGCGATATTTTTTAAATTGCACCCGTGCAAAGCAGGGCGGTTTGCTAGTTTAAAGAATAAATGTACAATAAAATTGCCACTCAAACTGATGTGATGCTAAGAAAGGAAGGTTGGATGTAACCCGTAGGAGCGTGAAGAGTATTACATCTTTGGCATAGCCAATGATAGCCTTCTTTCTGGTGTAATGTTATCTTTAAACGTTTATTGAAGTACACTGCATTGCTCATTTGTATGATTAAAATAATAATGATGTGTTGGGTATATTTTCAGTGAGAAGTTAATATTAAGTTGTAAAGGCAAAATACTTAGAAGGCGGCTGCTACTAATAAAATAAATTAATTAATATCCTTATGTGTAGTTAATGTTAGAAACTCCTTAGTGGGAGGTCGTGTTTGTGTAGTCTTTTCAACCTCAGCCTTATAGTTTGGCTTTGGGTGCGTCTGGAGCAGTGATGCCATTTTAGCCGTTTTCCAGACAGATCTGTCCTTTTTTTAACTGACCTATCCGGAGAAAAAAGTCAAATATCCCCTATCCGGAAATCTATACTTTTTTAGTTTTAATGTATTATTTAATTTTTTTTTTTTTTTCAAATTCTGTGAATATGCTAAAATTACGCAAATAATAGAAATAGTCGACATTTATTGGGTTGTGCTCAACACTAATACCATAACTTAACATGTCCGAAAACGGCACATGTCCCGAAGTCATGATGAAGTGATGACAGCCCTTTAGGAACCCGAAAACAAGTTCGAGTTGACAAGACTACAAGTGGACTCTGGAAAAAGGAATTTAAACAAGTGAAGAAGAACAACATAAACAAACATGCCGAAAGAAATATATAAACAAATATTTCGCGAGTCGTGGCTAAATCAGCCTGATTTAAAAAGTTGGGTGAGCCGCGATCCAAAAGCTAACAATAAGGCTTACTGCAAGTTTTGTAAGTGTGTGATTAACTCTAAAATTGATCAAATACGTGCGCACATGGCCACAAAAAAACATGTGGTTAATGCCCAGCCATTCGCACAGACAAATAAATTATCGTTCCCACCTAAACTAAGGAACGAAACTGCTGTCCAGGAGGCCGCGCTAGCAATGTTCATTGCCCAGAATGCTGCGATTGAACCAGTCGCCCATTTAAGCGACTTGTGCAAACAAAAATTTGGCGCATCGCAATTGCAATTGCGCCGGACGAAATGCACAGAGGTTATTAAAAACGTGTTAGCCGAACATTTTAAAGAAGATCTTCGGAAAGATATTGGTGATGCAAAATACAGTCTGCTAATCGATGAGACGACGCATGTAAGCATTACTAAGATTATAGGTAGGACGCACTTATTATATTATAGGTAGGTAACACTTATGAGGTTCCAGATAAATATCTCAACATGATTGGCACTAGTGCCTCCTACAGTAGTGCCTTAAAAGAAGAGGATTATGACCTCATAGATGAGGCAATAAAGCTCATTTAATATAAAAAAAAATAAAAATATAACTTTAAAATTAATAAAAATAAAAATAATAAGGCAAAAAATTTTGTCCTGTTTTCTGTCCTTTTTTAAATATTTTTTGTCCCTTTTTTCCCGCTTTTTTGAGGTCGGTCCGTCCTGTTTTTGTGATAGGTTGATGGCATCACTGGTCTGGAGCTTTAATATGTGCTGGCTGCTATAAGGCTGTTTTGTCTATAAAAACGTAAATGAATGCTAAGATTGATATAATACATAAGTACTTAGTTATAGCAAGTGTTTTTACAATGCAGAATCATACTAAAATGTACTACAATAGTACAATATAGTTTATGAAATCTCTTCATTAGATTCATAAGGGAAGTCACCTCGTTAACAGTTCCCATAATTACAGCTCCTCGAAGAGTCCGGTTATCATCATTAGGAATTCCAAGATTTTCTTTGGAGAAAAGTCAGCAATTGTTGTTGTTGGTTTTAAGTAATGCTAAAGTAAATACTACTTATATTTAACAAATATCGGATTATGACAACAAAACCTTGCTTCACTATTCACAAATAACTCTACAAAAGGAACTCTTGAGGGGGGGGTCAAATCTGGTGATCTGGGTGGTCAGTCAATGTCGTCACTTCTTGTCATCAGACGTCCAGAGTTGCAGAAAGTGAATTTTTTGATTTGCAGTTGTTGAATCCAGTAACCAGATATAATAAACCAAAACCCACCGATATCGATTACCATCGACTGTTTTGCAAACAAATGCAAATCATCTTTCAAAATGCCCCGCAAAGTGGTTCTACTGATGCCAAAATGCTGAGCGAGGTGATTATGTGACACTTTAAGGTTCTGGGCAATGCTTTGACATCTGACCACTTCATTGGAACATCTTGGTCGTTGTTGAACGGCATATTGACGATCTTCCACTGTCCCATGCTCAACAAAAATCAACATCAAACCAAGAATAGTGTGTTGTCAGATGGTTTATGGTTAAAATTGACTTGAGTGAACATGTCTTTGACACTTCAGTTTTGAAAACTTACGCATACAAGACCATGTTGTAACCAACTTTATGTGAAAGCTTCATCAATTTACCACATTTTAGAATAGACGTTATTACATGTAAGTGTAAAAAACGCATTTTTTCGTTCGACAACTATGTCTGTTTTTTTGCTTACGTCATCGGCTGCTGTGTGAGGCTTACGCAGAGCATGCTTCATCAATTTCAGCCTGCGAGTATTGGTTTCGACGTTTCAAAAGTGGTGATTTTGCAATTGACAAGGAGCGCGTAGGAAAGCTACCAACGTTTCCAACTGCTTCAACAGTACAAAGGGAAGTCGTTTTTGCGTCGTATCGCCACCGGCGACAAAAAATAGATTCGTTGCGTCAATCCAAAATGCAAGAAGGCGTATATTAAGCGCGTCAAACATGGACCATTGACGTCAAAGCCAAACATTTACGACAGCAAGGTTATGCTATGCATTTGGTGAGACAAGAAGGGAATCGTGTACGAGTACTACAAACTTTCGAAAAATGGTCAGGTGATCGTCAGGGCTTTCTAGAAACAACAACTGATGCGATTGAGGCACACGATTGCCGAAAAACGGACAAAATGAGCAACCAGACATGAGCCATTAATCTTTCACCATGACAATGCTCGGCTGCATGTCGCTAACGTGGTGAAAGGTTATCTCGATAGTACCGGACTTATGGTCCAGACCTTGCACCATCCGACTACCATTTGTTCTGATCCATGCAGAACGCCCTTACGAGAATACGCTTCACCTCACTTAAAGGTATTTAAAATTAGCTGGATCCTTTCTTGGGCTCCAAAGACGAATAGTTTCATTGGCAAAAAAGTGGGGAAACATCATAGCTCGCAATGGGCAATACTTTCAATAAAATATCGTTTACCAATTTTTAACAATGAAGCTTCAAAATCGAGAAAAAAAAATCGTTTAAAATTTACTTGTGTACCCAATACATAGGTATATGAAGAGATTTATTTTGCTTATTTGAGTGCCTTTAATTAAGTTTTTATGACATACTATTATAAGCGCTACTTTTAAAGTTTTCCGTGCTTAAAAATACCCACCCTGTTAATAACATTACAGTGTTTCTCTAAAGATAATATTTTTTTTCTAATATTTAGCAAAATGTAATTTTACCTTTTTAAACAAAGCACTAAGAATTGTTAAGCGCTGCACTAAATAGATTACAAATGAATGTTTTTGAAACTGTGCAATACTAATTCCTAAACCTACTGTAAATTGGTCCATGAAACAAAAAAAAAAATGTTCAATGCTTCAATGCCATTTTCTGAAGCTTTCATAGCAAACAAAATCATTCGTGGAAAATCAAAGGATGATTGAATGAAGCGTTACTAAGCAAAATTGCGCAAATACTTTACTTAGTACCTATGGATGTATACCTATGTGTATGAAATTAATTTCTATGGAAAATACACACATACTCGCACAATAGTATATGTACCTACATATGTATATGTAGTACTATATGTGAATACACACCTTGTAATTCAATAGACGCAAAATATTTTGCAATTCAAAAAGCTGAGTACTGAGGTGTTTTCACATGTGACATAAGCCGATTTCATAAAAAAAAAAAATTAAATACCATACATCATATCGGCTTAACCAGAAAAGGCAAAGTGGCAGTGGCAGTGGCTCGGGTTCACTATACATTTGAGGTGCTGATAAGTTATTGAATCAATATATGTAGGTATATGTTGGTGAAACAATACACTTGCTGATGGCCTCTCTATAAAATATACGTGAATGTGTCCATTTATACATGACTAATGCATTTGATTGGAAATTGCGAATGCAACAATTGGATAAGGGAATTAGTATTTTGAAATCATTGTGCCTATTTATAGATTTTCAACAGGCTATTGAATTCAAACAGAAGAAGATAGAAGAAATTAATTAAAATATCTACCAAGAGCCAATTAAAAATAAACATCGACATTCATCGACAGCCAAGCAGCCATAAAGGCAAAAGCGGCGGTGATGTCAAAATCTAACTGTGTTCAACAATGTAGAACCAAAATTGATGAACTTTGCATTGATAGACGCGTCATCATCTTTTGGGTACCGGGACATAAAGGAATTGAAGGGAACGAAGAAGCAGACGCACTCGCTAAAGCTGGCGCTAGCCAAGCTGCGGTAAGAGCGTCGTACATACGTCCCGTACGAAGAGAATGTAGGATGGAACACTCTCTTGCAGAATCGCAAAAATCATGCTTCGCTCTGTTAATAATAAGATTACCAACTACATCTTAGCTCTCCCAAAAGAGGATTGCTAGTTATTAGTCGGAATACTCTTGGGACACTGTTTAACGCCTTCCTACGCAGCCAAATTGGGCTTGGTACAGAGTACCATGTATGTACAACATGCAACGAGGTAAATGTTAGGGGAACTTTAGAACACCTACTTTGCCAATGTCCAGCTATCTACAGATCACGCTTTAGCTATCTCGGATCTGTATCTTTCCTCTCCTTGGAAAGTATCGCGGATCAAAAGAGTAGCAATCTATTAAAGCTCGCAAAAAAGTGCATAAAAAACAGTATCTAAAGGGTCTCTTGGCAACACTAAGGACCACTGTTGGTCTACGTGAGATCTCTTGATCAGCCAAGCTAACCTAACCTAACCAAGAGCAATCAATGGAGACCCTTTAACTTACACCAAGCTATAGCAGAAATGGTGAATCTTTAATATTCTGATGGTTAGTTGCTATGTGTTCCAGATCCATTTTTGATCCATAGAATACTTTTGTATACTTAAAAGAGAATCAAGTAAATTCTTATATGGCAAAATTCAAAAATAGGCAAACAATATTTTATAAGAGAAACAAAATGTAAGCACAAAGAAAATGAGTTACAGTTTGTAGTGCTTGACTTGCCTTGTCTTGATTATCATGAGAGCTCTGTTTATTTTTCTCTATAACACACTTCCTCTCTCTAATTGTCCCCTCTTTCTGTTGTTCTCTGCCTTTTATTGTTTTTTTTTTTTTTTTGTTGTTTGTTTTTTGTTGAGTCCTCGTGTGAATTGCAATTTAAGGTCAACACACATAGTTACTTCCTTGTTTACAGGTAGGTGCATGCATCAGCACTTGACAAAACCAACCATGACTAAAATGAGACTAAGGTTGATGGGGGTAACTCAGTAACAGTCAGTTCAGTTTAAATCGTTTCAATCTCGGCGCTTCAATGGCGTTTGTTTGTTTATTTGTTTGTTTCTGTGTTTTTCCGTTTTTCCTTTCTGTTTTTTTCCTATTTTTTTTTTTTTTTTTTTTTTTATGGATGTCAGGCACTTTTGTTTGCAAAGTCTTTGTTGGCGATTTGCCATTGGAACAACAACAACAACAACAACAAAAAGTGGCGCCCCATGAATTTTCAAAGTTAGTTAAGTTTAGAAGCAAAATTTTTTTAAGCAACCATCAGCAAACTGAAGTGTGAAAGAAAATAAAAATTGACTTACTATGCATAGTAACTTTTGTCTTACCATACACAGTTCATATGGTAGGTATATAGGTAAGTTCTTTAGCTCATCCAAAAATGATGTCCTATGTCCTTTACTACAATAGATTGTTTAAATCTAAGCTAGCTTTAATTCGTTTGTGATGGTTCACATTTCTATATACATATATCGAAATCAAAGTATATTAGAATGTGAAGGCCTAAAATTTGATACCTACATCTTACACCCTTTCAAGGAATAAGCCTCTTAAATAAGACAATACAAATCCCGAAACAATATTACACATTAAATTCCTCGTGTAGAATTTAGTAATTCTCTCTTGCTTGATTTTTTCCTATCGACTTCTATCATTTAAAATAATTCTAAAAAAAAATCCTAAGGTGGCGTCTACAATCCATAGAATAATTTATAGCTGCAACAACCTAAATGTAAATCACGACTCATAATATTCCCCTACCATCATGGAACCTTGTGCCTTCAGCAATTAACTCTTCTCTTCATAACATAACTTTCTCAAGCCTGTCCCAAGCCAATCCCAGCCAATTTCGAACACTTTTCAACAACTTAAAGAACTTAGTACACAGACGGTTCTTAATCAGACAATTATGTTAGCTATAGCGTCACTCACTCATGAAGACGCAATAATTAAAACCACAATGTTATCCAACCAAAGCACCATCTTTAGAGCAGACATAGTCGCTATACTCGAAGCTGCATCCTTTGCCAAAAATAATGGAGGTAAACATCACATCTAATAATTTTTATGCAAACAAAATTAGGAATATGTAGGTATTCTAATCCGCAACCCTTCAAAAATTATTTTAATTTGGATCCAAAGTTATGGCCTGATTGTTGGTAATGAAATGGCTGACAAAGTAGCCAAAGAAGCTGCTTTCTCTCCACTACTAGCAATTCCGAATTAGTCTTCACAAGACACTGTCAAATAGTATATGAAATCTTACTTTATACTCCTTCCTACATACAGGATTACATCAAGCAACATCAATTTGGTACAAGCTTGTCAGCCACAACAAGCTTTTAGCTAAAACTTTTCTTCCAACCCTACCTGACGAATTCCGAAAACTGGACATTACACAATTTTTAAACCTTCGTCTATGTCGTATTAAGCTATCCCATAGATGCTTGTGCATCGCATCACCACTGAACTATTTATGTTCCTGCATTGAAAGCTCGTCTCAATCATATTCTTCTTGAATGCCCAAAAACCAAACCAATACGTAGGTCAGACTTCTCAAAAACATATTCCCTTTTCCATTTTTTCCAATCTTAGTACTACACATAATATAAAACTCATTTTGCAGTTCTAAAAAAACAAAACCAAACCTTTACAATCCAATCTAATATTTAAAGGTCGCACGTGGTCGTGCTCTTAAAAAAAAAAAAAAAATTACTCCCTCTTATGGGTAAACAGTCATCGTTAATCATTCACAATAACATACTCCTATATAAGCAGATTTTAAAACCTGTGTGGACTTCCGGTGCTCATATGGGGTTGTTGCAGTTGAAGCAATGCGCAACAAATCCAAAGGTTCCAAAACAAAGTGCTGAGATGTGCTTTTAGGTGGCCCTTGGTACATTCGCAGTTGTGATTTCGAACGTGATCTCGCAATCAATTCGGTTGCGGTCGTTATTAAAAAGAAACAGCTAACTCCCACAAAGAGTCATATAAATGATGAAGCCTCTACCCTCACGGACTTGACCCAATGGGTAAGAAGGCCACAATACAATAATAAGTACATCATTTTTTTATTTGTATCCACTGTGAATTGCTTGTTAGATCTTATAGTAAAAAAACAAAAAACTCCCTTTCATAAATATGGGATTATTGTGTTCATTGCACATCTCTGCTGTTTACTGAGAAAAAAGTAAAACACAATTTGGGGATCCCCAAAAGATGCAAATAACAACAGAAAAAGCGAAGAAAGTCCCATAAATAACAATTTTGTCAGCAGTTATCTATGTTCAGTGAACAAAGTGAAAATGTCATAGCGAAGTAGCATTTTCTTTTTGAAAAAAAGTTATTGATAAATATGATTAATAAAGTTGAAGAAGAACTTACAAATAAAATAGATATTGCCAAGGAGTTTGGAATTTTTACTAGCACCTTATCAAAAATTTTAAAAAACATGGCAGTGATTGTAAAAAATTTACAAGACGAGCAATTAAGGACTAAACGCAAAAGGCAGGCAAAAGGATATTGATGAAGCAATACTAATATGGATAAACACCGCACGTTGTGGGAATATTCCTATATGTTATGGATCATTAATAAAGCAAAAAAGCCAAAGAGTTCGTTAATGCATTGGGACACGAAGAGTTTAAAGCAAGTACAGGATGGTTGGATCAAAAAACCTTACGTGAAGAAAGTGCAGATGCCAACATACCAGATCGTGATGAATGGGTAATGGGTTTGTATTGCATATACCATTTACCAAATAAAAGACTGACATTTAAAAATGAGATATGCTTTGGTGGAAAACAGAGCAAAGAGAGAATAATTGTGCTGGTAGCATGTAACATGAATGGAATGAAACGCATCCTAAGGATGTAAAAGATAAATTGCAACGTATTGAGCTTGAATATTTTCCTCCAAACATGGCTTCGTTGAAGACCAACATTACAGAAAGCGAATTTTGACGAACATATTGACACAAATGGAGGAGGGGATAAATCTGTTATGGGCATAAATTTACCTACTAGAAGTCACTGGAAACAATTGGAAACTGTTTTAGAAAGGCAGGATTTTCCAACAACGCATTGGGATAAAGAGTAGGTATTTAATTCCATTATCTACTGTCTTTATTTAGATCAGTAACAAACATAGATGCATCATTTGAAGACTACATCAATGTTGATATTGATGTGCAGACCAGGGACAGCCCGTCCGATGAACATATTCTCAGCAGTCCTTGATATTTCAGATTCAGATAACATTGAAGAAGGATTGGCTGATACTAAGAAGGTGTTACCTACAAATGGATGAATTTCTTCATCTTTCAAACAAACCCAATTAAGTATATAAAGATTTTCCTTCTTCGACATACAATAAAAAGTGTTTTATCTTAAGAGAAGTAACAGGTCATCATTATTATAACA
Organism: Amiota communis; assembly: GCA_037043315.1. Classification (NCBI taxonomy): domain Eukaryota; kingdom Metazoa; phylum Arthropoda; class Insecta; order Diptera; family Drosophilidae; genus Amiota; species Amiota communis. The sequence goes on from JBAMAV010001061.1 coordinate 576,004, forward strand.
TAATTAATATTTTGGACATGGGTCAAGTTGTTTTAAAAGTCCTTAATTTATTAAGTGTAAACAAATGTCATGGATGTCATGTGGACATACTCAAACAAGTCACTTATTTTCTTATATTCATGGAATGCATTGTTGCATCATTAATGGTGCAAATGGTGATGAAGACGTACTACAAAAGATTTATAAATGCATGACATGCAAACAAGTCAATAAACATTATTATGAAATGAACGAAGAAAGCAAAATAGGAAAGAAAAATTCATAAAATTGAAAAGTCTTGCCAAAAGCGCGAATATAAAAACTATTGCAATGAATGGAAAAAGCGTTGACATTGCAGCGCTAAATTAAATGTCACCTACTTCAAGGACAACAAAATTAAATAAGCAATAATTTTCCTCTTGAATTCATACAAATACAATGATTTTCTAATTATTTATTAATTAATTTCTTTTCAGAAATAAATTGATGCAGGATTCTTGAATTTGCTTTTATCAAATGTGTTTTGCACTACTACGAGGGTTGCAACTTAAGTTTTGAGACAGACAAATAATAACAAATATGTATCATCGAAAATGACTTTATTGTTTTTCAAAATATTTGCCATGAAGATCAATACACTTTTGCATGCGACTGAACCAATTTTCGAAGCACTTTTTCCACTCGGAATGAGGTATCTCTAAAACATGTGTTTTGAACGCATTAACCGCTTCTTCATGCGTCGAAAAACGTTGACATTGCAATTTATTTTTGGTGTGCGGGAATAAAAAGAAGTCATTTGGTGCCAAATCTGGACTATAGGGCGGATGACCCATCAATTCGACGTTTTGAGTGTTTAAAAAGTCACATGTTTGAGCCGATGTGGGAGAGCTGACATTGTCGTGGTGGAGAATGCTTCGTCTTCTGCGGTTGATTTTTCTTATTTCTTCGAGCACTTCTGGCAAACAAATGGTGGTGTACCATTCAGAATTAACCGTTTTACGTTTCTCTAATGGCACGGTTATTCCAAAACAGGCGATCATTTGCTTCAAAGTGCTTCGTGCGCGAACAACTTTTGTTGGATCTTGAAAGACCCATACAGTCGACTGCTGTTTAGTTTCAGGCTCATATGCATAGATCCATGATTCATCACCTGTCACGATATTATAGACGTCTTTTAAAGTACCGCGATTGAATTTTTTCAACATTTCTTTGCACCAATCGACACGAGCCTTTTTTTGCGCGATTGTCAAACTATGCGGTATCCAACGCGAACAAATCTTTTTGACAGCCAAATGCTCATGCAATATTGAATGTATGCGAGTGGAACTAATGCCCAAACATGTCTCAATCTCAAGATAAGTCACATGGCGATCTTGCAATATCAGTTCACGCACAGCATCAATGTTTTGTGGCACAACAATCGATTTTGGACGACCTTCACGAAATTCGTCCTGGAGAAAACTACGACCACGATTGAATTCAGAAAACCAGCGAAACACGGTGGCCCTGGATGGTGCTTCATCACCAAAAGTCGAAGCGAGTTAATCGGCACACTCTTGTTGAGTTAATCCACGTCGAAAATCATAAAAAATCATTGCACGAAAATGTTCACGATTTAATTCCATTTTTTAGCCGAAACGAATTTTTCAAGTCACTGAAAACAATACAAATAACTCTCGTATGACAAAACGTTCTGAGTACAATTATCATTAAAAACGACAAGCTTTACGATACCAATGTCAGATTTGACATACCAACATTGATGTTGCCATATCTCAAGACTTAATTAGCAGTCCTCGTATTAGTTGTTTGCTCTTTGTGATGTTCTGTACTACAAGTGTAGCCTAAAAGTATGCAATCGTTTTTGTTTTTGTTTAAATAAATTGATTTGTTTCATTTGATTCATGGAAATAAAATGAAATTTTAGAAATATGGGTGTGTAAAGCTAATAAAATTGCATCTTAAGGAATATATCTTGGAATAGATTTTTCTTATTTTTTGTTTTACGTTTTGCTTGGAAATTTAATTGCCGTTCAATTGGTATGAAAAAGAATGAATCAATGAAATTGAATCCTTATTAATTGAGTTGGATGGACAAACTAATCAAGAACTTGGTACTTGGTCTTTTACTAGCATAGCTATGCTAGCATATAACTTGTAGTTCGCTGTTATGCTGAAGCGTTCAGCAAAGTTGCATATTCCACCCGGCGTATAAGCAATATCTTTTGATTCCAATGCAGAAGGTTACGTATACGTCGTGCTTTTGAAAACGATTTAACTAGTTGAAAACCACATACACATGCATATCAATATTACAGATAGATGACAGTCTAAGGATTTCTATGCATTTACTTATGTAAGTGTTATTTCAGAAATCTGCTATATGATAAATTTTGTAAGGAATCACCCATTTTTTAGTACTCAGGACATTCGATTCGATCAAACTCAATACCTATATTTATAGTAGATTTTTTTTACTCATAATGATAAAGACGGTGATGATGAATGAAAACAAAACAGAACAGAACAGATTAGAAGAGAAGAGAAGAAGACCAAATGTAAACAAAAAGCAACATGCAAAAACAAAAGTTGATGTTTCGGAGTCTAATTTAAAAAACACACACATTCACACATGTTTGAATGGTAGTGTCAATCACTCTCCAATTTTTACTACGGAAAACTGGCGACAAATGTTACAAGACAGTGTGATACTATATAGTACTCGTACTCTCGAAGGAGAAAAGAAAGCAGACAGCAGCAAAGTTTATAGCAAAACAAGGACGTTGAGAATGATTACGACTTCCTGGTTGGTACTCCTGCTGACTGCTGCTGATGCAATACTAGTAATAGTTACTACTGCTGTGATGATATTTTTTTGTGCTGCACGTGCACTTAAAACGGCAAATAACCAAAACAGAAGCAAAAAAAAAAAGATGATGTAAATGATGATGATGATGATGATGATGACGATGATGGCTATGGCGATGGCAGCAACGGCAACATAATGGGATGCGGAAACGATAATAGTACTATGATGATGGTGGGTTACTAGAGTGAAAAGAATGTTGAGAAGAATGGGTGAGAAATGAGTATGAGGGTGAGGGTGTGTGATAGGACTCTCATAAGAAATGGCAGCAATTACTCTTAAATTATGCGTAATTGTTGCTGTTGTTGTTGTTGTTGCTTTTTGCTTAAAGAAAAAGACACAAAAACCGGAAAAATTTCTGCAAAACCAAAGCCGAAATGAGGAACATACTAAAAGAAATAAGACAAAAACAATAGAATGAAATGAAATGAATAAAATAAAATAAAAAAAACAAACAAGCAGCACACACTCACAATTGTTGTTCAGTTGATATGGTAATGATGATAATGATGATGATGATGGCTACGATGACGATAATAAAGACAAGAGAAGCATACAAATGTGAATGAATGAAGGAACCACAAAAAAAGTAACACAAAAATGAAAGAATAAAAGTAAAAATTTTACAAAACCAAATCACACCAAACAAACGAACACAACAGTTGTTCTTACTGATGCTACTGTTACTGTTGCTGCTGCTGATGATGATGATGATGAAGATGAAGATAGTGATGACAATAAAGCTAAGGTACTCGTAGTACTACTATGTCTGTATGTACTATTGTACTATATAGGGTGTGTAGTACTATAAGAAACATTTGACATTGTTTGTGTAAGTCAGCGTTTCTTAAACTTGTTTGGTCATAAAGTCCTTAAACTTTAAATTTGCATCTTTATATAACTTTTGAAATTATAACTTAATTTTGTTTCCCGGTTTCAAATCTTTATCGTGAAAGCATTGTGAATTGTGTGGCAAACACAGAGTTTAAGGAACTCTGTTGTAAGAGTGTTTAAAGGGCAGTGCACACTCACACACACACATACATACGGAATCAAAAAAAAAAAAAAAAAAAACGTGCAAACAACAACAATAGTAGCAACAATAACAAGAACAGACAACCACAAGGACGACGACAACGACAACGACAGTTGAGTAAAACACTTGACTTGTCATTTTTGACATATAAATAGTGAAACAAACTTCTGGTTATTGTTTTAAATGGTGTGTTACACACACACTCACACACACACACACACACACTTGAATATACCCCATACATATACATATATGTGTGTGTGTGTGTATATATAAATATATTAATACATACTTATATAGATACATTTTTAGACCTACAAATATAGAATGTAACTTGTCATTTGTTACACTGCTTCTCACAGTATTACACCGCTATATCACAGCACTATGTATGTCACAAAGGATGTAAATATGTAAAGCATGTTACATGGATGCTGTATTTTATATTGTACAAATTCTGCTCTGTTCCGTCGCAGTTGCTTCCAACGTTGCTGCGCCGCATGAGAGCAGAAGCAATTTAATATATTGTAAATGGAGAGTTAGAGAGAAAAAAGAACTAAAACATGAGCTTACATATACTTTCACGTTACCAGACTGAGTTGATTTTGAAGTTTAATTAACCAAAAGTTATCTACATTCACTGCCAAGAATACTTGAATACTCTGTCCATTGTAACACCACCCATGACATCGAGTTTACTAGTTCTACACCATAGACCATAGTTCTGAAATACTTGGGCTTAGAAAATAAGATGTTAGAATATAATTTTATAACTATTCTATTACACTGGACTGGACCTAGTTGTTCAGCTCCAAACGGCAAAAAAGATTATGGCATCAGTTTTTTTGAGATGCAAAAGGGATTTTGTTGATTGATTATCTAAGAAATGTAAAACATTTAATTCTGAATATTAATGCAACCTTTTGGAACAGCTGAATGAAGAAAAACCCGGTTTACAAATGAAAAAAAAAAACATTTTTCATCAAGACAATGTACGTGTGAGTGTTTTGACGATGACTAAATTCTTTGAATAAAAGTTCGAATTGCTTGAACATCCACCGTATTCACCAAATTTGGCTCCCAGCTACTAATACCAATTCAGAAAATTAAAACAATTTTTATGTTGGAATAAGTGTATTAAAGTTGAGGGATATTACATACATTGAACCAACCAACCAACTTGTAGGTATATTAACAAATCAATGTTTCAAGTCGTTCAAAATAATGCTATCAGAACAATCACCAATGCCCCTTGATTTATCAGGAACTTGGTGCTCTACAACGACCTCAGTGTCCCTTCCAACTTCCACAGTAGCCAATAAAATCACTTCAATGACTCCCACTCCCACGCAAATCCTCTGACAGAAATACTAACCAGCATGGCTATTATAAAGGCGCCTAAAAAAGCTGCATCCCCTGCTTTCTGTAAATTGATTTTAAATTAATTCTTGAGACCTTTCCTCTTCTCTCACTAATATTTTATAGCTTTAACGGTTTAATGTTCATAATAAATATATTAAAAAAAAAAAAGAAGTAATTCTCTAGAACTACAATATAATGGCAATGTCCAATAATATTGGCATCTAATTGAAAGGCTAGTGTCCATATATGTATGTATGTACATATGTACGTATCTGATTGTTCAAATCACTAAATAAAATACTCATTAGAACATTTATTAGAATTCAATCTTAAGCCAATCTTTATCAATATTAATCAAGAAATTTAAAAGTACCTATATCAATTGATTTTTTAAGAATTTTTCTATTGACTTTTTCTATTGACTTTTTAATGCTTAAATTCAATCAGTGTTTGCAATGCTTACTCCATAGTAGCAATAGCAAAGGAATAAATGCTTTGCTCTTGCTTCTGCTCTCAATTTATGAAGCACGTAGCAAAGAGCATTTCACAGAACTCTAAAGAAATAATATTTATAGTCGAAGCAATAGCAAAAAAAATATAGCAAAGCCATTGCTCCGGCTACTGCTCTGCTCCCGTATCAAATGTTCATGCTCCGAATAGCATTCTACATTATTTTTTAGAAGGGGTTTCCATGTACATAACTGTAATTGTCGGTTTTAGGTATTTTTGACTAATTTTATAGGGTATTCAGACAGAGCAGAACTCACACGAGAACTCGAGTTCAAATTACAACAACCACAAGGAACATGAACGAAATTTTTAGTTGTTGTTGTAGCTCAGAACTTGAGCTCTCGTGCGAGTTTTGCAAGAACTCGCTGTTCTGACATGGTCTGTCTAAATAGTATTGATAAATTTTGGACTCTTTTTTTGGGCGACAGTCGATAGTCTTGTTCTTTCTGTTTGTACGTATCAGGAATGAAAAAGGGAAATGCCAGAACTATGTACATACACTGCAAAATGTTCTAAATCATGTATTTTTCACAATATTTCAATTTTTATTTCTCACAATTGCCACAACGTTCCCATTTTGCATTTGTGTATTGTGTAATGAAAACAGAAACAAAACAAAAAACAGCTGCTCAGAACTCGCAACTCAGAACTCGGTGACAAAAAACGGGTAACCAGAACTCGCACATTCACAACTCGCTGTCTGAACACACTATTATTAATGATAAAAATTTTTGGGAGTCGGCAGCCCCACTTTCGTAACAGCTATTCAAATTATTATTTTATACTTATTCTAATTTTAGTATTTAATTTTGTATTCTGGTCAAGGTTGTAGATGATGGTTGAAGAGCTCGTTGTAGAGCGTTGTGTACCATGATATTTTTTTTTTTCAATACTTTTTGGTACACGACAATTTTTTGTTTGATTACCTGACGGGTAAACAAAGAAATTTGAAGGTTTTTCCAACACAATTGGCCATGCGAGAAATATGGTTTTTCAACATTAATCCCGCAAACACTCAATGACTGCCCCAATAACAGCAATAATACAAAATTCATAAAGCAGCAAAATACTAAAAAAAAAAAAGTATATTTACATTTAAAAAAATGAAAAAATAATGTCCTAATGTCATTTGATTAAAATCAGTTCAGTAGATATATTTTGTAAAGTAAAAAACTGTATGTATCTCCAAAACTACTCTTCCTGGTGCAAATGTAGCTAATAACCATCCACTTGACCCCATAAGTACAACAAAAAATCATCAAAATCTGTCCAACACTTTTAGAAATTCAATTTATCGTACAACTTAATCCACCTATGTCATATTTCACTGACCAACATGTGTCCTCAATGGCAAAAATTCGTCCAACATCTATTAAATGCCTTTAAGATGATTATAGTAAACTAGAAAATCTTATAACATCATCGATTCAATGAGATTAGCAGGATTTGATGAAGGACGATATTTTATGAATACTATCAAGATTGATACATTGATTTATAATTAATTTTAAGATATTCAATTCGAAGGATTTGTAGTTAACAATCATAAGCCAAGCAGCAAAGAATCCAATATGGATATAATCAGAATCAGCGAGACGCTGGAGAATCGATTAAGGCATGTCCGTTTGTTTAAGCATGTTCCCAGTTTTTGAAATAGTAAGACTGAAATTTGATCAATGTCATTCAAAGAATATTTAAATTAGAGTTCTCCAATCACTGGGACAAATAACCAACATTCAAAATCATCATACTTGCTCTTTAATTTTTCGAAATTTTTTTCTAAAATACAAAAAAATATGAAAGAAAATATTGAGTTTCCAATTATTTTGGAAATCATGTGGCAACACAGGACTATGAGTGTAGAATGAGCAAAATACCCATAACTTAAGTGTGCGTCGCTGCTGCTGATGTAAAACAGCGACGCATATGTTGGATATCGACGTCATGAAGTGTAGAAAATTTCAAACATGCTTTCATTTCATTTTGGAGACTTTTTCGTGTGAATGAGCGCGTTTTTTGTGCCTTCGTTTCTTCGCACTTTTGATATTCCGCGCGTACGCACACAAATACACACACACACACACACACACACACAGATATATACACATGACTTACACGTGCTTCTAAATAAAGAGAAAATCAGGAAACATAGAATAACTTAAGCAAACTCACGAGATTGTTGAAAGCATAAACAAAAAATTGTTTGTAATTTTAACATAAAATTATTTATAAAAACAGATTTTCCAAAAATATAAAACCCATGTCCAGTTCTCTTTGTTAAACTTGTGCAGAATTTCATTTAATGTTCGATGTGAGTGAGTGAGTTTTAAAGAAAAATGCCCAATGGACCATCGTCACTAGCACCATCAGCAAAGCCATCTTCATCCTCTGGTAGCACTTTAAACAGATTCCGCGCGACGTCTGCAAGCACACAAGACACAGCTGCTGCTGCTCTTGTTCCCGCTCTTGGTGCTGCTGCTCCTGCTGCTGCCGCTGCTGTTGATAATGATGATGAAATGTTGATGATGATGATGATGATGTAGTTCTACTCTACATAGTACTTATAAAGAGGTTTGAGTTTGATTTAAGGGACTCTTTCTTACAGAGGGTGTTTGGACCAATTTGTTGTTTGTTCTTTTGTCTTTTAAGCTTTGCTGTTCAGTTCAGTGCTGTTCTGTTTTGGTTTGGTTTGGTTTGGTTTAGTTCAGTTGAGTTCGATAGGGTTTTTTATCTTAACATAAATGTATTGTAGTTTTCTTAAGTTTCTTAGTTGGTTTTCTCGGTCGGACATGCGCAATAGATGCCGCTTAAGACTATAAATTAAAAACACACTCACAACAACAAAACAACTTAAAAGAAATGTAGTAGCCAAACAAGAAAAAAAATGTTAAGTTTGGTCTCAACAAAGCTGAAATACTCGTTCACTTCAAGCAAATAACTTACAATTTTTATTTTTTTTTTTCTCAAAGCAATTTTTATGCTTACATACATATAGTGGTTGGTAAATAGGTATTATTCATAATGCCATTGAAACAGTCAGAGTCAGAGATCCCTTATAATCGTGACAAGAACAAAATGAATTAACTCCACCATGTCCACCCATGAGTTAGTGTCTATATAGGCACATATGTATTTGTTATAGAAGTCAAAATTAGAGTTGTACGATTACTGGAATAGTCAGTTGTCCCCCCAAAAACAAATTGCCATCCAAATCATTTGTTATGAAATCATTTAGAAATGGCAATCAACTCAATATACTTTCAACTATGAGTAGGTACATAGGTGTGGTATACCAGGAGTAGAAGTTTAAAATGTCGTTGTTTTTTTATTATTGCCATTTGAAATTTATGGAAGTCATTCCAAAAGAAAGCTTCATCATTTCTTGGACTTCATCAAATGTTGTGAAATGCTGCTCAGCCAGTGCGTGTCCCATCGATAAAAACAAATGATAATTTGAAAGACTCAAGCCTGGTGAATACGGCGGGTGGGGTAAGAGTTCCCAACCAAGGGCGGAAATGGTGTCTTTGATCACTTCTTCGCGCGGAACCCATTTTGTATCTTTTTCATAGCTTTCAAGTGATCGGAAAAGGCTTTCTGAATGACATTCAATTGCTCTGTCATCATTTTTTTGTGTCTGTGTATTGTCTGCATCCAATAATCCTTGCAATTCGACATCTTCAAACTTTTTTCAGTGATTTTTTTTCACCAATTTTGAACTGTTCAAACCAGCGTTCACTAGTATTGACAATTGGAACAACCTTGCGTTAATTTCCACAAGAATTCGATGATTTTCCGATGCTTTTTTCGTTTGATTGAACAACAAAATCAGCACTTGCTGCAAATGCTCTTTATTGGCTTCAAATATCGACATTATCAACATCAAAAAGTAGTTTGATAAACAAAAAAAAAACGAATTTCACGTTTTGTAGCGGGTGATCATACCAACAAAATATCACTTGATGTTTAACATAAAAATGAATGAGCTTTGTTAGCTATCTCCTTGAAGATACACACTTGGTATAAGATTCGGTGGACCAAAGTTAATGTTCGACTAATTAAACAATCAATTAATATCTATAATATTGTATTGAATTTTGGCAAATCTGTTCTATTTAGATCAAAATAGTAATGGAATCTTCACATTCACAGATTGGCATTCCCCTCAAATTAGTCTAAGCGTAACAACAATGGTGGCCAAAAGTATTTTGACTTTATAAACAACATTTGTTTGATTATTTCTTGTGATTTATTCAATGAATAGTTCTAACAACATTTTTAAGAGAACAATTATGTACCTATTAATCTTATCAATACTCATAAGTAGAGCCTGTGTAAAAATTGATTTTATTGTTAAAACAATTGTTTTTTTATGATTCTTAATCATTTAAGCCGAAAGAGATTATTTTCGTTATTCAATAATCTTATCTACGTTCGCTCACAAAGAAAGATCTCTTCTTCGTATTTTAAATTTTTGCATACCCAACACAACAAATTGTGTAATATTGTTGTTATGCATCCCGAGAGTGCATACTCGCCTTGAAAAAAATGCGTTGAAAGATCTTCCAAAGATGCTGTTCAGAATATATGAGTTCAAGTTTTTGACTGAATCCATTACGAAGTGGAAAAACGAGGAATGACAGTACAATAACATTTGAAAGTCTTGAACTCAGTCAAAAGCAAATTATCGGGACCTCAACTAGCTAATAAGCTAAATGAAGTTGTATCGAAAAATCAAAATGTACATATAATAGGTACTTTTTTGAGAAATTGCCAGTGGATCAAAAATAAAAATTTCACTATGCACCAATGGCATCTGTAAACGTAGAACGTTCATTTTTAGGATTCCGTACTCAAAGGATGCTAACGAGAACCTATTGCTAAGCTTCCGCCTTCCGTCCATCCGTCCAACTCCGCTGTATCTCATGAACCGTAATAGCTAGACAGTTGAATTTTCACAGAATATGTACCTATTTCTATTGTCATGATAACAACAAATACTAAAACTAAAATAAAGTTACAAAAATTAAAGGGGTCCCCATAAAAGAAAGGTGTGCTCGAATATGTGCAACCCAACGTTTTAGTAGCTTTGTTATTTATTTTGTTTCATATTTTGGTCAAAGTTGATATGCAGTATGAATACTGATTCTACCCAAAACATAAGTCAAATCAATAATTAAATATTTGGAGCATTGCGCTTTTTCTCAATTTCATAATAAATGCATATTCATTGTGTTTGGAATTGCTCAGGCATTGATTTATTGAATACATAATTCATTTTTGCGGCAAAAAATCTTGTACGCTGGTACGGAACCCTCCATGGGCTGATTTTTAATTTATCGGTACATTTTGTCCGATGGACATCAATCGTTTACACTATCAAATTGAGATATGCTTAATGTCAATTAATAAACAACAATTTTGTAAACGATAATACAGATAATGAGAATTAAGTTTATATTTTGCATCTTTTTGTGTTTTTTTCTTTTTATTATTTAACAATTTTTACAGTCTGTACTCATAAATTAATAATTGTTGGGGTTGAGAAAATAATAACGATTTTTAAAAAATGTTGGAAGGCAAAAGTATTTTGACAATACATTATTGTTCAGCAAAACTTATGACAAAAACAGCAAGATTGATAAAACATAAACCATCCTTTTGCAAACACGTCATATTTTGAATTGTTTCCAATGAAATATCCTTCCAAAGTCCTTCGATCTCAGCAATTGTCTCCTTGCGCGTTTTTGTTAAATTTGGGATTGTCTTTATTTTTGATAGGCCCATACATTATCTATTATATTAAGATCGGGGCTTTCTAATTGATTTACTTCCACGTTTCACAGAGAATCTGTTATCATTTGGGCCTTCTGGCATGGAGCATTGACCTGTTGCAAGATGAAGGATTTTCCAATGTGTCTGTTACCTGTAGGAAATGCGTGATACGTGATTTATAGAACCATTTATTGGTACCGAATTAGCCAATCTATTAATGCACACACATCCTTAAAACCATAGTTCGAAAATACCTATTACCATTTACATATTTTTGAAGTGGAACGTTCAGTGAGGATCCGAAAATATTCAATTGTTTCGGTTTCCCATTGAACGTTTTACTTATTTTTCTATTGTTTCGGTTTCTCACTGACCTTTCCACTTATTTTACATTCGCATTGGCACTTATGGAATTGGTTGCACAAAAGCTTAAAAAGGAAAAATAAATATCAAGGATTATTTCATTCCTTGTACATTTGGTTTCTTAACAACCGGCTGCTTGACAACCTAATGAAAGGGTTGCCATTCATTTGCGAACTCTGTTCAATACATAACCAGAGCCTCCACTATGTGCTACCCATACGCATACGAGCATCATTTTTTTCCGTACTTTCTTAGATAATCTGCCAATAAACTCTTTTTTCTATCCATGATATTCAAAGACCACAAAATTTGTTCCCAAAACGATTGAGGGTTGTGTACAAATATTGTAGCAAATTAACCGTTATTAACCGTTTAAGCTTATTTTTGGTGAAATGAAGGGAATTGAACGAGCTATAAAGTATAAAAAATTGGTGTCCTTTATGTGACTTTCAAATATTTTTTAACTAAAAGATTGATTGTCTTCAATGGATGCCGCTTTTGATGTAACCAAGACAATTAGATTTCTTTTGTTTGTTTATGTGATAGTACCTACATAGGCCCTTTGAATAATTTGCTGAGGTGATCTACCGAAATCCCTGCATTATACTTTGTAACCATTTCATTTTATAGAACTTGGCTTATTTCACATGTTTTTCTCATAATTTAAGTAAAACAGCTATCAAATAAGCTCTATAGTATCTTACGCAAGACATTATAGAAAATAAGTGCATAAAGTAATCAGTGATATCTTTTGTGATCTTAAAACTACCGTTACTTTTCTCAATTATTGAATACAAGCGATATTAATTGCGTATTGTTTTGGCCACTATTGTATACCTACTAGTATGACTGCATTTATCATAATCAGACACCCAATATACGTACGTACAATACAAAAATACGTACGTATAATGACATTGAATCCGTAACATCATCTTAATTGACAAAATTAACAGTGCACTGACATTCCGGGGGTAGATTACAATTGTGTGTGTGTGTGTGTGTGTGTGTGGGTGCCAAAACCATCGAATCGTGCATTTAATTGGCAAAGCCAACAGGACAATGATGATGCATTTCACAATCATATCAGTAATTGTGCGCTTGACTAAATAGTCATCTAATTGTTCATTCCAAGAATTCATGCTCATTTATAGAATACTAGGACATGTATTTCGAATATTACCACCTACATGATTTAACAAAGGGAGAGAAACCACTGTAGTATGTACGTACGTACAAATTAATTAACTTCAATTTCACATGATTTGTACATTTATAAGAGATTTGCATTACGATTAGACACACACATATAGGTACATATGTGTGGGATATGTTTATACATATGTGTGTGGGATATGTAAAGAATTCCTAGAATTGCTTGCTTGTATATCATGCAATTGAATTTTATTGAATGAGGCGATTATATTTCACTAAATTCGTATCGTATCAATCAATTGTAAAATGAATAAAGGAAAATTAATATTTATTTTTAATCAAAATGTATCTAAGTAGAAGATCTACATCAAATGGCACCCGAGCAGAAAACAAAATCAATACTGACAATAATTTAATTTAATTTTAAGACAAAAGACAATTAGTACCTAATACATAAAGACCAAGACTAAAAATATTTAACTAATTAAATATATGATGACCATAACCATATGTACATACGAGTATAAGTAAATTGATCTATTCTTCATAAATTTAAAAAAATAATAAAAATTTGTATCGAATACACTTAATAAATATAGTAAGTAGGACAAATCAAAAGACAAAAATTTATGTTTGTATGGAGTTTTTTAAAATTAAATTAAATCTTATTGTTTGTTATGCGGCCGCCCTTACATTATGCAATCTTTTGTACAAAGGCCAAGGCTCAATTGTATCAAAAATCAAAAAGAATTGATTAGAAATCATGGACCCCTTTAGTTGTAAAAAGAAAGTTGTGCATATTTTTAGTTTTCGTTCTTCATTGCATTCAAATTTTAAGCAAGAAGGAGTTAACATGCACTTATATGCACCTGAGTAGCGATACGGCAGTAGCGTTTGAAAACAAGAGGTCGCAGGCAGCCCAGTCATAAGGTGCTTAACATAATTATAAGACACTTTCAAAAATTTACTTTTCGCTCTCGCTAAACAAAAATTGTTTACATATCGGCTTCAACCAAAGCATAGAATGATAGTGTAAAGGGTAATGTTTGATAGGTAACAGCTTGATTCTATTTTAAGACATAACTGTAAATATAATGATCGTTTTTATTGTGATGTTGCAGCCTGAACATAATTATAAGACACATTCTAAAAACTGAATTGAAAAGGAGAGTATCAATATTTTTATGCGCAGCATTTAACTAGAGAATATTATTCGAAATGCCACGTGGCAAGCTTTTGTCTGATGAAGAAAAAGGCAGAATTAGTGCCTATAACAACTTTGGCTACAATATTAACAGAATTTCAAAATTAATTGGTCGAAGTCGTTGTGTAATAACTAATTTTCTGAACGATCAGGTAAATTATGGTATAAAGCGAAGTACTGGTCGAAAACCAAACGTCGAATTAGAAACCTTGCGAGTAATTCATCAGTGTCTTGTAGTCACCTCGCTGCACTTTGCAGCAAGCCTGTATCTCATATTACCATTTGGCGCACTTTAAATAACTCGAAACACATTGTCAGAGCTGTAATGAAGAATGCGCCAACCCTCCTCCAGCGTCACAAGACGGCACGGCTACAATTCGTAGAAAAAAATTTAGACACATGCTGGGACTCGGTATTGTTTAATTAACATATCACCATATATGCATAGCAAGTACCCTACAGTATCTTTTCATAAAGGTGATATTTTCAGATGAGAAGAAATTCAATCTAGATGGACCAGACGGATTTCGCAGTTATTGGAGAGATTTGAGAAAGGAACATGTAATATTTTCGAAGAGAAACTTTGGTGATGGTTCCGTGATGGTATGGGGTGCGTTTGCGAAATGTGGTACACTTCAACTTCGCTTCATTAGTTCGAGAATGGATAGCTCTGAGTACGTAGGGGTACTGGATAGAAGTGTCCTTCCATTCATTGAGGATTATAGAGAAAAACCATTTATTTTTATGCATGATAACGCACGCATTCATACAAGTCGTCTAACTAAAGCCTTCTTGCAATCATGTTCTATTGAAGTTCTGGACTGGCCAGCGTGCTCACCGGATCTAAATCCAATCGAAAACGTCTGGGGAATACTTGTTCGGCGTATTTATGCTAGAAATAAGAAGTTCGATTGTGTGGGAGACCTTAAAATTGCAATTTTGCGTGAATGGAATAATTTGGACCCAATCCTGTTGGCTACCTTAGTTAACTCCTTGAGAAAGAGGTTATTTGAGTTGGAAAAAGCAAACAGCAACCCAATTTAACGTTACTTAAAAAATTGAATTCAATACGCTTATGTTTTATTTAATTGGTGGCAGAAAACAAAAAAGTGTCTTATCTTTTTGTTCAAGTTGAAAATAGCGTTTTTTTTTCTTTTTTTTTCTAATTGGAAATGTATCATAAAAGTATTAAGTCTGAAGATTGAAAACAAAGTTCCTTTCGTAATGTTAACTAATAAAAATAAGTCAGTTTTCATTAACTTACTAAACTACAAGAAAATGTAAAAAAACAAAGTGTCTTATAATTATGTTAAGCACCTAAGTTGCTAATATTGCTTATGTTGGGTGGTATGGTGAAATAATTAATCTTCTGTAATTTGAGCAATTTGCAATATTCCAGGAATCAAATGCACATAACAGTGCGTGCATGCAAACTGCTGGAATGTTCAGAATCCACCAACCTAACGCACAGATATTATTAGCATAATTCCAAATAAACCAATGCGCATGGAGAGTGCAGTTCCCCTGAATTAACTAATTAATTGGCTGAAATGAATATTGAAGGGAGCCAAAGCACAATGTGCTTTTCAATAATTTGCAATATTCCAAGAATCAAATGCACATAGTGCAGCAATCTGAAGGCAAATTGCTGAAAAATTCAAATTCCACTAATTAAATTCCAAATAAACCAATGCACATAGTCGATTCCTCGGAATTACCTAATTAATTGGCATTTATTGCAATAATAATAATATTCTTTATTTTATTTAAATGTGAATATATGAAAATAAAGAACATATACTTATGACCTTGACTCCTATGGTCGTCAGTTGAGAAATACATATGTAGGTATGTATATGTACTTATTAATTTAAAATTAAAAATTTACAATAAAATTATATAAACATGAATCAATTAATTTCATATACCCTAAAGCACCAGTGATATATTAACATTATTTATTAATCAACAAATAAAATACATTAATTATAATTAAATAATATTAGTAACTTCTTTTCTCTGAGTTTTAGACTTTCAATTGACCACAAAATCACAAATCAAAATGTTTTATGGTTTTATACTTAGATTCAGTCAGCTGCAGCAACATAAACAGGGTAATAACACACATGTCGTATAAGCAACAACATATTTCAAACTGTTCTTAAAAGTACCTACAATTAGGTGATTGGAGATTGGTTATGCAAAAATTTGTGTAATTTATATTCCGATATTCCGATATTTTAGATATTAATTTAGTTATATTGGGATATTTGTGATTCTAAGTAGGACAAGTGCGATGAATTGATCGATTGGTTTTCAAATTCAAGAAAAGCCTTACATTCATGATCCTAGAAGTCATATAGTCAATAGATATTGAAAACTTAATAACACTTAATAATAACGAATAGAATACTCGTATATAGAAAGAGGTGTTCAGACAACAACATCAAGAACTGCATTTAACATTGTTAAGATTGTTATTGAAATTGTAATTGTTAATGTTTGTTTTCTTTGACAATGAAGACCAGGCAATGTTCTGAATTTTATTAGGTACATAACTAGCTGTGCCCACGACTTCGTATGCGTGATATTCGAAATATGTTTGCAATTTCGTATCGTATATTTTATTAACTATTTTCCTAATTATCAGATGTTTAATGTTGGCACACAGCAAAAGAGGAAAACATTCGAAAATCAGCCAAAAAGCCAGCAACAGAATTAAAAATATGAATATCTTTTGATTTAGTAAGTCGATTTCGATAAAACATACATAGGTACATTAAATGTTACACGAAACTTGCTACAATACATTGCATTCAAATAGGTTAAGCAGTTTCTGAGATTAGCATGCACAGACAGAGAAAGGCTTACAATTTTATATATACCTACATACATATATATAAATTAGTTTTTAAAAGCATTTACTATATGTGGGTTTTGAGCACTGCTAACAGACTGTATGGTCACAAGCTTGAAACGGGTAATAAGTTCTGCGTCGCTTCTGCTTGGAACAAAAGTAACAGACTCAATTTAATCAATTTCAGGCCTTAGGCCTTGCATTTCAGTAACCAAAACTTATCCTAAGATACAACCAATCAGGCTTTTCAGTTCTTGTGAAAGGTGCGGTATTGCACAGTATTTCTAATTATTATTTTTGGAAGTTCACTATCTGGGTCAGTGGTCTGTTCATGATGCATCAATGATATCAACATGATAGCAATGTAAGTTCTTTTATGAATCCATATATACCCAGCCAGCATTTGGATGATTGATTTTTGTAATAGTCATCTTACTAACTCATTAGGTGATTAAAAATTGAGTTTTCATACAAGTACCTATTATTGTAGTTAGTCGAAAGGAACAGTCAAACATCTACATATATTCTTTATGATGCCAGAGTTCTTTTTCACTATTCTTGGTGACCAAAAACTGATTATATTATTTTTTCCATTATTTGCATAAGTTATTGTTGATTATTTTTGGTACAAAAAATTAAAGAGAAATCATTTTTTAGTCAACGCATGTTCGAAATATGTTTCTTCTTGCAAATGCCAATCATTTTTTGATCTTCAATAGAATGATTCAAAACTGATTTTCGTGATTTGCGCGTTTACTGTTAGAACGGAACATTTTTTTATCAAGCTAACAGGTGTTCCAGTTATCATTAGTTGAAATGCAATTGATATTCATATCTATCTGAGTGCTATTTTTAAAATTATAAGCAAACTCTATATATTTCAAATAACAAACACAAAATTTTATTGGAAAATTTGGTGGCGATGGACAGTCGCAGTTTTTAAGAAGTGCCATACGACGATTTGGCCTGCATAAAAGTTTAAAGGTGACCAATGAAAATTTGGTTATTGTGATTGCAAATTTGAGTAAAAAGCGATTACAAAAAAATGAGTATAAATGAGTACATGAAAACTGCATAAATGATTGTTCAGGAATAGTCATATGTAGGGTACCATTTTCTCCCGATGACAGAGTCATTTATGATTAAAAAATGAGTGCATATTTGATAGTTTTAATCATCTAGAAGAATCAAATGTGATTATTTTTTATTCAAAATTTTCACAAAATTGTGGCTGGCCGTAGTGATATTTACTACGGAAGCTACTAGAATGTTGGCGTACATACTCCCGCGCAAATTTGAATTATGGACAAAAAATGATTTTTGCGACGTATGTATCACATTCGTACGTCAGTAGTTAAGGGTTAAGTTCAATACTTTCCAAAATATCTGCAACGCATTCTTTTCAATATTGGGATGAACGATATTTTCAGCTTCATTAAGATTTCAGAATGTGCAATTCATAGTTCTGTGTCCATTCATGAATGTTAATGTAATGTTACTTCTCGCTTTAAAAATTCACATTGTACCTACTTCTTAATTCACTTTTTATTCATTTCAATTTGGAGAACATGCTTAAAAAGATTTACATTTGGAAGACACATGTCTTCAATTTTGTTTTCTATCAAAAGATGATATATTTCCAATATACAATTAGTTCCTTCATTTTCACAATGAATAATTTCTCAAGGTTTCTGTTAAATGCCAACATTTCAATGCCAACTCTTTACCATTGACGTCAGCAAATTCCTTGTAATTTTGCCTCAACTCTGCGGAATTCAGAGTTTTCAAGCGAAAAAATAAACCAAAGCCTTGATTAATCATTTTTAACGAACGTCATCGCTGTTTTAGATGAACGCGCATGGCATCAATTATGAGCAGAAAGGTTTTTCCTTTGAATTTCTCTTTTCCATTCAACTGGGCTGACGGCACAGAGCTATAAAAAAAAAACACTCTGGCGTCAGCTGCTTCCTCTTGTTCATTGAGATAAGTCCTTGTAGGCAGTTTCCTGGTATTTTTTCTTTTGTCGACGATTCGAGGTTATTAAATTTATCCCTGATCAAGTGACGTCAGCAAATTAGTTGCAATCATAGTTCGCGTTATCAAAAAATCTCGTTTTGTTGCTGATGAACAATTTACAATGTTTTTTTCGTCCCTTTTACATTTGATTTCTGCACAACCGGTTGCTTGTGGACCTAATGTATCATGGTTGTCATTTATTTGCGAACTATGGTTGCAACCTTCAGTGTTATTGTTTCTTTCTGAAGATAATTAATTGTTTTGTTTATTTTTCCCAACATAGAGCACCAAATTTCTGTTAGTATAATAAATTCGAGCTTTCCCATTTTTCTGGATAGACTAAATGCTTCGTCTCTAGTTCACTGATGATTTTTCCTTAAAACAATATTGGTACTTAGTATACCTTTCAATTGTATTTTCATATATTTATATTTATCTAAAGATGCTAAAATCGGAAAGCTTGATTTCCGAGTGACAATCGAGTAGATTCGCGCATGTAAAAGCTTATAAACAAGTAGTAGGTATTGTAGTCAGTCATTATAGTTTGTTTTTTTTTTTTCGAAATAAATACGTTTTTCGGTAATAAATATCGGTTAGACTGCATTTAGACTAACGTCATGTAATCGTCGATTCTTTTTTAATGATTTTGGTTTGTGTTTAGACAAACGTCATGCTTGAAAATCAAAGTTTTGCTAATTGCTTTTCATTTATGTTTCTTTATACAACTGTGCGTTCTGTCGCAGAGAAAATTTCTTCACCTTGCGCTCCTATTGGCTACTATATTCTGCTTGTCGCATGCATCCACACGCTACGCAAGGCAAAAAATTGTGAAAAAAACTAATGAAGCAAAAGAGAACAAAGAAAAACGTCAGCAGAGACGTTTTCAAAACATCACAGCTTCCCCTCAATGCCTCGCTTCTTTTACCTACAAAAAAAGTTTTCACTGTCGCTGAGCCTATAGTCTAAATGCAGACTAATCATTTGATGATCTGGTAGTAACTAGGTACTAGGTAGTAACCCCTAACGATTGCGGGGCCCTGGGCACGTGCCCAGAGTGCCTAGTGGGAAAGAGGGGCCTGCTGGTCTGTTTCACATTTTTCTCTATTTAGGTTAATCTGTTACTAACTCACTATTTACTATCCATGTGTCTCTATTTGTTTTCATTGTTTCCATCCTGGCATTTATACGTATTGGTCTTGTATTTTATCAAACCAGAATGCCTGCCATTCTTTCACTTTCCTAGATAAATTGTACGGTAACCTATCCTCAGTAGTACGAGTATATTCAAATAAAGTTTTCTATACGTACATAAGTCAAGAGTAGATCCATCTTATATATGTATAATTACCCATTTGGAATGACAGTTCCCAAGAATATGCTGTTGGACGATGTGTTACTGGGATGGTGCACAAGATTCTTGAAAAAATAAAGTTGCAACTTATCCACCATCCCTTTGAACAAAGTAAATGCCAGACTGTTCTTACTATTGTATATTTTCTAAGTGGTCTAGAAAATAGATAATATATATCGACCTAATCTCAATATTCTCACCTCTAAGCTTCCCAATCTCATTCTTGGCCAATCTACCTCCACGTCTAAAAATCATTATTCCTGGCTTCGCAAAATTGACTTCTAACATAGTATATTCCAAGTGTCATAGTATAATTCTGGATGATTTATCTTTCCTTTGTAACACACCTATATTGTGTGATAATAAGTGTATATAACTATGTCATCTGTGTATAAAAGAAGCATCATATATATATTTTCAATATACATATGAAGATTCCGCCTCCTAACAAGTCACGTAACTCATTTAAATTGAATGAAAAAAGCAACGCAGACATCAAATATCCTTGTTTTACACCTGATGATGATTCATAAAACTGTTCCGATATATGTATCTTCTTCCGATGGGAGGCTTTTGTGTACTAAAGCCTGAGGCATAGTCAATGCAATGCTGGTAACATTTGGATTTCTTGTCCAGAATATTTAGAATATATTGGAGGTGCAATCCCGTGTTTTCCCTTCCACAAAAACTTGATATTGAATTATTTAAACAAAATTTGTAACCTAAGATTTATTTTTCTATAGGTAAGTATTTTCTGGGATCCCCAGCCCAGTAGCTAGTTCTATTAATAAGGAAAAATAAATACGGTGAAAGAGTTCAACATTTTAATTGACTGTACTATAAGCTCTAGTGAAACCACAAGTTAAGTATGTATGTATTTGTAATGTAAAATACAATAGCAAAGCATATTGAGTGAGCAATGGTCATTTGAACCACTGCGGTCGTCAGTAGATGATAATAATAATGATGATGATGATGTTGCATCTATTGTACTATTATGTCACAGGCAACCACAGGCAATCGGCCTTATCTACTTGTAGTTTGTCGTATGCTAGAGACAAATATGGCTTAGTCAGGCTTGGCTTGGACTGGCCACACTTGTCACTTATCACTGTCACTCATAGCAAATGCACAATTATAAGCTATAAAAGACAATGGTGTGGTCCCCAACAGAAACTCACCATCACCATCACCATCACCATCACCATCATCAACATCAACATCATAATGGACTAAATTTGACACAAAAGGCAAACGTTAGCACAATTTTTGGCCATTTTTAAAATCCAAGCCCAACTGAACGAAAACTAGTAACTTGTTCTCGGGTGTTTAAAATTGGTCACACACACTAACACACACACGCACACACGCACACATGTGCATGCATTCAATTGTTAAACGTTAGATCATTGACCAAAAACCAGAGGCCAAAAAAGTTAAATGAAAGTAGTCCCCTGTCGCAATGGCCGCCAGCCTACAACATTTTTTGTTACCTTCTCCCCTTTTATCTATTGAAGCAGACACACTCACACACACACACACACACACACACATACACACAATCACAATAAAATTGCGAATAGCTTTCATAACAATGAATTTCTGTTGAAACCATTTCAAATTGAAACGATACGATGCGATTCAATTGAGTTGAATGAATTTAGTGTCTCCTTATATGTTGTATAATCATATCAAAATAAGTCAGAGAACACTAATACAATACGAGAACAATCGAATAGGCGAAAGTTCAGAGAGATTGACAAAAATGTTTAATTTGCAATTGTCATAGCTACCATAGTACAACTGATACAATGAAGTTAAGATACAGAAATATCTTCATAGTACATTACTTAAATTATTGTACATATGTACCTATATTCATGTTTTCGTGTGGTTTTGCATCATATGACTTTTTAAATGTGAATAAATCCTCAAATTTGATTTAATCAAACCTGTTTCCTATCCAAATATGTCACATCTTTTTGTTTGTCTATCAATTTTTCTATAGACATGTTCAAATGGTGTTTGATAACACCCTGTTTTTTGGGTTACGTACTCAAAGTGTGCCAATTACTAAGCCTACGCTGTCCGTCCGTCCGTCTATCAGTCAGTGAGCTCTATCTATAATTTTCACAAAGTGTGTATTTCTAATGCCGCTATAACAACAAATCATACAGTTTTTTGAAAAATACACCGGAAAAGTCAGAATTTCAATCATTTTTCCACATAGTCAAAACAGTGTATCACTGCCACACTGATTTGTGTTTATGACTATGACATTATGTGTGTGGCTGATAATGTAGCTTGATGTGGTGAAACAGTTCGCATTTGTAAATATTGAATATTTGAGTTTTGCGACAAAAATAAAACAAAATTTATATTACATAACTTCAGACAGAATTACAAGCTTTACGTCCAACGAATTTGCATTCTACATACCTAGTATTAAATCTTGTGAGATATTACCCGAACCCTTTGTGTGCAAGTCTGACTCGCTTTAGACCGATTTTTTCAAATACATATTGCTATTGTATACTTTGGATTATTCAGGGTGTCACAGAAATCGAGAGAAATTGAAATTGAATTGATTTCAAAGCATAAAAATATGCAATTAAAATTTACATAATTTTAGTATACCTACAAGTATTTATTTACTCAATAATTAAAGTATCAGTATTATGAAAATTTTAATTGCATAATTTGGGCTTTGAAATCAATTCAATTTCAATTTCTCTCGATTTCTGTGACACACTTAAAAGATCATGCAAATATTTTATATGAAAGTATGGCTTATATTATTTGATACAGTTCGGATCAGATTAGATTGAATGAACAAAAGCATATGTCAAAATTATGGTAAATATTAATGCTATGTCCGTCTGCCTTTTAATAAGTGTATGAACTAAAAAGTATTGCCAATGTTAACTAAAAAAGGGGGTCGTACTATAAGGTGTAAGCACATGATTGATGTTAGTTTTGCTATTGGCCGGAACACTTGGAATAAGACAAGACTTTTTAATTCATAATTTTGTCAAATATTTACGCAGATGTTATTACAACTTTTTTTTTTATAAATTTTAATCAACATGATGAAGTTCAACTTTATTCAAGGCTTCTTCTTGTTATACAATTTTCAGCTTAAATAATATGATTAGAATTACTTCATAGGATCTTAGGATATTTTAGATAGATAAGTATTAGAGTGAGGATATTACAAACGAATTGCCAAATCTTAATATACCCTAGTTTATGAGTACATATATAGTATTATAGTAGGTATGTTAGGGTATAATGAATGAATGAAGTTGACTTCTCAATTCCATTTGATTCGATGCGATTTAGTACAATCGATTGCAGCTTACCCTGGAGACATCATTGAATTGAGTTTTTGTGGTCTTAATCGTGTTTGTGTGTGTGTGCATGTGCGTGTCTGCATGTGTGTATTTGTGTGTGAATTGTCCTATCCGTAACAATTTCTTTTTTTTACCCCTTTAATGTTATTGTACAGCATTTGACTCCGGTTGAA